>OY744519.1:121844345-122041845 GCA_963556195.1 Sepiola atlantica | reverse complement strand
CTCATTTTCCATCAATAAAAAGTTCCACTTTTCTGTCGAGAATCAGAAAAGCCGATCGAAAGAACGAGGAAATGGCGTCACTGACGTAATTATGGCGAGGGAATTGTTTCTTTAACAACAACAACAACAAAATAAAATAGCAAACTTTCCTGCTATTTCTTTCTCGATTCTTTGGTTCGTCTCAGCATGTGTGGCGTGTTTCAAATTCCAGATTCTCTCAGAACCCCTCCCCTCCCTCGACAACAGAAACACGCGAACACACACATTCTATTTCTCTTCATCGCTTTAACACGATCACATATTCTATATTTCACACACTTGCGCGCATACATATTCTCGCGTATACATATTCTCTCTCTCTCTCTCTCTCTCTCTCTCTCTCTCTCTCTCTCTCTCTCTCTTTCTCTTTCTCTCTCGAATTATATTTCGTTCTCTCCCCTTTTCAAACACAATCACATATTCTTTCTCTCTCCATCTATCTATCTATCTATCTATCTATCTATCTATCTATCTATCTATCTATCTATCTCAACAGTCGAAGGTAATGTAATAAAGAAAAGAATAAAAAGATTGAAATAGTCCATTATAAACAAAAGGGACTATCACCATAGACAATAATACTATCTTGACTATTTTTTCTTTATTTTATTCTTATTTAACTGGCTTTGTATATTCATTTTTCCGGATTCAAGCAATTTAACCCGAGCTCAGTGGATGACTCAACGAGTTTTTTTATAGTCTATATATCTGTCTTACACACACACACACACACACACACACACACACACACACACACACACACACATTGTATCTCTCTCATACACAATTTATACATCCCTTTCTATATTCTCTCTCACACACGCGCGCGTTCTCTTATACATACAAATATATGTTATCTCTATAACAATACACCCCCCTCTTTCACGTACACACACACATTCTCTCACACCTACATACAAGTATCTTATACACATTCGCTCACACAGACATACTCTCTCCTAAATGATCATTTCTGTCGTGCACCTCTCTCTTTTTATCTTATGTTCATGCAATTGTTCTGATATACAAACATGTGTGTGAGACACGGGAACAGAAGGAATGTCTGTACAATGTGTGCGTAATCTTATGTACGAAACTGGAATCTTAGGAAGATCTCCATCATTCCAGTAATTATAGGAGCAACCGGGTTCATGAAAAAGAATTTCAAAAACTACCTGGCGAATATACCCGGTAAACCAAGTTCAAGAGAGATACACACAATTGTGCTTAAAGGGTTAGAATCTTTAAAAGATCTCTCGGTTGGAGTCTCTGAAATAGCGGGTTACTGTCTGGCATCCGGTAGGATGAACTATCCCCAGCAAAAAGAAAAAGATTAGAAAATTGAAAAAAAAAAGATACATTTTCACACTCTTTTACACAGAACTCGCTACACGCGCACATATGCATCCAAACGCATATTATTACACACGTATTCCTTCTCTCACGCACATGTACAATTGTACATATTTATTTTTACATGAATAAACGCACACACCATAGTTCCTATTATTTCTCTTACACACACATTCACTTACTCATGCATACATATACACATTCACTCTTACAGATATAAGTACACGCTCTTTCATACACACACGCATATGCTTACACAATCATAGAGAGAAGAGGGAACTTGAATCACTACTAAACGCTGTCCTCGAGTGTCTAAGGTCTCTCTGTACAGGGGTTTGTCACGACAACCTGGCATGAGGATACTTCCCCCTACAAGTAAATCCTGACTAAATATTCAAATTAAAATAGTATGGTTACCCCACACTAGCTTATACGAAGAATGGTGCACCTTCTTGTGACGTTGTCTCTAGTAACATCACTAAACTGGATACTCCACCAGACTAAGTGAATTCTTGTCCTGGAATCCGGTAAGACCAAGAGACCACAAGAAAGATATTCTATAACATAGTTTACTGGTCAATTGGGGGGGGGAAATGAATGTTCTTCACTTTTTTATTAACTCAACGTTTGACAGGTGAAGGAGAACTTTAATGGAATATTAGAATATCTATGTATCTCATATAGAGATCAAGTGTTAGCCCCAGGAAGGGGCCTCTTCATTTCTGAGAACTTTGACTGAAGTAAAATGAAACAAAAAAATTATAGAGAAGCAGACATAGAGTTCCTATTTACTTATCCCTCCCCCCGAGGGCAAAGTTAGACATGGTCGGTTTTAATGTATAGGAGGGAGGGTATCCAGCTTTTCCCCAAAAGGGGCACTATGAAGCAGAAGCGGAGTCTTTCAGACGTTTTATCAAAAGAAAAAATACACTCGAAATGTACTGGATTCTTTTAGTGACTCATGAAACAAACATGAAACAAACATGAAACAAACATGAAGCAAAAAAAACAATAACAAAAAATAAACAAATACGGATTTTATTCTTAAGATACGGCCATTTATCTGCACGTTTAGCAAAGCGTGACAGACAGACAGACAGACAGACAGACAGACAGACAGACAGAGACTCTTATAGAGATGTGTGAACGAATCTAAAAGTGCAATTTCAAACTTATGAATGTTATCATCATCATCATCATCAGCAGCAGCAGCAGCAGCAGCAGCAGCATAATCATCATCATTGGTTTAACGTCCATTTTACTTGTTGGCATGCGTTGGACAACTTTTAGAAATTGACTTCCAAACTAACCTATCTCTGGCCAGGTTTTTATTTATCCCTCTTTTTGTCAAATTCATCCTTATCACTTCTTGGCTTTCCCCTGTAAACTGAACCTGTCAACCCAACTGTTCTACATCTACTAACCCAAGAACTCTCATCCATTCTTTCAACATGACCATACCAACTAAGTCTCCTGTTCTGCACACATCTCTATATTGCCCAGATTTAATCTTCCTTTGAGGTCATCAGAACAAAGCCTGTCTTTAAGACTCACATTACACATCCATTGTATCCTTCTCATATCATTTCTCTCCATGCAACGCATGTCTTCAACCATCACTGGTTTGGTTTCACTTCAATACATCATCATACTGCGTACACATGCCTGATAGATTTGGTCGACAATGGTAAAGAGAACAGTCTAAGGAAGAAAGACCAGCGAAAATGCTATTTCAACCTTAAACGTGATAGACGAACCAACCGACGGACAGAGCCTCCTATAGAGATGCTTGGACGCATCTAAAAATCTTTTTCAAACTAAAATGTGACAGACCGATGAAAATGTTATTTGAAATTCCAGTGTAACAGACCGCCGAAAATACTATTTCAAGCGTAAATGTGACAGACCAATGGACCAACAAACAAAGCCTCTTATAGAGATGCTTGGACGCATCTAAAACAAGATGCGGCCATTCAATTTGTGCACTAAGCAGTGAAAATGCTATTTCAAACAAATGTGGCATATCAATGTACTGACGGACAGAGCTGTTTAGCGAGATGTGTGGACATATTTAAAACAGTACAAAAAAAAACTAGAAAACATGACAAAAAACAATAAAGAATTGACTTTTTAGAAATAAAGCAACAAAACAAAATGTAAATTTTTCTTTCAATTCTTTCGTAAATCCATTTAGTTAAAAAAAAAAAGCAGAAAGAACAAAACAAAAATGTATAAACTAATCTAGTTACTCAGATCTTGTGATGAAAACAAAAAGAAAATATCTTGTCTGATCAGACCAAAGAATTTGTATAACATTCTACATATGTGTGTGTGTGTGTGTGTGTGTGTGTGTGTGTGTGTGTGTGAAATAAAATGGAAATAAAGAATACAGCAAAGGCTGTCCAAATGGAACACAAGGAAGTCAACTTTGGACTATCATCGTCCGGTTGCCAATGTGAAGCTGAAACTAAAGAAGAAATGAAATGTATTATTTGAATTATTCGGACTACTATTCTCATCTCGGATGTTAGTATTATTTTAGAACAGTAGTCCGAATAATCCAAACAATACAAATTACCAATCCTCATCCCCCAAATTCCAAAACATAATACCAAATCGGTACAGACCCTAAATAATACAACAATGGTGAGAATAGTTGTCCAAATAATCTAAATTATCAAACCTCATCTCAAAACTTCCTAAACAAATCAAGCAACACCAAATGTACATCTCTGAAGGGACCAAGGACCAGGAACCAGAAACCAGGGACCAGGGACCAGGGACCAGGAACCAGGGACCAGGGACCAGGGACCAGGAACCAGGGACCAGAGACCAGGGGCCAGGGACCAGGGACCAGGGACCAGGGACCAGAAACCAGGGACTAGGGACCAGGAACCAGGGACCAGAGACCAGGAACCAGGGATCAGGAACCAGGAACCCGGGACCAGGGGCCAGGGGCCAAGGATCAGGGACCAGGAACCAGGGCCAGGGACCAGGGACCAGGGACCAGGAATCAGGGATCAGGAACTAGGGGCCAGGGACCAGGGACCAGGAACCAGGGGCCAGGGGCCAGGGGCCAGGGACCAGGGGCCAGGGACCAGGGACCAGGAACCAGGCAAGTTAGAAGAGTATAAAATTACATCCGACAACAAGTCTGAGACCCCACAAGAAGTGCTTGATGAACATACTATCAATGGCATAGTATTTCAAAGATGCAATGACAAATACACGTCCGGAAGCGCTGGGCACCAGGAAACAATGGCTGCAAGGAATGGATCTTAACAGGAACTTGGAAAAAGAGAGACAAAGACAAAAAAGGTGACAGTAAATACCATCCGTACATGATCCAAAAAACCTCAAACAAAAAAAGAGTACTCAGAAATAAAAAGTTGTAAAGCCAAGTATGATGATAGACGAGTGAGATTATATGCAGTTACTGGAAATCAACACAGGCATGTATGGATCGATATTTTGCTTAAATAAGTTTTTATATCGTGTATCTTGAAAAAGCCTGAATAAATTTTTTTAGGCGAAATCTCAAATGTGTTGACTTCATTATGTTCCATTTGGATTGTTTTTGTTTTATCCTTCAGTTTCATTTTATTTCACCTCTACATTCTGTCGGATTTTTATCCGAATTGTGGCAGCATTTAGTTTCTGTAAGTCTATCGTGTGACCGGGTTAACCGTCCTTTTCTGGTACAACCTCTATCCTAGAGCATCAAGTAGTTGCAACAGTTACTGGCAGAGGCTGTGGGTTCGGCATGCTGTGTATCGATTGATGTCATTCAGGACAGCAGAAGGTCAATACAAAAGGAGAATCTCCTATTACAACCCCGCTACCTATGTCTTCCTCCTTCCCTTGCAACAAACTTTCCTCACCCGCTCATGTGCATTTTTGAATATTTACTCCTACTGCCAACCACCGTATATATAAATACTTTATGTGTTCCTTATATAATGTATCTTGAAAAAGCCTAAATAAAGATTTGGGCAAAATATCAATTCCTTCACACCTCTGTGTTGACTTCTTTGCGTTCCATTTGGATTGTCTTTGCTTTATTCTTTAGTTCCATTTTATTTCATCTCTACATTCTGTTGGATTTTCATCTGAATAGTGGCAGCGTTTAGTTTCTGTAAGTTTATCGTGTGATTGGGTTAACCACTATCCTAGAGAACCAAGTTGTTGACTTACCAACCGGCAATGGTTCAATTATCTCAAATACAACATCTAAATTGATGTCAAGTTTTACCTTTCTTTACCAATTATGCGGAACTAGAAGTAGGGCGTGGACCGCTGTTGGTGTTGTCTCTGGAATACCAGTAGTGTTTCCCTTTATGGTCTGTAATGACTAGTGCAGAAATTGTTGAATGGGCTGAAACCAAAATGATATTGGACAGTTTAGTTGGGAACGGCCATTTTTCATGGACTTCAACATGAGACATTTCCATTGCGGTCAGTTGCTACATTCTGCTGCGATTTTGGGGTCAGAAAGTTTAGAGTTAGTAACTCTAAATCCTGCAAGACTGATTCGGATAGGTAAAAGCCGGATGTGTTTTCTGACACATGTACAGTTTGGTGTGTTTCTCATGAGCCAATTCTGATATGTGCGTATATTATGCCTTTCATGCGTAGCAAGGAGGTGGGCGTGGTGAAGTGGATACCAGCATGGAGTGACGACTCGGCATGCCATATTTGAATCCTGAAGCACCACTTTTAGTATGGATGTTGGCAAACTTCATGTGGTTCCTCCTATGAATATTTGATTCTAAAATGGAATTGTGGAAACCAATCATCATCATCATCATCATCATCATCATCATCATCATCATCATCATCATCATCATCATCGGTTTAATGTCCGTTTTACATGCTGACATGTGGTGGACGATAATGCCAACACCAGAATCAAACAGATTAAAAAACAAAAAACATGCTGATTCATACGAAAATAATAATAAACGTACAGCTGGTCCTGTGTTATGACCTATGACTCTGATTCGTTGACTACTCAGAACTAGGTATTCAGAACTGGGCATCTAAAAATCTTCTGTATCTTAGGTCTGCTGGGAAAGTCTGTTCTTTAATGTCATCCATGGCAACGATTTGGTGGGTGCGAAGGCTAGTCAGTCCAATGGAAACGTAAGTTAGCATGTTTTTTTTGGAATCGAGGTTATTTCTATTGTCACGGATGGTAGAAGTTGTAAAGACCTTTTTCAGAACTTACTTCCATTCCAAATGAGGTGCAACACATCCTTTTTTTGTACCTGTGTTGGCTTTACCCTTCCATTTACCTTTGCTAAACTGGTGGGCCATCTTGCTTGGATACTCTGTGTGCCATTTGATGGTGAGGACATGAGATTTTTGTTTTGTTGGTGGACCTCTTTTTGGGTCTCTGGCATACCTTTCACTGTGTCAAATTAATCCACAATTAAAGCAGTCCTTCCAATTCATTACATAAATTTGTGTGGATCAGCATACAACTTTTTGACTGGCTTGATTCTGTTGTTAGAATTGGTTTCCCTGATTCTTTCTAGAATCAGGTACTCACAGGAGGTACCACATGAAGGTTGCAAACATCTATAGTAAAAGTGGTGCTATAGAATCGATTGGATTCGAACTTGGCACATCCAGATCGTCAGTCCATGTTGGTAACCACTTCATCACGGTCACCTGTCTTTCAAATCATTGATCCACTGGGATTTTAAGTCCTGTCACATCCTCTGCACGACTTGGCGTATTGTGAGGTTGGTGAGGTTGTAGCAGTCACATGATTGACCGGAAGTGCGCTCTTCACTGAACGAGATTCACGCAAGAAATCGTAATTTGGTGCAAAACCCAAGTCAAGTCAAGTTTGAGCCAGGATTCTGAAGAGACAAGATGTACGTTTCTGCACTCTCTATCAGGCCCACTGTAGAGTTGTTGATGAACTCCAGGAAAAAGTCTACTACATCTTGTCTGCCATATTCAACCCCATGTATAAAGAATGTGTTGTTCTTTTGTTCCGGCAAATAAATCTATATATCCCTTTAGTTGATATATCTCCTTTATTCGGTAAACATACAACAGCTAAAAGGTCTTGACTTACTGGGACTTTTGCACATTGGATAACGTAATGAGATGCATAGCATTATGGGAATGAAGAGTCGCTTTTTCTGTCATCTCTAGGCTGACTAACCTGTAAAATTTCTGCTCTAGAATGGTGAAGATATTTCATTACATTATTGCATCTAAAAGGAGAGAGGAAAATACTGAAACTTCAGCTGCTATATCACCACTACGACCACTTCCGTTACAACTAGACGTCACTATCCAATGAACCAACTACTTATGTGCCGAAGATACGAACAGCTGTTTCTGTTGACAAAGAAGATGGCGGACAATCTGTGAGGATCAAAGAAATCCCCATCACTATGCTACAGTAGGAGTAGGAGTAGGAGTAGAAGTAGGAGTAGGAGTAGAAGTAGGAGTAGGTGTAGAAGTAGGAGTAGAAGTAGGAGTAGGAGTAGAAGTAGGAGTAGGAGTAGGAGTAGAAGTAGGAGTAGAAGTAGGAGTAGAAGTAGGAGTAGGAGTAAAAGTAGGAGTAGGAGTAGGAGTAGGAGTAGGAGGAGTGTTAACATTGGTACTCCTTACAACCACTGTAAATAATTTTCCGTTTTTCCTCTGTGTACTTAAAACTAAATTAAACTTCCACGAACAAAGTTTATTTGCAAAAACTTCTCTTCTATTGAACACAATACCACGGGGTTACTTCTCAGCTGACTACAACATCCAATGTTAACAAATTCTTATTGAGCTGTCCTCTTAAATAATCAATTTCTACCCATTTCACCCATTGTCTCCAATCCTCTTAAGGTGTTGTCTCATCGTCCAACTGACACTTATAAACCTTTATCCTCGAGTGGCCTTTGAGCCTTTATAAGCGGTTATTCATTAGTATAAAAAAAATCATACATCCGGTATCTAAAGAACTTTTCATGCCAAATTTGATCCAATTTTGTTGGGTAGTTTGGGAGCCTATAAGTGACAAGAAGACAAAAGTGCTTAATTCTAATATAGAGTTTTAAATCATTATTAAGATTCCAAAATAATTTTGCAAATTCGAATCATTCTGGCGCTAAAAAATAATGTTGATAGAATGGTTACATTAGCAGACAAATAGATGAAACGCTGAAGAAAACTAAAATCAAAGACATTTCCAGTCACAAGCATTTTGAGTAAAAGATTTTCAAGTTGTAGCAAGAATTCAGGTCAAGGGTTCTAAGTGGCGGCAACGCAGATATTTGTCTATAATTCTCTGACTCATCATTCTCTCTCTCTCTCTCTCTCTTTCTATTCCCTCCTTACCCCAATCCTTATTTCCTCCTCCTCTTTACCGAGTCATTAGCATTTCCATTTTATTTTACATTTTTATTATTTTTCAATAGATGCTCTCTCTCTCTCACACACACTTTCTCTCCCTCCTCTCTTTCTCCCCTCTCTCTATGGTTCATAATTAAATTCTCTTTTTGTTTCTCTTCTCCACTCAGTCATAAGGATTAAGGATCTACATTTCTGACAGACGCTTGCTGTCTCTCTCTTTCTCCCCCTCTCTCTCTCACTCTCTCTATCCCTCTCAAATGAAAGTAGTAAAATTATTCTTGAAAAAGCAAATTAGTGTGCCTTTTACGTCCCTTTTTTTGCTCTGTAATGAGGATTCTGCTTATGTCAAATCTTAATAATAAACAGAACCTCCTTCTAAAACCTAAAATAAATGTTTTTATTTGTAAATTGCAGAGAGTTTAAATGACAGATTTGATATAATTTTGCCCAATAGTTTTCGAGCCTATAACTGTTCATAGTTATTATTATGAGTAGTATTAGTTTGTACATGGAAGTAGCACCTGGACTTTCAGCAAAAGATTGGAAAAGAAAATTGATGGTGTGTACACCAGAATGCTAAGAGCTGCTCTTAACATCTCCTGGAGACAGCACCCCACGAGAGAGCAACTCTTTGGACACCTTCCTCAGATCTTAGCCTTGATCAGAGAGAGAAGAAACAGATTTACTGGACACTTCTGGAGGGCTAAGGATGAAATCATCAGCAATGTTCTTTTGTGGATGCCAAAACAGGAATGTGGCTCAGTTGGGAGACCACACAGATGTAAACCCCACTCGTGTGCATGGTGGTCTTCGTCAACCGCACATGTGTGACACCCTCTTGTCGCGGTGCCAGACTGTGACTCCCACTCGTGCCGATCGTCGTAGTGACAATAAAAAAATATATAGATCGAAATTCCTCTAGGCCGGGATGGCGACGATGATGATGATGATGATGATGATGATGATGATGATGATGATGATGATGATGATGATGATGATGACGTCGCCGATCTTGTCATCTCGTCCAACTCCCACGTTGAAACTGTTTATATCAGCGAGCGATCACTGGGCGAACAGCAACCGGTTGGCTCTGTGAGGGCGAAAGATCATTCAAAGCAGAACAAAAGGAAAAGAACAATGTTCAACAACTCGGTCGTTTTTTTGCATAGAAGAGTAATTATTAATAAAATAAAAGAACTGATTTTACACTGGATTAATGTCTATCATATTCGTAAATGTCCTTAGCAAAGGGTTGTGTTGTCTCTACTGGTCCTTCGTGCATGAAAAACGCACATTCTTTTATAGAAGATGTCTATCGTCATACACTTTCTTCTCTGCCATCTTTCTTCCTACGTCTCTTCCTCTCTCTCAAAGAGAGTGGGAACATGCGCCTCGCTCCTCCCTTTCCCTAAAATAAATGGAATTTTCTTTCTGGCCTGGCGTTATCGCCAAAATAAATGCTTTCTCATTCTGTCACATAGCTGGCGATGATCTCTGACCGAGTTCGTGATTAACGATGACAGGCCCAACTAACTATCTGCCAAGTCCAAGCAGCCCTCCCAGAATCGTGAATCGAAAACATATCATTTACTCAAACAATAATATCCTCTTATTGATATTATTAGAATTAAATTTAAGATCATGGATTTTCATAATCTTTACTTCCCATCTGGCAACTGTCTCCTCGTTCTGGTGGCAATCGGTTCTGACTGAAAAACACAACTTCACTAGACTGACTGACTCCTTGTTCCTGTTGTTTGAATAAGTTCGTTTCCACGTCAAATATATACTAGTTTTATATCTCCACTTCGTCTCGACGCAGGGCCTAGCATCACCACCAAGATGCATACTAGCGTGTAACCAGGGTACCCGATCCCCATGGGGGCCCGGATACTTTGTCACACAGAACCTACATCAAGCAACTAGCAGAGGACTCACAATGCACCTATAAAGACCTACTTGGTGTGATGAAGGATAAAGCGAAATGGCATGAGATAATCAGGAGGATCCTTGATACCACCACGGCTAGATGATGATGATCAATATTAGTTTGCTAATTGTGACCCTCTATTCATACCTGGCATCCTAAGAGCTCTTCATAATAACTTTAGTGCATTTCTGGTCAATACTTTTGGAGGATCTGAGTGTTTATTATTATTATTATAAGTAGTAGTAGTAGTAGTATTAGTAGTAGTAGTAGTGGCAATAGTAGTATAATTTTGATCACTGTGGACATCATCCAGTGATCCAACAAACGAATTTGATGACATGACCAAAATGGAGTTCTACAAGAGACAGAACAGCATCACCATGGGGATTAGGGTGCATTGCCGACATTTGTAATGATGCAGCAACATTTGGACGTGGGTTAGAGTTAAAAACAGAATCTTCCACATGAAGAGAGATGATGTAGAAAATAGAAAATTTCTACTAGAAATCTAAGAGTAGGAATTAGAGCTAATATGTCAGGAAATGACGTTATGGCAGGAAGTCAATGTGGCAAAGAAGCAATGAAAATATTGCTCTTGCGTGTTGAACGTTGAATTGAACAGACATATTTTTCGGGCTCTTCCACCCATCTCTACAGGGGATGGCCGAAAAGGGATTAAAGTAAAGTAAATTCGGGTATTACTTTTTATTAACCGACTCGATTATGTTGTTGGTATTGGTTTCCCCAATACTTTCTTGAATCAGGTATTCACAGGAAGAGCCACATGAAGGTTGCTAACATTCATAAGTGAGAATTGTGCTATGGAACCTACTGGATTCAAAATGGCACAGTCAGGTTGTCAGTCTGCATTGTTATCCACTGTTGAAGAAGAAAGAGATTAAAACTATGCAATCATCTTGATGAACTTGATATGTGATACAATCTAATGTTTTTGTAAAAAGAAAAAGAAATCCACAAGAGAAGAATAATATACAGGCCGGAGCAGATAATGGAGTTATTGTTTTTTAATAGCTTCAATTATTACAAAAAGAAAGAAAAAGAAAGAGAAAAAGAAAAAAATCAACATCATTGTGACGGTTACGAAAACTACTACTGCCACGAATATCATTATAATTACTATGAATACCAAACGTGTAAACTAACAAGACAACCGGTAATCTGTTGGGTGGTCAAAAGAATTCACCATGTGACGTGTAAACATTGTCTTCTCTCCGACCACATGATGATTATTTCATATACTTCAGTTACTACTACTGCTACGTGTCATCAACACAACAAGACACAACTGTTTACATGTATTCTGCTGACGACACAACCACCATAAATCTGTTGGGGTCTAAAGAATTCCCCATGTAACACTGCAATGATAACCGTGTTTGCTACCCTTAGTGGTGCTACTTAAAACTCATCCTGACGTCTTTGTATTCATCAAAACCTTTATTGCTTTACGGACGCTTCGCAAATCTCTTTTATTTTACAAAGACACTTTTCCTCAGAACAAGTATTCTTTTGTTTAAAACTCTTGTAGCTACCTGTTTTGATATATATAAACTACTTTTTTGTGAACTCGTGTCTTTCTTACTCCTTATTTCTGTGTATTCTGTATATAACATTTCTCAAATTCTCTCGCATACAACCCACCAAAAATATCAGCCATACTCGATCCAGAAAATCTCAAATACAAAAAGAGTACTCAGAAGTAAAAAAGTTGTAAAGCCAAGTATGACGACAGACGAGGTAGACTCCATGTGGTTACTGCCAATGGAGATAAGAGAGGGAACCCCCCCACGGTAACATATATGCCACCATCAAGCAGCTCTCAGGAAAGAAAAGACCACCAGAGAGGCAGGCACACGAGGGATAAGTATAGTAAGAAAATCCCAGATGTGGAAGAACAGAAAAAATCGATGGGTGGAGCACTCTGGGTATCTTCTGAATAAATCAACCCCACAGAACCCAGTGCACACTTATTTCATGTAGTGCACTCACTAGACGGGACATATTCAGGACTATTAAGCAACAGAGCAAGGATAAGTCTGTAGGGCCAAAAAACATTCTGGCGGAAGTTCTGAAAGCTGATGTACCGTAACATCTTGGGGGAGGAGACAATACCATCAAAATGGAAGGAGGGTTATCTAATAAAGATACAAAAGAAAAGGTGACCTCAGTTCCTGTTCAAACTATATAGGAATAACACTGCTATCAATTCCATGCAAGATATTCAACAGAGTCGTCCTAAACAGGATGAGGGATGCTGTTGATTCAACTCTCCAAAACTAACAAGCTTACTTTGGCAAAAAATGATCCTCTACTGATCAAATCACAATTCTGCAGGTCATTTTGGAACAATCGTTTTAGTTTAAAGCACCTGCTGATTGGTCAAAGAGAATTGTCTTGCCCAATCAAATGGGACTATTTTAGAAGACAAGGGAGGTAATCTATTAACATAATAGACAAGAGGAGGTAACGTATTGGCTCCTTTTTTATAATACTGTTGGGTTAATAATGGTAAGCATTTTCTATTTTTCGAATTTTTAATAATTTCGGGTTATTTTTATCAATTAAAATTGTATTGTATTTGATAACTTCAAGTTAATCTGGAACAAAGGAAAATTATTATTACGAATGCAAACAATTAAAAAAAGTAAAACGTTCCTGCTGACGACATTTAAAAAAATTGAACGCATTACTTTTGGGTCACTTCAATCAACCTCTTAGAATTCGCCAATGACCGACTTCTCGAGCTACTTAAAACTATGACTGGAACTACTTTGAAAGCATAAATGATGCAATATACACTTTAACTGAAATGAAGAAAAAAACATTTATAAAATGTGTATATGCGGATCAGATAAGAAAAATGGATTATTTTGTAGAATAGTTGCTCCTCCAAGAAATATGGTTTATATTTCGGTTAGGAGCACATAATACTTTCACAAACAAAAATTAATTCTAGTCAGAATTTACTTTTGAATCAACATTTTTAAAAGGCTTCAAAATCACATTCAAATTTCCAACAGATACGATAAATGCCACCGTTTAACATGTTTGTTTTCATCATTATATATATATATATATATATATGCTCCCTTTCTTGGGTTGAGCTTTCTGGGAAGTGAAATCTCCAACTGCCACGAGTGTATAACACAATGCTCTTTGTATAAATAAATGGAACTTTCAGCATTTGACAATGTTAATCCTTGTGATGTCGCTTACTCTCAGCATTCAGCCAGATGATGGCTAAGCAGTTAGAAACGCCAACTATTGTCTCGACGGTCAAGTTTCAATCCTGGCTTGAGGCAGTTGCTTATTTAACCGCACTGAAGAGCTTTGATACAGTGAAACAGTCTGTCTGTGGAAGACTATATATATATATATATATATATATATATATATATATACGAACACACACAGGCTAATCTCATAAACTAATAAACGGCTCATTATAAATTTTAGAATATATATTCTAAGCAACATGGTGAGTAACAAGGGCACATTATTTTTTTGTAAACTTCACTATTTAGGGGGTGCACCCACCCAAACTTGCACCCGCCCCAAAAAGCATTTTTAAATGGCATTATGGATTCAACAAGATTTGAACTTGGCATGCCCAGGTCGTCAGTCCACATCAGTATCCCCTTCACCAAAAAAAAACCCCAAAAAAGACAAAAAAAAAATAACTTCGTATGAATGCTATGACTATTTTGACCAACCCAATTCCATTGTTGACATGGATTACCCAAATTCTTTTTTAGAATCAGCTACTTACGAGAGCGACCCCATGAAGGTTGTCCACACCCATAAGTGAAAGTGTTGCTGTAGAACCGACAGAATTCGAACTTGGCACGCACTAGTTTTCAGCCCATGTCGGTATCCACTTCGTCACGGCCATCTCCCAACACACAATCATAGTGACTTCCATTAATGAGTATATTAAAAGGAAAAAAGAGAAAAGAAAGAAAAAATAAAGAAAAGAAAAAAGAGGAAAAGAAGAAAAAGAGAAAAGACAAAAGAAGAAAATAGAAAAAATAGAAAAGTAGAAAAGAAAAAGAAAGAAAAAAGAAGAAAAAAAAGAAAAATTACAAAAGAAAGAAAAAAGAAATAAAAAGAAAAAGAAAAAGGAAAGAAAAAGAAAAAAGAATGTTGCGATTTGGAATTGAACGCATGGATTGACTTTTTGATTGTTTTCGATCAACCACTTAAAATTCAACACTTATCGACTTTTCAAAACTAGCTTCTGGCATAAATGTAATCACTTCGCAACAAGAAGAATATGCATTCAAGTGAATGATGTAATATGGAGGATTACTTACATACACTTGAACTGGAATGAAGAAACAAATATTTATAAAATGTCTATACAAAAGAAATCAATATCGATAATTGTTTTCAAAAAAGCAATTTGTTTTCTGTCAAAGCTTCATTTAAAGAATTTTTTTAAAAAAATTCTTTTTTTATGCATTTGCCATTTTATTTTTATTTTTTTATATCAACCAACATCGCATTACAACTGTCCACCAGATCAGAAAGTTGTGTGTTCAGATCACGTCAGGGTCACCAATTTCATAGGAGCTTATCTTAACATAAACTGTAAGCCTATCTCCTATAATAATTAGTAATAAAAGGATCGTCCAAGAAAGAAAAACAAGCCCCTTCTATAAACAACAAATTATATATATTTATTTAAGTGACCTACACCGTGAAAATAGCCTCGCTCAGTGTCTAGACGTCTTTCTTCATTGGTGCCTGGAAGCTCTCTGCCTACTCTGCAAATCCTTGAAGGTCTAAATGTAGTCCTTCAAAGGTTCAGTTGAAATTACTATGCTCTGGAGGCTGATTGGTCGTCGTGTGACAAAACGACCTCACTAGGGTTGCTCTCCACAAGTGGAAGAAATGTCAATGTTTATGACTTCTACAATGATGCATGAAAGTGAAATCTGCACAGTGATAAGGATGAATTTGAGAGAAAGAGGGATAAATAAAGATCTAGTCAAAGATAAGTTAGTTTGGAAGTCAATTTCTAAAAGCTGTCCAACACATGCCAGTGTGAAACAGTGATTTCAGCCGACGCCATCTGCCTTTAATGGCGCACCAATATGCATCAGAGAGATCAGGCCCTACGTAGAAACAGGTGGAGATCTAAGAACTAGTACATATTTCGACTGTCCAAACCTTAGCCGAGAAACGGTGCCAGCCTGGCGGGAGAAAGTGTGTAAGCCGTCGGATGTAATCATCCAGATACAATGGATGAGCAAAGCCAGAGGGAGCTGGGATGTTGATAACGGCCATACAATTTTGGTCAAGAGTCTTTTGGTCACTCCCCTCCCCCCATGGTAGAGAGAGAGGAGGAGAAAGAGAGTAAGTCAGCATCGTGCGTACCACCCAACCCCAAACAACTCCGAAAGAGGTAGAAAGACTCAAGGAAAGAAGGGAAGGGGGAACCGAAAGCGTGTCTCAACGAACCTTTTCAATAAGTGTGGACGCGTGGAGACACGGAGAGAATGAGTTCCCCAGAGGCAGGCAAAGAAGGAGGTCGGACGAAAGTCGTCCGAGGAGGCATGCCTCAGGCATGCGGGACGAAGTAAGACCCACCGTTTTCCAAACATAGGTTAAGGACTAAATTAAGAAAGCAATTGTAAATGTATTCACACACAGAAGAGACGACGAAATAGATGGACACCAAGCCATTATCGAAAAACAGACTTTGAGTTAAAGTTTAAAACCAATTGTCCATCTTGTTAAATAATTATTGCTTATGAAAAGACCTAACCGAGTTGTTGACTTATTTCTGTTGTCGATTTGTTTTACTTGTGTAACATTGCCTTCACAGCGGACCGGTGAGGCGATCATCCCGACATAGAGGAGATTCAAACCATCTTTCTCTTCACTGCCACTATAGACGACATCACGAGCCAAAGTAGGGTGTTCACAGTCAGGAAGGATACCTGCGCCGAGGAACGTGTTATACCAGCAAGTAAAACGAGCATTAAACCGAATAGGATAAGAAAATGTATTTCTTTCAAAGATAAGGAGTAAAAAAGCAGGACTCTATTTTAAATAAACTAATATATATAACAAATAGAAATAGATAACTTCTGCCATTACTAACCAGCAGAGCGTTACCACTGTCGACAAAGGGAAGAGTCTATTAGGCATGTGTATGCAGGATGATGATGTATGGAAGTGAAACCTGGCTAGTTAGGGTTGAGAAAATGCGTTGCATGGAGAGAAATGTTATGAGAATGATACGATGGATGTGTAATGTAAGTCTTAAAGACAGTCTTAAATCTGATGACTTCAGAGGAAGATTAAATCTGGACAGTATAGGGAGATGTCTGAAGAATGGGAAACTTTGTTTAATAACATTGAAAGAATGGATGAGAGTGCTTGGGTTAGTAGATATAGAATAGTTCAAGTAATAGTGACAGTTGGCAGGGGAAGGCCAAGGTAAACATGGGAGGAAGTTACAAGAAAGGATTTAAGAGAAATAGGGATAAATAAAGACCTGGCTAGAGATAGGTCAATTTGGAAGTCAGTTTCTAAAAGTTGACCAACACATGAAAGCATGTAAAATGGACATTAAACCGAATACGATGACGACGATGATTATGATGATAATGAACTTAAAAATTGTATTATTTTACTACATATGAGTCGATCAACGTTTGTTTCCCTCGGGGGTTTTTTCCTATATACTTTAATCAGAAAAATACATACTAAAATATACTTTAGTTCCTGGATTAAGTTATGTTTGAAAAATAAATCTGGTTTAATTGTTCTAATTCGCCATAATTTATAATTAACCGAACAAGTCAACCATTCCTCTCTTAGCTATCTATGTATTTCTCTCGCACCCTCTCTCATGCTACGTTGATTAAATCACTATCTAATATTTCTTAATGTCTGTGAGCATTTAAAGAAAAATGACTCTTTTCTTCAGCATTGGCGTCTAGTTTGCATACGTGCTTCTGTACACACCATAAAGACATATGTAAATTAGATGGCAAAATAATTAGTCTCTTTATTTCTATATCTATTAATAATGGAGATTTAGTATCTGTATGTCTGAAGCCGGAACTATACTATTACTTCTATTACTAATGGAGATTTGCTATCTGTCTGTCTAAAGCCAAAACTATACTAATATTTCTATTACTAATGAAGATTTGCTATCTGTCTGTCTGAAACCAAAACTATACTATTACTTCTATTACTAATGGAGATTTAGTATCTGTATGTTTGAAGCCAAAACTATATTATTATTTCTATTACTAATGGAGATTTGCTATCTGTCTGTCTGAAGCCAAAACTATACTGTTATTTCTATTACTAATAGAGATTTGCTATCTGTCTGTCTGAAGCCAAAACTATACTATTGCTTCTACTAATGGAGATTTGGTACCGGTCTGTCTGAGGCCGGAACTCTACTATTACTGTCTTTTTATGCTCAATTCAGTTCAGTATACTATTTAGACTATATTATATTTCAATGATCAATTTGGGGGGGGGGGGGATAGTGTAGTGGTGTCTATTCTGTTGTCATTATACTATCCTCCCAAGCATTATTTCCTCCTTTTTATGAGGGGTGGGTAGTGTAGTATCTGTTCTGTTGTCAAGAGACTATCCTCTCATGCATTGCCTCCTCCTTTAGTGGAGATGTGTAGTATATGTTTGTTCATCATGATACCATTCTCCCAGGCATTACTTCATTTGGAGGGCAGTGTAGTATATGTTCGTTTGTCATATATACTAACAAAAATAATAAAGAATAATAATAGTTCTATATAATAATGATAATAATGATAGAACTACACAAAACTGTTGTGAAGGGTCAAGGAGGATGAAAAGACAGAGGATAGAGAGCACAATCTGGGAAGATTTGCTGTCACTCAGACTCCAAGGAATGCCACTGGTTATTGTCAGTGAGCAATCGCTGATAATAATGATAATATAGAAGTAAAGAGACTAATTATTTTTAATTATGCAAGAGAAATGTCTCAAAAGATAGGTCACAGTTTATGAATTTTCGAGTGAAATCAAAGTAGAATGGTGTGCCCCGTTGAGTCATAGATACGTTTGGTATATATATATATATATATATATATATATATATATATATATATATATATATATATATAATGAAATGGTTTGGTTGATATATGTATAAAATTCTTGTTTAAAAAACACCAAAATATTTCGATTCATCTGGAAAATTCTTAAATATTCCTGGAATCGATTTGTTGAGGCTGACGATGAAAGAAGAAAATGGTAAATTGCCAGCGGCAGATCGATGTATGAGAACCACCGATCTCGTTCGCAACTCCTTACATCATCACGCCATTCCTTCGTTGTTTCTCTCAGGTGGACTTTTTTTTTATATTTCATTTCTCATCTTTCTTTTATGTATTTTTTTCTTTTAACTCTTTTCGTTCTGACTATTTTTTTTTTATTGATGCCAATTAACAATGAAGAAGAAGATCTTGACGTCATCATTGCCGCGGGAGCAAAGGAGATGCCGCCTGATTGATTTTCATTTTTCATTTTATTCGAACACCAAAAATACATTTGCCCCAATTTAGACGTCAACTTCCATCAGAAACGCCATTTTCTATGTCAGACTGAACTGAACTCGGGAAAGGAAGAACACGATTGGAGGAAGAACGCATCGCATAAATGTGCAGATATGTGCGCACTTGTCTGCAGCCATCGATTCGTGCATATCATTATCTGTAAACATAATTTACACAAATGTATGTATGTATGTGCGTGTACATGTGTGTGTGTGGATAAGAAAATATGCAAATAGGTGTATGTATGTATAGGTATAGGCGTTTGTGTGTGTGTGCATGAAAGAGAGAAAATAGATGTGTATATATGTATAAATATTTACATAGGTGTGTGTGCATTAGAAAGAATGTCACTGTGTGTATAAGTGTGTGTATATGATCGTTAGTATGAATGTGTGTGCTTATGAGAGTCCAAATCAATGGAGCCGCGAGAGCGCTCTATCCCGTAATAGACCTCATGAATGGCCTATGCTGGAAATCTCATTTCTTTGATCAATCATAACGCAAAAACCAATGAACCAAATTAGTTAAAACTTTGCACAAAATTTTTATTTGATAGGTTCTATAAGTGTGTAGAATTTCAGCATCATTAGTCAAGGCAACCCAGAGATCCACAAAGTTCAATCATGAAATCATGTTATCTGTGTGTACGTACGTATGTGCCACCCTGTATCTCATCAACTATTTGATGGATTCAGCTGATTTTTGGCAGAGATAGAGGTTCTAGGGTCTAGTTGATGGTATTTTAATTTCAGTTTACCATATACCTTAGTTTTCCAGAAAATTCCAAAAAACCTTAAAAATGACCAGTATTCATACACTTTATTCTATATCTTATCGACCATTTGATGGATTCAGCTGATTTTTGGCAAAGGTAGAGGTTCTAGTGTCTAGTTGATGGCATTTTAATTTCAGTTTACTATATACCTTAGTTTTCCAGAAAATTCAAAAAAACTCTTAAATAATTACTAGTCTACATACAGTTTATTCTGTATCTCATCAACTTTTTGATGGATTCAGCTGATATTTGGCAGAGATAGAGGTTCTGGGCTCTAGTTGATGGCTTTCTAATTTCAGTTTACCAATATACCGTAGTTTTTCAGAAATTTTCAACAAACCTTAAAAAATGACTAGTCCACATACACTTTCTTCTATATCTTATCAACTATTTGATTAATTCAGCTGTGTTATGGCACAGATAGAGGTTGTATTTTGTATTCCTTTGTACACTGAATATTTTATTGTTTACTATTTTGAATAACTTTATTATATTTCTCCCTGCTCCAAAAATGTTTGATTGATTTATTTATTTCATTCAAATTAAATATTTTTGCATTGTGTCCTTGTCAATTTTCAAACACACTGACTGTAAAATGATTGAATCACCATTTATTGTTTGCAATGAATACATGGTAAAGTTTTAAAAAATTTGTTCTAGTTTGAATTGTATCATGAGTAAATATACACTCATCATAATTTTTAAAAACATATTTACCTGTGAATATTGGAAGAAACATTGATTAGTCAAACTACCAACTATATCAGTTATGAGAAGGCATTGTATTGAGGCATAGCCTTTTCAAAAGTAGTGACATTCCATGAAAAATGCCAGTATACTGAAATCATATGTCCTTAATAGGGTTAAGATGAAAATTCATATACACTAAGTGTACAAAAGCAAGGAAATTCCCAAATTTTTACACTTTTATTGTCATTAAGGGTATGCGAGCACAACAGGACTATGTATTTTACTGGCAGGAATTTTTCTTCAGCGCACCTCACACACTTCATCCACTCATGCATAGAGATTTATACTATAGTGATGTGATAATGAAATGGTTTGGTTGATATGTAGTCATACCCATAATTTTGGGAATTTCCTTGCTATTGTACATTTAGTGTATATGAATTTTCATCTTAACCCTATTAAGGGCATATGATTTCAGTATACTGGCATTTTTCATGGAATAGATGTATATATCTGTATAAGTATCTACATAAGTGTGCGCATGTGAATATAGGAACATAAGTACGAATGTGTGTCTGCATATCTGTCTGAGTGTGTATAAGAATGTGAAAATATGTGTGCACGTGTATGTATGTATGTATGCATGTATGTATGTATAAGTATTTACATAAGTATGCGTATGAGAAAGTATGTAAGTAGATGGGTGTGTGTATGCATAAGTGTGTACATGCGTTTATAGGAGTGTAAGCATAGGTATGTGTGTGCATGTGTATGAGGGAGTGCAAATAGGTGTGCATGTGTATATATGTACCTGTACAAGTGCATGAGTGTATGCATATCGAGGGGTTGCAAATAGGTGTATATAGGTGTATATATCAATAAGTATATGTGTATATGTAGATGGGCATGAGTACGTTGCAAATAGGTATGGGTGTGTGTATCAGAGAGTGTACAAATAGATGTGTGTTTGTATGTGCATATATAGGAGCATAAATCTGGGTGTATGTGAATTACATGAATATATGTGTGTGTGTAAATCATTATATCTATGTATGTACATATATATAAGTATGTGTATATGTAAGAGCCTATGAGTGTGTGTGTTGCAAATAGGTGGGTGTGTGTATTAGAGCATGCAACTAGGTGTGTACGTATGTATTTAAGAAGATACATATGTTTAAATATGTGTATAAAAGAGTCTGCAAATAGATATGTATATGTATGCGTATTATTTCCAAGGTTGTTATTATCTGGATGGCTGTTGAGAATCAACCCTTATCAGCTCTTTAAATAACTTAAATGATAAACGTATCAAGAAGCTGGTGACACTAAATCCAACTCCTGGCCTTCACATGGCGGAAATGTTTGGAACAAACAGGAGAAGGCTGATGATTTAAAACTAGTTTGCTTTGGGCTGATTGAGCTCAAAATCTTGGAAGACTATCTAAGTAAAGGATCATTTTGATTTCAAAGCCAGGTCTATGGCAACCCATCTAGGAGAAGGAAACTTTGATATAAAACCTGCAGCTAAAGTGATTACAGGTAATCTTGCCTTGGCATGTCACCGGGTTATAATCATAGAGGCTCAGAGAATGATACTCGTATTGTACAAACATTGGTCACTATGATCTAATGATGTACAGATGTCTCTCTGCGATCTCATCAATCACCTAAACATAATAAAAGTCCTATGTTCAGGCAGGGAACATATACTCATATATGACTCCCTTTCATATGCACAAGCTTGCAACTTTTACCCACTTTTTGTTGAATTCTATGGAATGTAATCTCTTTCTATCACATCTAATTTTAACCTTAAGCTGATGCTTGAAGAATAAAATCAGATCTTGATGAGAAAGGGTTAAACCTGGACAATCCCCTCAAACGCATCGTCAACACTACTATTCTAGCTATCATTCGTTTCTCCTCAGCCCATGGCAGGTAGATAATATCAATCATGTACCCATATGAGCAGTACCAACTGCTCAGAATTGATACAAGCTGTCACCTCGTAGATATACCTCCAGAACAAAGTTTGCTACAGGTGAAGAAGGTATGCTCAGTTATTTCTCTCTGAACACTGTTGCAGTGCAGACAATCAGACATGAAATGTATGCCATTGAACGGTAACAAATTCTGGACCAATCACTAGGTCAGAGAGTACTCAAAGGTTTTGAGATATCCCAACCTGGTGTCCAACTCTAAGAATGAATCTTCTCCATCAACTATCCAAGCTGCTCTCCAAGTGGATCTGAAGCAGAACACTTGACTAAATCCTGGCCAAAAGGCCAGGTAATAATTCTATATCAGATCAACATCCAAATATACTTTCTTCACATCTCAGTTCTCATCCATCTCCATTGTCTTACACATCTTGCACACACTGGTTATCACCTCAACCTACCTGTAATACCACTGCACTTCTTGTATACCCAATGTTTACAAGTACCACAAAAAAGGTCATAAAAATCAGATTTAAACTATTATAATATGGATGTCCAAGTTCATTTACTTGTAAATCATTTTAGCTGTTAAATCTGATTAAAAACAGATACTATTACTACATCACTGTTACTGTAGAAGCCACCATGTGGGTCCACTAGGAAAAAGAGTGAAGATCGCACCATGTGTCGTCCATCGGGGATTGAACTAAGAGTGTTCTGCTTAAAAGATATAATTTTGTTATTTTTGTGCGATGACAAGAGTTCACTTAAGCAAATGAGCATTGTTTAGCATAGGCGAATTCTCGTTGAGATAAAAAGAGATGTAACTTTCCTCCCGGGGAGGGGGGGGGAGGCACAGTAAAGTTGACGTAATGAGTTGGGACCACATCAAGTGTTCAGCAAGATAAAAAGAGAAAAGATTGAATTGGCGTCGTTTGTATTAGGTTATTCCGTTGACGAGATTCATGTTTTGGAGAATTGTTAATACAATTCGAGAGTTGGACTTTTTCATTTCTTTTGTGTGTGCGTTTTCAACTTTCACAACTACTGTTACGACCGAATGAGATAACATGTAACACAAAGTAATTGAGACGGGAAATACGAGGCGTTAAAATTCTAACGAATAACAAACATCATTCACTTGTAAACCATTAAGACCGTTAAGTCGGATTTAAAACAAATCTTACTACATCGTGATGAATTTCAACAAAAAATCGATGTTCAATGTTCGATTTTTTGTTGTTGCTGCATCTATATGTCTCTGCGCTGAAAAGTGACTGTGTTAAGATGTTTTTTGCATCAAAAGAACAGCTACAACAATGTTTTTATGTCGAGAAAGAGTTGCGCCAAAATAGGATTTGTACTGTAGTGATTCATATGCCAAAGATGGCTATTCCTGATAAATAAGTATATTTATATCAAGTAGAGTTGTCTGTGTGTCTGTATGTATGTGTCTCTGGCATCCATTCTGAACAGTTGCAAAACTATGAACAGATTTCGAATCAGCAAGTTTCTGCAGGATGCTTTTACCAGGTTTTAAGATAATATAAATATCATCCATATTATATTTGTGATGTCACTATCTGTCTGTCTGTCCAGGGATGCAATTGAAAACAAAGCCCTATATCAAAATAAAACACAACTTTATTGGTTATTATTTTGTTTGAGATGAAAATTTAAGTCAGCAACAGTGGCTTCAGCTTCTTTACAACATCATCTTTGTTTTAGTCACGTGATCCCCTACAGAATAATAGAATGATTATTCCGCTGATTACTGCTACTGGTGAATCTCGACAAATTTCTCTTATTAAATTTGTTCCCAGTGTAAAATCTCCCTTTCCTCTAAATATGACTAATCAAAAATAAAATATACAAAGAGGATTTAATATAAAAATAATTTGAGTTGTGGGTTTTGTATTTGAATGCTTGGACACACACTAATTTTAATAGACGATAGTGAGAGAGAAGGAAAAACAAGGTGGACATGAATAGATTAAAAAGAGATTGGTACACTTGTGAGAGCGTTTTAGTTTTCTTGATGTTGTCCCGATGTTGTTTAAACAAAAGTTCCTCTCGAGTTTTAGAAGGCCGTTAACACCTTATTATACTATAAAGAATTTTTTCAGTTTATTACATGAAGTTGAGATAATAGAGAGTGAGAGAAACCGCTCACATGGCAGGCCATACTAATCTACTCATCAGTAGGCCAAGTACAGAAATAAACACAATATGGGAGCCTCTGATAATGGAGGAACTTTAATCAAAAGAGAAAAGAAAATACTTTAAATGGTGCTGGAGATACATGGCTGAGATGAGTGTGCAGGTTATCTGGAGATTCTGAGTTCAATCCTGAGTATATCATTTTGAATTCAACTCTTTATTAGAGCCTTGAAGGTATGCAGTTCACATTCCATTTTTCAGGTTTTGTGAGATGTTTTCAGTCGGATTAAGTGTGATGATAGAGAGAACACTTTCCGAATTTGAAGTGCCTGCTATGTCTTGCTTGGCAAGCGACCATTTGCAAGAGGGAAAAAACGCATGTTCAGACTTGTGGTTTTTGTAGGTGTTAATATTTGCATCCATAGTCACCAACCTGTTTTAAAAGCTAAGATGTAATGGAAAAAGGATGTGGACGTGAATAGACGTGAAACCAATTTGTGCAGTCGGGAGAGCGTTTTGATAGTTCTGTTGGTGTTCTTCTGTTGTCTGAAAAAAAATGTTCCTTCCAAGTTTTAGACCTTATTGTGCCACAAAGGAGTTCTCAGTTTGTTACAGATTTAAACATAGCTGAAATGCAGTTTGGTTTTATGTCTGGGCAAAGTACCACTGGTGTTATATTTATCCTGAGACAAATGCAAGAGAAGTATCTTGGTAAGAAAACGAACCTGTATCTTGCCTTTGTGGATCTGAAGAAAGCTTTTGACACAGTGCCAAGAGAGATTGTCTAGTGGTCTTTGCGTAAACTAGGGGCCAACGAATGGTTGGTGAAGGTTGTTCAAGCAATGTACGGAAATGCTCAGTCGTGTTAGAATTGACAGCACATTTAGTGACAGCTTTAATGTTAAAGTAGGAGTACATCAGGGTTCTGTACTGAGTCCGTTGCTTTTTATTTGTGTCTTAGAGGCATTGTCCAGAGAGTTCCACATGGGGTTTCCAAAAGAGATGCTGTATGCTGATGATTTATTACTTGCCTGTGAAATAATGGAAGACCTATTTGTTAAATTAAAAACTTGGAGGAATGTTATGGAAAGTAAAGGTCTGAGATTGAATGTTACCAGTGATGATCAGTGGTTGTAGTGTTGGAAAGTTCCCCTGTTCAGTTTGTAGAAAGGGAGTTGGGTGCAATTCAATTTTTTGTTGTACCTGTAAGCATTGGATATACTAGAAGTGCAGTGTAATTACTGGGAGATTGAGAGAGGATAACCAATTTGTGTGCAAGAAGTGTAAGACAATGGAGATGGATGAGAACTCAGATGTGGGAAAATTATATCTGGATGGTGAAGCTATTGAGGTTGTCGAGAAGTTTTGTCACCTTGGTGATACAATTGGAGCATTAGGTGGAGATGGTGCTAGTGTGATTGCAAGAATTAGAAGTGGATGGAGTAAGTTCGACGAACTTCTGCCATTACTAATCAGCAGAGCGTTACCACTCTTGACTAAGGGAAGAGTCTATCAGACATGTGTACACAGTGTGATGATATATGGAAGTGAAACCTGGCCAGTGAGGGTTGAGGACATGCGTCGCACGGAGAGAAATGATATGAGAATGATATGATGGATGTGTAATGTGAGTCTTAAAGACAGGCTTAGTTCTGATGACCTCAGAGGAAGATTAAATCTGGACAGTATAGGGAGATGTGTGCAAAAGAGTTGACTTCAATGGTATGGTTATGTTGAAAAAATAGATTAGAATTTTTGGATTAGTAGATGTAGAACAGTTGATGTAGCAGGTTCAGTTTACAGGGAAAGGTCAAGAAAAACATGGGAAGTGATAAAAATGGACTTGAGGGAAAGAGGGATAAATAAAGACCTAGTCAGAGATAGGTTAGTTTGGAAGTCAATTTCTTAAAGCCGTCCAATGTATGCCAGCATGTAAAACAGGCGTTAAACTGAATATGATTATGATGAGCTCAACTCATGATTTTTGTAAGTAAATGTTTTAATTTCTGAAGTTAAAAAGAGTTAATAGTCTTTCAAGTGCACTGGGATTCCAACCTTACAGAACTTGATTTTTGTTGTATTTTAATTTATGAAATCAAGAGACTAAGAGTGTCTCTTATAGTACTTAAACTATGACTGGATTCTAACCTCACAAAACTATTACTTGTATATCGGCTGATTCTCTCTCTTCCGATCTGGATCACTTGATTCAATGGGGAAAAGTGGCTTGTTATTTTTAACACTTAAAATCAAGCTTCTCTTCTTTCACTACCAATGCTCAGACCCTTGTTTTGCCCTAGTAGAAATGAATGATTCTCTCCTTAAGGAAGTCCCTAGTTTTGACAAGCTTCTAGGACCGACTTTCACTCTAGATCTACAATGGAAGACTTACATCCAATCTGTTAAGATTGCTGGAGAAATGGTTGGATCATTCTATCGCTCTAGAAAATACCTTACTCCTGATACAGTCCTCTACTTATATAAGTCAGATACGTCCTAAGATGGAGTACTACTGCCACATCTGGGGATGTGCCGCTCAGAGCACTCTTTCTTGGCTTGACAGAATACAAAATCAAGTTCACAATCTAGTGAGAGATTATCTCTGTTGTTCTCTCACAGAAAAGATGTTGCTAGTCTTTCTCTATCATTATTTCCATGGAAGGTGCTCTACTGAGCTCCAATCTCTGGTTTCCACCTGTAAGACATTCACAGCAAGAACTCGTCTTCTACCACAAATGCAAAGAATTTCCTTTTCCTTCTTCCATGTACCTAACATCAAACGGAATTTCTACAGGCAGAATTTATTTCCAAGAACTTCTCATCTTTGAAACATTACCACAGGATTGCTTTCCTGTGGGCTGCAACAAATACTTGTCAAGACCGTCCTAAGTAATCAACTTGTGTTGATTCCATTCATTATTTTCAATCCTCTCATATTATTATTCATCATTCACTTAGAATCCTCCATCCATCTCATTAACCCTTATTCTCGAGTGGTTTTTGGCCTTGATAAGTGGTGCCTTATTAGAAAAAAAAAGAATTAGCCTTCAAAATCTAACATATACATGAGAACATGTATGTTAATTTTGTAAACGCCACAAATATTAAGTTGTTCATAAAATAATGACTGTTTCCAAAAAACAAACATTTATTCACTTAGTTCATGTGGAACCCATTTATCGGACTTTGTCACCTTACCAATTTGCTTCAGATCGTCGGACACCATTGAAATACTGACATCAAATGCCTTAGACATTTCTCAGACACTTTAACGTGGGATTATTGTTCAACAATTGCTTTCAAATGTTAATTTTCAAGAGTGTTTGGCCGTCCTCTACCTTCTTCATGGCTCTCATTATCATTATGGAAATTTCTGAAACCACCTCCATACTCTCCGATCACTTGTGGACCCTTCTCCCCATCCCATATTGATATTGGCGGCTGTTTCGGAAACATTATCACTAAGTTTGAACTTATTCAAGAAAAGCATATGCATTTCTTCTTTTTCATCACCATTATTAAGGGCTTATGTGCTTCAAAATTGTATTCTGAAAGAAATTATTGGAAATGTATTTAACTATTAAGGACGTAAAATTTTGCATAAAGCATTGCGAAGAATAGCAACCTAAATCAACTTTAAAGTGAGTCGAAAAATCAATCAGTATTTTCCGAGAAACACAGCATAATCACGTTGACACACTGGTTCCCGCTAGATCACCAAAGTTAAACGACGTTGAGCCTGGTCAGTACTAAAATGGGTGACCATTTAGGAATACCAGCTGCTGTATATGCTCTCCACTTATTTCGGCATTGTTTCCAATTGTCCTGGATTTCTCCTTGCCACTGGATTCAGCAATGCCAACTCAGGAGAGGTGTAGTCGGGATTGTGCAACCTTTGCTTCACAATTACACGTGCAGCTACCCTTACAGGGAGTATCCATTGTCTCTCAAAACTGAAAGGAGGCCATGAAATATATATACTAAACCACTTGTGATCCGTTCAATCAGTATTTGTTATATTATTAAATATATAAAATTTCTTCAATTTCACATTGGTTGATAATCATGTTTTCACAAGGATTACAAAGTCAAAGGATTTCGCAAAGTCAGAATCCATTGTGATGTCATAATAAACCCTCTCTCTCTGTGTCTTCTCTCTCCCCCCTCCCCGTCTCTCTCCTCTCTCCTCTCTATTTTAATTATTTTAACAATTCTGTTCCTCTCACCACTTCTCTTTTGCCCTTTATGTACGTTGTTCGCCCTTCCTCCTACCATCGAAAACATTCACGCATAGATGAAGTGTGCATGGTGACAAGAAACCAAACTTCATTTTGTTTGAGTTAAAGTAGTATATATATATATATATATATATATATATATATATATATATATATTTGTGTGTGTGTATGTATATATATGTGTATGTATGTATATATGTATGTATGTGCTTGTACATCTTTACTACCCACCCCAACTCTTTCTTTCTTTTATGAGTAATGCAGGCGTCGAATTGATTTATTGAAAAGTTTCATGAAGAAAGAATATAATGTGATTAACCTTTAACCTCAAAACTCAAACTTTATCGAAATTCTTTTGTAGAATTTCTTTTCATGCCTAAACATGTGGAGTTCATCCTTTGCATAGAACTCTCACGCATAAAAAGCAAGCAGAGAAGCAATTCAAAGATGGCCGCCCGGCTACGACTCTTTATCGTTTGTACATTGAAAAAAAAATCAGTTATTTTCTCTCTTTTTTTTTTGAAATGTAGAAAGTAAAGACTTAGTTCAGATAAAACGATTGTTGCGTAGGCATGAGCGTTTAGCTACCATTATTTAGGCAAGCGCAATTTTGTCAATATAGAGAGAATAGATCTAATGCAATTATTGATATAAAATGCGCTGACTAATAATAACAATATTGAATAAATTCTACTTTACGAAAAATGAATAAAAATTCTCTTGCAAAATTCTAATATTGTATTTATTTAGATTTTTCAGACCACTATTCTCATCTTTGTTAGTATTTTTACAACCTTTCGGCAGATGTAACTTCCGACCTTCTTCAGGTGCATCTTTTCGAACTGAAGAATCTTCATGTTGAACTCGGGAATTTCGAACAGAACCATTCTCATCACTATTCATCATCATCGGTTTAACATCTGTTTTACATGCTGGCATGCATTGGACAGCTTTAAGAAATCGACTTCCAAACTAATTTATCTATGGACAGGTCTTTATTTATCCCTCTTTCCCTCAGGTCCATTTTTATCACTTCTCTCCATGTTTTCCTTGGCAATTCCCTATAACCTGAACCTGCTACCTCAACTGTTCTACATCTAGTAACCCAAGAACTCTCATCCATTTTTTCAACGTTGCCATATCATCGAAGTCGACTCCTCTACACACATCTCCCTATACTGTCCAGATTTAATCTTTCTCTGAGGTCATCAGAACTAAACCCTTTTTTTAATCAATGCGAGTAGATTATTCTCGTCCTGTCAGCCATGTCATTCTTAGTTATTATCGCCTGCAGTAATCAACACCACCTTTAAACGTTATGCCACGGGTCCATGTGATCAACATTTTGTTAAATGGCACAAAGAATTAATTGAGGAGGTCCACTTGACATACCTAAACCATCTCAGACATCCAAAAATCTATATTTCCCAGCCCGAGATGCAACTTCCTGGCACAATGCAAATCAGAAACTGTTCTGCCTCACTTCTTGACGGAAAACAAGCAAATGTATTATCAACAAAATGCGTGTAAAATATAGGCTTGTTAATTTTAGAAAACAGATGATTTTCTAAAATTCAAATAAAAATATTTTCTATCGAAGGACCAAAAAGGCTGTCCATGGATATGCTATCAATTTGGTGGAACATAATATTCCAGAAGATAACAGAAACTGACTCAGTTGCCAGCTTCATAATTTCACATGCACAAGGTTTCGAGAACATTCGGGAACTTACAGACCCATGATTCTGCTATCGGAGACCATTTACGTACTGTAAATAGTTGTTCTAGCAAATACTCCAATGAGTTGTTCTTTGTATTACACAGAGCTAGGTCAAACTTTCACCTCAATATACTTGAAGCAATTGTTTTTAACATCTCTCGACCCAGCTGGTGTAGATAGAAAGAGTTGAAGCATAAGTTGGAGATTTTCCACGATTTGGGGAATTCATCTAATCATTCCTCACTCACCCCCTATCTCTAAAAATACATGTGTTTAGTTTTTAAGCGTTATCATTATCTGATGTTTTCTTCTGAAAAGGGTCACGCAAAAAGGTGCCTTAAGGAAAATTTTGTTATATTTATATCATTTTTCTTTTGAAATATATATATATATATATATATATATATATATATATATATATATATATATATATATATATATATATATATATACTAGAAAAATTAATTCTAGGTAAAATTAATTTCCTGAACGAAACAGTTTTGAACCATTTTTATGTCCCTTTAGGAAGATTTAACTCATAGAATTATGCCAGCAACTTAATTTTTCATATAAAATTATTATTATTATTTTTGATGACCTAAAGAAAAAAACAACAACCACTGTTGACTTTTTATTTAGCAAGTTTTCAACAATTGCGGCACCAGATTTTATTGTCTTCATTTTTTTGAAAGTCAACAAAATCAAAGAAAACAAAATCAAAGTTTATATTAAAAAGAAAACAAAAAAATTATAAAACAGAATTTATTGATAGAGATCTCAAAATTAAATTTTCTTTTTGGTAAGCAGTTTGAGGTGAACAAGTTTCTTTTGGTGCATTATTTGTTGCTTTTGGGCTTCCATAGTAGAAAAAGATGCCAATGTAGTTTTCAGGAAGAACACTTATTTCCAACGAGATGTTTTCTGAAGAAAAGAAAATACATAAAAGAATAATTCATTAACAAATTATCGATAATTGAAATGATTACAAATTCATGAGAGACAAAAAGAGTAGAAAATGGACCTAGGGTTTTCTTCCCCTTATATTGTCCTTTCGTCCTCACATTACATGAGCGATGTTTCTGACAAAAGGGGGAAAATTGCTGTTTTCTGGGTTGACTGTTGTTTTGAGTGGGTGGTATATGGAGAGTTTCAATCCTCTTATAGTATTCATCATCATTTAGCTGTCAATTTAGTCATTTCATTAGCCCTGATCCTCGAGTGTTTTTTAGCCTTCAAATTTGTAATATGGGCTCTTCTGTAACATGACAGGAGCAGTATGGTAGTGGCATAAGAAAGGAAATAAGTGGTGAAAAAAAGAGAAGCGTAGTCAAGACTCTTGGGGGGGGGGGTGTCTGTAGAACGAAGCAGACGTATTTCGAAGGTCTTCTTCCCTCCCCCGATGGGTGGGGAAAGACTAATACTGTGTAATAAAACTTAACTAAAAAAAAATCAGTACAACTGCTGCTATGAAGAAAAAGAAAGAGAGAGACAAACAACCTTTACACACAGCTACTACTACAAAGAGACAAGACTCAGCTATGTTCACTACTACTATCAAACACATGCCGGCCATATTTGTTTACATGGTGAAGATTTGCCCGCGATGTTACACTTGGGGACATCGAACAGTGAATGATGGCCTGAAGTACAAAGAGGCCTAAATAAAATTAAATATTTTATGTTTATTTAAAAAGTCGTAACCTAGGTGGATCATTTCTGGAAAAATGTTGTTTTCTCTATTTCTATCGTAAGTGTCACTTTACATGTTAACTTTAAACTTTTTTTTATTCACATATGTATTACAATATTTTGACAGTGTCTATTTTTTTTTTCAGATTTAACTGATTACGATTTGTCTAGTGTATACATATATACAATCACTGTCCACATAGAAAGGTCACGGGTCGTCTATGTTCTGTTTTAAAGGATGGCGCCATCCTTTTGCTACTTCAGCATTTATGATGTCCTCAAGGATCTTTCTGGTGTCTTCAACTTGTTTTAGTGTGCAAGACGACAATCATACAAGATAATAAGATCCACAGAGTTTTAGTAGTATACTAGACCTTCTGGTCTAGATGGTTTGTCTAGTATATATACAGTCACTGTCCACATAGACGACCCGTGACCCTTTATTTCATGGGTCGTCTATGTTCTGTTCTAATGTGTAATGCCATTCTTCTGTTACTTTATTAATTACTAGCATTGCTCGGGGGGGGGGACTTTTATCTCTTTACTCCTCTTTATCCGTCTCTCTATCTCCCCCCCCCCCTCCCCGCTTTCTCCTCTGCCCAGCCCATTTATCTCTTTGGACATGCACACACCTGACGAAATCTGCACCCAACCTGTTTTAGGTGACGACTTCATCTTTTTGTGACGTCAATCATTGTGCACGGGGACGGACGAAATAAACAAGCAAGATCCGCAGAGTTTTAGTAGTATCTAGATAGACTGGACATATTCTTCTCTGATGAAAGAAAATTCTCAGATGTTTATAAATATTTTTGAGGGAAAATGTTGCCGTTTTTTATTATCAATTATAAATTTTGTACCTATTATTTAATTTTTATTCAAAATAATTTATTATTGCTTTTAATATATTCCAAGCGGCAAGTTCTTAACAGAACCCCAGAGCTGTTTATTTATAGAGGTCATCAAAGGACCCAGTTTCAATATTTCCATTTCATTCAGTTTTATCAATCGAGTGAACCCTTTGTTCTTGGAAAACATGTTAGAACACAGATAAATTGTTGATAATAATTCCATTTATATAATGATTGTCACTTCTTTAGAGAAGAAGACCATTCCTACAAGATTGTAATGTCTGGTTGTGGGCATGCAGATAGCTCAGCAGACCTGACTTATTTTTGCAAGTCTTGCTGGTATGAACAACTGCACACGTCATTTTTTATTTTTTATTGCTGTGGGTCTTGTAGGGATATATGTACATGTAGATGACCATGCTGTGTGCTTGTATGACACGTAGAACATGCTCTTCTTCTACAAAGCCTGGTTTCAGTGACAAGCCAAAGCGAGATAACTAAGAGACGATGTAGAGCGCAGGTTTTATATCAGAGTTTCCGTCTCCTAGATAGATGATCTAACAAAATCTATGGGTCCATCTTGCCGAGTAGGGTAGCATCGCGCCTGGATACTATAGCAGGTATTTCTACATCCCCGCTAATAATATATATATATATATATATATATATATTTATTTATAAAATACAGAAATTCAATGTAACATCAGTACCGTCGGTTTCAAAGCGGGAGGTTGATCCCGATTATCGTCAGCTGATAAACATATTCAGGAATGGTGGGACTTATTCGGTCACGTCTGAGATCACGTAGGACGTGATCTGTGTAAAATGGGGGGGGGGGGGTTACATATGTGTGCATGAGGGGTTAAATTTAGATTCTAATATTTAAATTGTTAATGTATATAGAATTGTTATTAATTAAAATAAAGCAGAAGGAAAAGTTTTTTTTTTTGTAATATATAAAAAGTGTAAGAAATTCTGTAGGGTAGGGGTCGGGGTTTGGGGGCCAGGAAGTATAGGGGAAAGACGAAGTAGAGATGCAGGGTAAGACACCGAGGGGAGGGGGGGGGAGAGAAGGGAGGGTCTAGGTGTGGTGAACATTGATAGCCGTTGGTTCTAAGGTTCGGCACCGCCGCTAGCTTTTCGCCCCCATATCGTAGCATAAAGTGTAAGAGCGGGGAAGAAGGGAATAATATTACTGTTAATAATAATAGTCAAAATAATAATAATGGTGGTGGCCCGGCGAATTTAAAAGATAAAAATAAAAATAAAAATAAACAAATAAATAAAAATAATAATAAGGATAAAAAAATAATAAAAATCCCGCGTGGCAGGGAAAAATACTGTAGGCATAAGCGTGTTATTAAAATAGCACTGGCTATTTGGTGTAACGGTTTCCGGGTGTCAAGCGGGTCCTAAAGTGTGATACTGAGTGAAGTGTGGAGAGGTATAAGGGAATGGATTTGGGGAGCTTGAAAAATTTTAAAGGTTAGGTGACTTAAAGCGGAGGTTATGGAAAGTAGAGGATATGGAAGTACTATAGCAAAATTATAGAACGATAAATGAGCCTCGGATCTAACTGACCGATTCACTATCAACAGGTTCGGCTTTTTTATTATTGGGTTTTTTTATTATCGTTTTATTTTATTTTATTATATTTTTCTATATATTTTTATTTTTTTTATTTTCTTAAGTATTTTTTTATATTTCTTATTAAGTTATCCACCCACCCCAAGCAACCCCAATTATTAGAATCAGACACCTACCTTTATCGATTAATTATCTCCCCCCCCCCTCGACGACGAAGAACTACCTGTTTTGTAAACACCACCCCTTTGTAAACACCAACTTTAGATAATGCCATAGACAGCCGTTAGACAGACATCCAATTTCCATTAGACTTTTCCCGTGCCGGACCCCTTAAATATTTGATCTTTTTAATACACCCTTAGAGCCCGATCCACTATCAACAGATTCGTAGCAGGCTCTTTCGGGCCGTCAACAGCCGAACCTGTTGATAGTGAATCGGTCAGTTAGATCCGAGGCTCATTTATCGTTCTATAATTTTGCTATAGTACTTCCATATCCTCTACTTTCCATAACCTCCGCTTTAAGTCACCTAACCTTTAAAATTTTTCAAGCTCCCCAAATCCATTCCCTTATACCTCTCCACACTTCACTCAGTATCACACTTTAGGACCCGCTTGACACCCGGAAACCGTTACACCAAATAGCCAGTGCTATTTTAATAACACGCTTATGCCTACAGTATTTTTCCCTGCCACGCGGGATTTTTATTATTTTTTTATCCTTATTATTATTTTTATTTATTTGTTTATTTTTATTTTTATTTTTATCTTTTAAATTCGCCGGGCCACCACCATTATTATTATTTTGACTATTATTATTAACAGTAATATTATTCCCTTCTTCCCCACTCTTACACTTTATGCTACGATATGGGGGCGAAAAGCTAGCGGCGGTGCCGAACCTTAGAACCAACGGCTATCAATGTTCACCACACCTAGACCCTCCCTTCTCTCCCCCCCCTCCCCTCGGTGTCTTACCCTGCATCTCTACTTCGTCTTTCCCCTATACTTCCTGGCCCCCAAACCCCGACCCCTACCCTACAGAATTTCTTACACTTTTTATATATTACAAAAAAAAAACTTTTCCTTCTGCTTTATTTTAATTAATAACAATTCTATATACATTAACAATTTAAATATTAGAATCTAAATTTAACCCCTCATGCACACATATGTAACCCCCCCCCCCATTTTACACAGATCACGTCCTACGTGATCTCAGACGTGACCGAATAAGTCCCACCATTCCTGAATATGTTTATCAGCTGACGATAATCGGGATCAACCTCCCGCTTTGAAACCGACGGTACTGATGTTACATTGAATTTCTGTATTTTATAAATAAATATTTACGCTCTTAATCCTCCGAAATCTCGGATTTCTTAATTAATCGAGCACTCTGCTGGTTTTTCCTGCCCTACCACACAGTACTTATATATATATATATATATATATATATATATATATATATATACACATACACACGTTTTCATCAATTTTTAGGTGTGAATACAACTATTAAGAGAAGGACCTTTTGGAATAGAGGATAAGAAACAATGTTTGAAATACAGATGTAAATATGAATAAAAATGAAACATATAACATATTTTAATTAAGAGTAAAAATTAGTGTGTGCTTAGTAGGGACCTCCAATTGCATGTGAAGAACGGTGACGTCACTATTTCATGTGTACGTTAAGAAGTCATACATTCGTTTTGCTTTACCGATTGCAAAAAAAACTCTCTCAAATAAAGTTATACTTGTTTTAAAGTAAAATAGTTTAGTTAAAGGTTACATTATCAAATTCTGAAAGAAACCCTTCTTCATTGTCCGATGAAACTACGAAATTTTCTTGTTTTACGACACACGGGGTAGTGTTTACTAAACATCGCGTGAGACATGGCAAGATATTATCTATGTACGGATGAACAGAAGTGAAACAAATTACTTTACTACTATGGTGTAAACAAAATTAACGGTTTGTTTTAACCATTTATTCGTCAATTGAATAATAAAAATTCAAAGTAAAAATAAGTTTATATTTCGAAATGGATAAACATTTTAATTTGAAAAAAGAAAAATGATAAAAAGTATTATAAATATATAATAATAATAATAATAATAATAATGATAATAATTACTTTTGTCAACGTTTTTTCTTATTAGTGTTACTGTTTACAAATTAGCGTGCGGCGTGCACCAATTTTACTCTAAGAATGTATGCGCATGCGCGTGGGACAATTTCACTTTAAAAATTGACGTGTTAATTATGGCTAGTATTGCGTTCCATAGTTGCGGCAAAATCAGTTAGTGCAAAAAGATTTTCTTACTTCTAGCAAATGAAGTAGTTTTTTCCAAGTACATAATATGACATCCGCCACAACTTTTGTCTTTTACGATTCATAATACTTCGGGCTATATTATATTAAAATATTTTGAAAAATTTCGAACACGAATATGTTAAAAAATGATGTTTAAAACCGATAAACTCGATCAATACGATCAAATGAATAAATGTCTCTGAAAATAAAAATTATTTCGTAAAACTTTTTTTTTTTTTGCATTTCAATAAATCACAGTATATTTTATTGAGAAAAGGTAAAAAAAAATTCAAAACATAATAATATTGCTTTTATTTCCACTTTTTATTTGTGCATTCACGGACCAGTTTACTAAAACAGTTTACGTAAAATTTAATAAAATTAATCCAATGTGTTTTTTAAAAGAGTTTAGTTTTATATAAGAAAAAAAAATCGCCGGATGACAATATATTTCGTTCAATATTTCATAAAATGAAACAGGGGGGGGGGGGGGGAATCACGTAAAAAAAATATTTTCCCTAATATATTTTAGGAAAACAGCATTTTAAAGATAAATTAGTCCTATAATGAATAAGTATTGAAAATTTCGTGAAGATCTGGCCATAACTTGATTTATGCGAGATTTATTAAAAATGTGCCTATCACAGCGCACATAAATGCTTATACATAAGAACGTTAGTTTATCACGTAAAAAAAAGTACACAACATTTTAACTTCACATTTTCATGAGTTTCGTATGCTGGAAAAAATTCTAAAAAATCATCAGCAGTTTATTTAATGTATCCTCTTTTGAATGGTAAAAAAGTTTTGTTGATAATCTTAATCTAAATTAAAGTTACATCGTGTTATATATAGGGGGGGGTAAATAGTTCACAACCAATTGGAGGTCCCTAGTGCTTAGATTATATATATTTATAAAGGCATGAATATATAAATATATATCATTATTTTTTTTTTTACTTTAATTCACCCCCAAACAAGACACATTGACACTGAGACATAAGTGGCTACTAAGAATAAAGGGTCAAATTTTTAGGGGGCACCCTGAGTGAGGAGTTGTGCAGCAAGATGTTTGTTCACATTACATTTAAATTTCTGCATGTTGGTAATCAGGGAAACGAAGCAGGGAGGGAATTCCAAAATCTAGCAGTTCGACGAAAGAAGCTATTAGAGTAGAAGCCCTACGGTCTCTGAGAACCTCCACAATGAAGGGATGGAATTTAGCTGATTGTCGAGTTGTATCATTTTTGTCTTTTTATACACATGTATACATGAGAAATTATTAGGATAAGATAAATCCGACAGGATCAAAGAATAATGGAAAGAGAAAAGACAAAAAACTCAAAATAACATCTCAACGTTTTGCACTTGTGTTGCTAAGGCTTTTTTAAGAGCTGTACTTATATATAAATACAACTCCACCTTTTCAACTTTCTTGTCAATCTTGAAAAAGCCTTTGCAACATGAGGGTGAAACATTGAAATGTCACTTTGAGTTTTGGTCTTTCCTCTTTCCATTTTTCTTTCACACACACATATATATATAATATATATATATATATATATATATATATATATATATATTGTTAAATATAACAGAAAACTTATGTCTGGATATCCTTTCGTAGATCCTTTCCATTGTCCGAATCAGAATCTTAGTTTCGAATGGGGAATTGGCCGATGAATCTTCCATAGTTTTCATTTGTGTCCCAAGTACTTTCAGACCCATCCGGGTCCATCTTCAGGGGAATGAGGATAATCAGGTAAAGACCAGGGGTTCGTATTATAGATGGTTTTGGCGGGAATTATATAAGTACGAAACTATAGTTACCATTATAGACATTTTAGTATATTATTGCTGGTATTGAAGTTAATTCTGTTAATTACAGGTTTTTTTGTTTTTATATATAGGGCTTCTAATATATGGAGTTTTTGTTTGTTAGTACTATATTCTAAGATTTTGGTATTTTCCACTAAGAGTTTTCTGAATTCCGATCTGGGGCAGGAATGGTCGTTAGTTAAGTGATTCGGACAATGGAAAGGATCTACGAAAGGATATCCAGACATAAGTTGTCTGTTATATTTAACAATACTTGCCTTCAAGAAAAGATGCTGCATATATATATATATATATATATATATATATATATATATATAGAGAGAGAGAGAGAGAGAGAGAGAGAAAGAGAGAGGGAGAGAGAGATTTATATAAAATATAATAACCTAGAAACATCTGTTCCGTTGTTTCACAACTCATCAGTATGGCTAGACATAGCACTGCATATCAACCTCGAGATTAAAAACTCAGACCCTTGATCACTTCCAACCGTGATCAGTAGTGTCGGATGTCTTACCATCTGAGCTAACAAACTCACAACCAAGAGTGGAAGAATTATATTACCGTTCAAATGAATTTTTTCATGTTTACAAATTTATGAAATGGTAACCTAGAGAACTAAATTCTTTTTTTCTCTTTATGCTAAGTGGAGACTATCATTTTCTATAGCAGACTGTTATATAAATAGTCGAAATTATGCTTAGAGGGAAAATATCAAATCATAACCTTTAAAAAACAAATTAATTTATTAAACAAAAAACAAGAATTCATAGTTAGATAAATAACAATAATAAAAAAAAAGTAAATTTACAAAAATGTAGAATAAAATACAATTATTCGAATAATTAACAATCAATATCTAAATCAATGAATGCGAAAGTTTTTCTCACCTATCCGCACTATATTAACATCAAAACAGCTTAGCATAAGATTTTGAAATACTGTATATATAGTAATCTGTAAACACTCACAGTTTTGGGTATTCTTAATTTGCATATTTATTTTTTTAATAGTTTCTAATAAATTAATATTATGTAATATACATTTGTAATTTGCATTGTCATATTTTCTTATATATACCCAATATTTTCATCGATAGTAAAACTTCTGATGTCACTGAGATGCTGAGAACAGATACAACACTTTGATCTTAACCAAAAGGTCAAGGAACCATAAAAATAATGTTTTCATGGCTAGATATTTTTAAATGAATGAAAAAAAAACAAAAAAACAGATTTAATCAGAAATCTATTGTATTATCTGTTAATGGGTGTAAGTAGTACCATATATCGGTTCTGTTGTCATGATAACATCCTCCCAGGCATTAACTCCTTGTTTTGTTGGGAGAGGGGGTAGTTTTCTTTCGTCATGATACCGTCCTCTCAAGCATTACCTCCTCCTTAGAGAGTCAGTGTAGTATATATTATTATCTTTACAGGCTAGCAAAAATATGGTCCCTCCGGTCGCATATTTTTGCTAGTTATATATAAAAAAAATTTTAATTGTCCATCAGCGAACAAATAATTAACAATTAAAAAATATACAAAATAACAGAAATAAAGAGAAAACAAATCTCAGAATAAACGGTAATTGTCTCTTAGTGTTCAAATAATTAAAAACAACTGAAAATAAGATTAAAAATATTATTAAATAAATATGGGTAGATAACACATCACTTTTGGTTTCAGCATCTTTAAAAAAAATTTTTTTTTTTGCAATAAAGGTCACCGCTTATCAAGGCTTCAAAGGCCACTCGAGGATAAGGGTTAAAGAGTTTGACTGGTGGACGGTGAGACAAGATCACGATCACCGGCACGATGGTTGTAGCAGGGCAGAAATTGATTTATTTACGGGGACGGTTCAACAAGAACTTGTTTACATTAGACTTGAAGACAACAATATTGTAATTGACTGGGAAGCAGGCTCGCAGCACTGTGTTTCACAGACGAGCAGTTATAGGAAAAGTTTCGTTTCGTCTTGGGCATGCAGAGGGAGAAAGGAACATCATTGACAGTTGTAGTAGCTAGGTGAGTTCTAGTTGTGAATGTTTTACAAGGGGGACCATAGATTTGAGCTCAGTCGAGCACCGGCCATGAAAATAACGATAGAGCAAAGAAAGACTAGCAACATCTCTTCTGTGAGAAAATAACTGCAGGGAAGAGAAGAGGACATCCCTCATTAGATTTTGAAGTTGGTTTTGTACTTTTTCAAGGCAGGAAAGGGCGCTCTGAGCGGCACCTCCCCATATGTGGCAGCAGTACTCCATCTTAGGACATATTTGACTTGTACAGGTAGAGGATGACATCGGGCATAATATACTTTCTGGAGCGGTAGAATGATCCAACCATTTTTCCAGCAGTCTTAGCACAGATTTGATGTATGTCTGCCATTTCAAGTCTGAAAAGAAGGTCAGTCCCAGGAGCTTATCAAAGCAGTTGGCTCTCTCAATGGGAGAGCCGTTTATTTCAACTGGGATAAAGTGGGAGTCGGAGCGTTCTTGTTTGATATCAAATGATACACTTCTGGTGATCGGTGAAAACCTTGAAACTGCAGTAAAGCGGAAGTGCATTTTATTATCTTTATCATTTATTATTGATTATTAAATATTATTATACTGAAGCTGAGTCAATCAACGTTCGTTTCCCTGAAGCTGTTTCTTATATATCTTAATCACACAAAATTGCTCGATGATTAAGAAAATTAAAAAATAAGAGTGTAATATTTATTTATATATGTAATACAGAAGTTCAGAACAACGTCGGTTTCAAATCTAAACAAAGAGGACCTATAATTGGTACTCTACTGTCTTCAGCCTCTGTTACTCCGGTAAAGGAGACCAATTATATGTCCCCTTTGTTTAGATTTGAAACTGACGGTACCGATGTTGTTCTGATTTTCTGCAATACACACATATTATATATATATATATATATATATATATATATATATATATATATATATATATATATATATATATATATATTAATTTGCAGGACTTGTTCTCTGAACATATGCACACTTTTCTATGTATATATTCTTATTTGTCTGTTTTATCCCATCTCCCCAGACACATACCTGTTCCATATTTATACATATATAATTTAAAGATGTTTTTTGATATCAGAAGCCGAACATTAAATACAATGAAAGGAATTGTAATTATCGCTGAGTGGAATGTTTTGGCAAATGTTTTTATATCAACAAAATATCCACAATCAACGTTGGCTCAAATCCAAAATGGTTCTTCTCTTAAACGGACAACCCGATACATATATGCCAAGACGTGTATGGTTTAATTAGAAGAAAGGAATGAATGAGAGAGTGAAAAAATCATCCATCATTTCGTGCAACAAATATTAAATTTTCAACATAGTCTCCTCCATTCGCAACACACTTAAGCGGGTGGTGAATATCAACCACTTAGACAGATTTATTTAAGTGGAAATTTCAAAAATTTCAAAAGTTAACGACTGCAAGACAACATTTATCGACATATTTATTTCGAACAAGTTGAATCATACGACCCAGAACAAGTTAATAATTATGAGACATCATCAGACACTTGAATAAGCGTAAAGGAGTGGGAATATTAAAAATGGTTAAAACTGTGTGAAAATACATCTTATATGACTGAAGTTAAGACCCTATTATAAGGAACTATTATAAAACCCTATTTTAAGATCTTAAAATGATATGAATTTGGATTCCGAGATTTTTTAGATGAGGATTGAAAATTTGTATTATTTGGTATTATTATGGAAATTCCATATAGGTTCCTGAGTTTGACCTAAAGATTCCCAAGTTCAAAAAGATGCACCTGAAGAAGGTCGGCGGTTACATCGGCCAAAATGCTTGTGAAAATAACAACCAAGATAAGAATAGTAGTCTGAATAATCCAAATACTCAAAATTTGCTTCAATTATTGAAAATCTGTATAATTTTATGTCATTTGTCTATCATTTAAATTTGATTAAAATTAGAATGAAAATATTGTTCTTGATCTCTCTAGGTCCCGAGAGGGATCAAGAAAATTTTTTCATTCTAATTTTTTTCAGAAGAGAACATAAAAATCAATTTTTTTTTATCCTCGTGGCCTGCTCTATTCTCGTTAGCAGGCTTACATACAACACATTTGAAGCAAATTTTGCAGCAAAAAAATATCACTGAATTGGAAAATCTCTTAAAAATCAAATTAAATTTTTATGAAACTTTTGGGGCTTATTCAGAAATTAATGAAATTATTTAATGTGGTTAAACAATTTCACCTGGAGAACAACTTCATACTTCACTTTAAAAGTATTGATTACTGTTGCCTGTTAACTAATTATTACTATTTTTATCAAGAGTTATGTCCTCTTGAATAATTGATAGTTTAGAAAAGATGGTTTGTAACCATAGGTGGCAGCACGGTTGTTAAGCATTGCATCACAAGTGAGACACTAATTTGCATGGGAATGATGGTGTTTGGTTGTCAGCCAATCATAAGACTAACTCGTCGACCCGGTATTGCCTGTGTATCAGCAAAAAAAAATACCAGCAATGAATAAAATATGATTGAATTGTTAACATTATGAAGCTTAGTGGAAAAAACATCGATAATATCCATTTTGGAATGCGCCCATGCATCTTTTAAGAGGCTCTTTCTGTCCGTCCACCACACTTAAGTTTGAAATAACATTTTTGATACGTTTCTATTAGAGACTTGATCTGTCCATGTGTCTGTCACGCTTAAGTCTGAAACAACAGTTTTAGCTGCATCCGCACATCTACACAAAAGGCTTTGCTTGTCTGTCGTGCTTAAATTTGAAACACTTATTTTAGATGCGTCCATGCAATTGTATAAGAGGCTCTCTGTCTGTCACACTTACATCTGAAACAGACTTATCGTCAGTCTGTCATGCTTAAGTTTAAAATAGCATTTTCATCGGTCTGTCACACTTAATGTGATAGTCCTTTACAGTTCAGGAATAGTCTGGGGATTGTTTTGATAAACATTATCTTTGAGATAACCCCACATATAAAAATCCAGGGGGTTATAGTCCGGTGAGTGTGAAAGCTATTCAGGATCACACCTTCTACTGATGAGATGATCACCAAAATTCCTCTCCATATCATTGAATGGAGATAAAACAAAGACTGTTGGGACATTTATGAACAAAACTTGGTAGACAGGTCAGGCATAGATTGAAGTTCATTTGTACCAAATATGGTTGGATTGCAGGGATAAATTAGATTTCCGGCAGCGCAGAATGAGCAAATACGAAAAGGACGCATTTGGGTTTACACTGGTTTCTTTAACTTCTGGTTGAACCTGTAAACTACTATAAACAAATGGATAATACTTGCGCACATTTTGCAGATTTTTTTCTGTAAAATCATTTTTATGCATTCTGTAAATAAAATTACGTATTTATTAAATTTTATTTCGTTTGTTTATACATTTTGCTTACAGAAAAAACCTTCTTTTTTTTTTTTTTTTTAAAGTCTGTAAATAAAACTATGTATTTTTAAGATTTTATTTTATTATGCTTGTAAATAAATATTTAATATAACCCGTTTTTCTTAAATTAAAAACCGACCTTGTTACGAAAAAACAAACAACGCAGAGTAATTTTAATTGTGCGCGAGTATTATCCGTTTATTTACAGTAGTATACAGGTTTAACCGACCCCCCCCCCCCCAAAAAAAACGGTGTAGACCCAAATGCGTCCCTATTGTATTTACTTGTTCTGGGGTGCCTGAAATCTAATTGCTCTGATTGCAGAAAGGATTGTGAATTTTATTAACAATTCTATGGGTGGCACTTTTGGGGGTGGGGTGGCGTCACCCGGTAGCATAGTTAGATACGTCCTCATGCATTCGTCTGTTAGTCTTAAGTTTGAAAAAGAATTTTCATTGTTAAACGCACAGATTGGATGGACGCATCTTAAGAATGTATATCTGGTCTTGTTTTTCAAATCATTCTCACAATTGATTTGAATTTCTTTTGTATAGAAAACCAAACAAACGATGATAGCGAGTTACATCGTCGTCCCACACAACGTGAATCATCTTTTGTTATGCTAACATATTTTTATATCTCAGTTCACTAACACCAGAAGAATAATGTATGGCTTGCTATAATGGCGGTGAAAGATATGAAAAAGCCAGATGTGAGAATCGGTTAAATCGGAACCATATGTATTTGCCATCAATGAATGAGGAAAGAGAGGGGAAGAAGGAGTAACGAGAGATAGAGAGTGAGAGAGTAGGAGTAAAGAGGAAGAGAGAGGGAAGAGAAGGAATAAAGTGAGAGAGAGAGAGAGAGAGAGAGAGAAAGGAAGAAAGAATATATTAAAAAGAGTGCAGTGCAAAGATGGGGAGAAAGAGAGTGAGGAGAAAAAGCAGAAGGAAGACTTACATATAGGAGTGAGAGACAGAAAGACATCTAGAGAGAAGGAAAGGGACAGAGAGACAAATATAAAGAGAGATAGAGATATAGTTGGAGAGAGTAAGATATAGACAGAGGGGGAGATAGGAAACAGAGAAAGAGGGAGATGTGTAAAGACGGAGTAGGAGATAGAATGGTAGAGATAGAAAGAGGGAGAGAGAAAGAGCCGGGAGACAGAGAAATGGGGAAGTGATGGAAAAATAGAGTGAGAGAAGAGAAAGGGCAGAAGAAAAATGGCAGAGAGACAGATATAAAGAAAGAAGGAAGGTGTGTGTGTGTGTGTGAGAGAGAGAAAAGGGGTAGAATAAAGAGAGAGAGACAGACAGACAGAGTGGAAAAGAGAGAAAGAGAGAGGGAAGAGAGAGAGAGGGAAGAGAGAGAGGGAAGAGAGAGATAGAGAGAGAGGGAAGAGAGAGAGAGAGAGAGGGAAGAGAGAGATAGAGAGAGAGGGAAGAGAGAGAGAGAGAGAGAGAGAGCAGAAAAAAGGGATGTAGAGATAGGCAGGCAGAGAAAGCAGAAGAGATGGAAAAAGAGAGAGAGAGAGAGAGGGAGGGAGAGAGAAAGAGGGAAAGAGAAAGTGGAAGAGCGGAAAGAAGAGAAAGGGTAGCAGAAGAAAAATATAGAGGAAGACATAAAGAGAGGTAGAGGGAAAATAAAAGACAGAGAAAGGGGGAAAAAGAAGAGAGAGAAGGTGAAGTTGGGATGGTCGAACTATAAATGTGTGGCAATTAGATGCCGGAAAAATGCAAAAAAGGGGCAAAGGTGCCCCATATTTTATTTTTCCATTAATGATCTTCGCTACTTGCACATATATACTGTATATACTCTTTTCATGCTTAATACAATTTATCAATTTATCTTTTGTTAAATTTTATTTATTTTATTCTATTAGGTTGTAACGGAAGTTGGTTGGGGGTTTTAAATGCAAATTTCTAAAGACATGGTAATCTGTTGGTAGGTGGTCCAGAGAATAAGGTGGGTGGGGCATAATATTTTAAGTCATCTATTATTATACTAAATGTTAATCAATCAACGTTTGTTTACCTAAGGCTTCTTTCCTATATCCTCTAATAAAACTAAATACATGCTAAAATATACCTTAGTTCTGGAATTGAGTTATGTTTTAAAAAAATATGTTTTAATTGTTCTAATTAGCTGTAATTTATAATTAACTGAACAAGTTACCCATCTCTCTCTTAGCTATCTCTGAATTTCTCTCGTCCCTCTCACTCTATGTTGATGTACTCTCTAATATTTCTTAATGTCTCTGTGAGCATTTAGAGAAAGAGTGAAGTTCTTTTTTTAGTGTAGCCACCAAATATACATATGTATGCTTGTACACACCACAAACATGTATGTAAATTAGATGGCAAAATAATAAATCTCTTTACTTCTATATAAAAAGAAAATAATTCTTTGGAAAAAAGTAGGAGATATTTGGAATTTCCAAATATTTATGAAATACTCTTTTGATATCATAATAGAAACTCCTCTCTCTCTCCTTCCCCTTCTCTTCTTTCTAGAAAGAATTCTAATTAGAAATATATCGGGGAAACCAATGCCAACAATAGAATCAACTGACTCATACGAAATAAATGAATGAATAAACCTCTTCTCTTACCATTTGCCTTTTATTTATGCTGTTCGCCCTTCTTTCCACGATCTAAAATATTCATGTACAGATGAAAAATGTGCGTGGTGACAAGTAAGATAACATCAAAGTTTTAGTATATGGTGACCCTCAAAATATCACCCATGCAATCAATAATAAAATTCACAATCCTTTCTGCAATTCAACGATATTTGGTACAAATAAAGTTCAGTTTATGCCTGACTTGTCCACCAAGTTTCAGTTATGAATATCCAACAGGCTTTGTTTTATCACCGTTCAATGATATGTTCCAAATTTGTGAAGTCAATTCAGGATCACATCTCCTACTGATGAGACGATCACCTAAGTGTCCCTGCAGCTATTCCAACGAGTCATCTGAAGTGTGGAGAGTTGCAAACCACAACAGAAGATTGTCTGCAAAGGCCACTGCACTCGATTAAATGCGCTGCATGGGTTGCAATATCAAAACATGGGAGGTCATTTGTCCTTGCTGGTTTGAAGACGTAAATCAACGGTCAGTCATGGTCAATACAGAGCGCTAAGAAGCTTTGGGCAGACGACGAAGAAGAGTTGACATGTAACAGAAGAACAGTGGTCTAAACAGGATGAGACAAGAGTTATCAACAATTTTGCATATTGTATCCAGGTGTGCTTACAATGCAGAGGTGCATGGTGATAAAACAAACACTGGTACTTCTGCAGTTTACAGACGGTGGTGAAATGATAATGTTATTATTTAGAAACCCATTCTTAACATGGGGAGGGAGGGGGGATTTGTTAACTATTCTGTACTTTCACCAAAGAATTTAATAAAAAAAAGTTACTGTAGAACTTGAATTTAACTTGAAAATTCTATCTAAAAAATAGCACCACCAATAAACTGATAAACTGCAGAAGTACCCAAAGATTGATGGTGGTGGTGGTGGTGGTGGTGGTGGTGGTGGTGGTGGTAATGGTGGTGGTGGCAGTGCTGCTGTGACATTCACGCTGGACGAGTTGAGCCGGCTTCCTTTTGTTGGGAATATTGAATTCACAAGCGGTCCCCAGTCGCATGTATATCTGGTCTAGGTGAGATGACAACGTTAGTTTTGAAGGGAGGTGTTGACGTCCTCCCATATACAGCACCATCTGGTATTGACCAGGCTCGACATCGCTTAACTTCGACGATCTAACAGGAATCGGTGTATCAACATGATTATGCCGTAAGGCTGTTGGACATTCATGACAAAATTATGATGGAAAAGTCGTGCATAGATTGAAGTTTATTTATGGTTGCATTGCAGAAAGGATTGCAAATTTTATTAACAATTTCACTGGTGGCATTTTCTTTGCGAGTCACCCTGTAGTACATAGATAGATCATTGAGCCTTTCATTACAACCTGATAGTTATAAATGTTTGGAAAGAGAAAAAGTTTGGATAAACAAAACAGGTGCGATGTTTCGTAAATGATTGCGTGTGTGTGTGTGTGTGTGGGGTAACCATAGCAACAAAACAAAAACAAAAATAAAGAAAAGGTAATTAGCCAATTCTACAAAGAAGTAGGTCACGAATCTGACAAGCTTTTACTTGTACAGTTCCAGGTCATGAATTGGCAAGAGAGAGTTTTCATTCTCCTTCCAGGCATTAACTCCTTTGGGAGAGGAGATGGGTTTATTGCCTGTCTCTGTCGACCTCATTCACAAGTGACTGCGACTGTGCGATACAGGTTATTTTTGTCCCTTAATCAGGAGTGCTCCTTTTTGAAGGGAGCTGAATTCTCCAGATTAGGAACCAACCTTGTATCTAACTGTGCCCTTGTGGGGAGTGGATAAATAGGAGATTTACTGTGAAATGCTAGTACCTGCACAAATGTAGTTAAAGTTTATATCTATTATTATACTAGGGCTGAGTTAATTGATGTTTGTTTCCCTAAGGTGTTTGCTCTATTTATTTTAATCACACAGCTATCTTTGGATGGCCTGTTACAACCTGGGTGACAGTAATGTGTGTGGCAACTCACAGGTAATATGTGACATGAAACAGAAGAACAGTGGTCTAAACAGGATGGGACAAGAGTTATCAACAATTTTGCATGTTGTATCCAGGTGTGCTTACAATGCAGAGGTGCATGGTGATAAAACAAACACTGATACTTCTGCAGTTTACAGACGGTGCTGAAATGATAATGTTATTATTTAGAAACCCATTCTTAACATAGGGAGGGAGGGGGGATTTGTTAACTATTCTGTACTTTCACCAAAGAATTTAATAAAAAAAAGTTACTGTAGAAATTGAATTTAACTTGAAAATTCTATCTAAAAAATAGCACCGCCAATAAACTGATAAACTGCAGAAGTACCCAAAGATTGATGGTGGTGGTGGTGGTGGTGGTGGTGGTGGTAATGGTGGTGGTGGCAGTGCTGCTGTGACATTCACCCTGGACGAGTTGAGCCGGCTTCCTTTTCTTGGGAATATTGAATTCACAAGCTGTCCCCAGTCGCATGTATATCTGGGCCAAGTGAGATGACAATGTTAGTTTTAAAGGGAGGCGTTGACGTCCTCCCATATACAGCACCATCTGGTATTGACCAGGCTCGACATTGCTTAACTTCGGCAATCTAATGGGAATCAAGTGGAAGCCACATTAGCCCTAGTTAGATGGGAACGGTGTAGGTCTTGGACTGCCAAAAGTGCTCAAGTTGGTGAAGGATAGGCATCCAGCCGTAAAACTGCCTTAAAAATTATGTCTAGTCGAAATAGGACTAGACAATCAGGGCCCACCCTAATTAGAGGATTAATTGTGGCCTGATTCAGCAAATAAACAGGTTGATGATAACGATGATGATTATGGTGATGATGATCATGACACCAAATACATGCTAAAATATTCCTCAGTTTTGAGATTGATTTATGCTTGAAAAAACTTCCATTTTAATTGTTCTAATTAGCCAAACAGCGTTGAACCTCTGTCGAAGGAAACATAGATGATAAACCTGGATAGTGAATGAGTCATAATTTACAATTAACTCCTTAAATGACCCGAAGGAAACTTTAATAAATAAGATTACAAAAGAATAATACATTGTATATGTGTACACACACACACACATATATATATATATATATATATATATATATATATATATATATATATATATATATATATATATGCATATTTATTTGTTTTTGTTGTTCTTTTTATTCTTATGATTTGAAAATCTCCCGAATGGAAGAAAATATTGATTTTCGAATGCCAAATATAAGAGATTATTCTTGATATTTCTTCTCAGTTTTTCTACCTGAATCTGGTATTGACTTTTAAGTTTCCACCCAAATTTTTTTCTGAACATTCGAATTTGAATGATTCAAATCTTGTTTAAAATATGTCAATTCACATTTCGCCTTTGTTTTCTTTCTGTTTTTTTGGTTTTGCTTTCATGGATACTTAAAGACATTTTGCATGTTTCAAGTATGTTTTTGATTCTTCGAGAAATACGCGTTAGCTTTTCTTTGCTTCAAAACTGACAATAAATCACAGTATGGCATAACTTTGATTTGTCAATTTATTTATTTATAGCTCTATTACAAATTTGTGAAGTAACTTTTTAAAGGTGTAAATATTGAGCTTCATTTTGCTCTTGAATTTGATTATCATAAGAATCGATCTGAAGTATATAAAAGAATTGTTTCTATATTATCACATATGTTTTTTTATATTATCACATATATTCATACACATGTTCAAATTCAGTCATTTTGGTAAAAGTATCCATGCTTCAAGTTCTTGATATCTTCAAAAACTTATAGATTGATTTGTTTTGTAGGCATATGTTTAGTCATTAAACGGTCTGCAAACAAAACAATAGATTCTAATTAACCCATAAATAGGACCCTCACAGGTACTACCATTCTGGGTCAGAGTGGATCTGAGAGTAGCGGCAACTAAAGGGAGGACTCCACACTTCCTAAATCCTCAAATTGGGATCTTACCACCGGATGTTGTTTAAGAAAAAGAGGATGTGAAAAAGACAAGCGGAAGTAAAAAAAAAAAAAAAAAAAAAAGAGGATAAAAAAGAGAAAATAAACTGATATCTTTTTTTATTGTATCCTGTAAGTCTATATCTCTATGGATCTGTATCTGAGCAACACAAAAGATAGGTAATCTTCTCACAATCAAGACGCAAAAAAGAGGTCGCCTCTAATTTTCCTTATCTTCTTTTTCATTCCATGCATTGTCTGTAGTGACACTAAGGTGATATAACACTTTTTTCTTATACGCATGCATTCCTATGCTGTCATTTAACCATTAAATACAATTCGTCATTTTTTTTTTTTTGCTCATGTACTCCGTGGCTTCATAGTCATATCATGTTTATAGGTCAATTTCACATTGTTTTCTTTTTTTAGTTTGCATGTGCATCAATCTGGCACAAGGCTGTTGGCTGTAAGTGTCTCCTTGATTCATGTATTAGATAACTGGGGAAAGAAAAGGAAAAGAAAAGAAGAAACAAAAAAGAACGAAAAGAGATAGAAAAAAGAAAGGGATAAAAGAAGAAAAGGAAAGAAAGTGGAAAAAGAACAAGAAAGAGATAAATGAGAAGGAATAATGAATGAGTTTTAAGAGAATCGGCCAGTAAAGACCAGGAAATGAAACTGGCATAAAATAGGACCAACAAAAAGAAACCAACTTTCTTCCTTCTTTTGCCCATATTTTATGGAAGTGATGATCGGTTTACCAAAGGTTAGAACTAGCGTCTTCTAATTAGTCACTGAATTCGAATCTGACAGCTTCCAAAATCCGCAGAATAAAGAATGATTTGTGGGGGTCTCCACAACGGATAACCAAGGTCGACAGGTGCCGAAGGAAACAAGATGAATTATTTAATTTTAGACAAGCTGTACTTACTCGCGTACCCTGAAATTCATTAATATCATTTTAGTTTAAATTTTTAAATAAAAAAAAAAATAATAATATGTAAGTCACAAAGAAATGGGGGAAAGCTTAACATTTATGGGAGATAACTCATATTTTTACCTTTAAGTTAAAATTTATCTCCCTTACATTTTCAGCTTTTTAGGTCATTATTTAAAATTGACTCCATTGTAATAATCTTCTTTGCCAGAATAATTATTTTCAGAAAGAAACTGAAGCAAATTACACTTTTTTAGTGAAGAGAATATGGTGCAAGGATAAAAAGGAAGAAATAGCTAGTCAAAATCAAATATCGATTTATCAGATCTATTGCTATTTAGGTCCAACATGGGAACTCCGACAAGATAACTTTATATATTATATAGATAGCAAAACACGACAGACTATTTTTTTAAAACTTTTATTTCACTCTTTTAATTTATGCATATAAAAAGTTTCATCAGAAAAGTTCAATTTGTTTTCCTACGCCACCAAAAATCGATTTTTAAAAAATTAAGTTGAAAATAGATTTTTTGATGGAGTTTTGGAATTAGGCTGCATCGAAAATGTTCACATTGCTATTGACTAGACATTTTAAAACACGATAATAAGAAAGAACTGTTTCAAAATTTTTTGGAATAGAGTGCAAAGATATCCCGGGCACCAAGGAAGATGTTGTTTAAGTGCAGCTTATTCACTTGAGCGTGTTTGAAGAAATTTATGATTATTTTCTCTATCGAACAATAAATACTACTTTTAGACCACCATCACAGACTCTCCCCAAAACATACTCCATAGAGATGGTAACAAAATCTTTTCCCTCTTATATTTTCATATTAACACCCTCTTCTTCATCACCGCAAAGTAATAAACAGATACTTTAGAAAAACGTAACAGTTATTATTTTCTATTCATCTTCCATTAATTTACTACATAATACAATACATTCCGCAAATTTATTCCACTGATTTTCGAGAATATCGGATTATGTTATTTCTAACTATTACGTATAGACTTCATCTCATTCCAAAATTTATGGAATACATTTAACGAACTTAATAATTTATACTGTACATTGATTCAATCTCTTAATCGAATCGACTTTAGACATTTCCCTTAGCAATTTTCATTTGCTTCAGGTATTATTTCATTTTTTAACTTAAACACTTGGACAATTTAATACATAACACCTTTAAGGTTTAAAAATCTTTTTCAAAATACTTACAGCGTAAAACGAACTGCAGTGTTCATTTTGACAACATTCAATTGTTGATAACAATTCCATGGAAACACGTAATATCAGTTTCTCTACGAACCTCCCGCTACTAATTAACAGACAACACAAGTTCATTGTTTCACTTTTGACCATACATACATACATACATACATACATACATACATACATAACATTAATCCAACATTTGTGTTTTCATTTTCATGTTAGGTATTCTTTTTTTTTATTTGGGGTGGGGGTTATTTTACATAAGACGTTTTCTTTTCTTCTTTACATTTACCTATTATAACCGTCCATTCTCTCGCTCTCTATTCATTCGCAACAATTTCTAAAAAAAACATGTTTACATTTTCGCCGACTTAAATAATCGCAACACGCAACAGTACCTTCGAGGCAATACACATTAAACAAATACATACATTTTTTTCTCTCACATTCGATTTAAATTAGCATTTGTCGATTTATTTAAGTATATTTTTATTATCATGATTATACGTCAGTTATGAATAACGTTCCTTTGTTTAATTCACAACAGTTAAAAGGCTTTGAAATCAATTTCAAACACATACCAGCGTGACATTTAAAATCATTATTTTCATCTACATTTTCCTATTCATCGAACATTATTCGATATTAATTCATACCGAACATTATTCAAATTTATTTCATAACTATTTTACATACTTTCTTCGATGATAAAACTGCTACTGATATTCTCAAAAAATATACTTCAACTAAAAGTGCAGTATCTGTTACTTTGTCTTTTCTCTTCTCAGTCAGTGAAGGTAAAGTAAGGTAAGATATTGCTTAATAGCACATCAACCCTAAGGGTCATTTCATGCCATGAATGTAGAAGGAAATATCCTTCATTTGAGTCTTAAGTCAGTGGGTCATTTATAGTTATTAGTTAAGAGCTTTGGTATTTTGAATTGTTGTCATTTTGGTGAAGGTTTTTGTGCTTCAAGTTCTTTATATCTTCAAATGTTTAATCATGGTTTTTGGTTTGGTTGTTTTGTTTTACGACATATCAACCCTTTTCGGGTTATTTAATGCTGAATCCGGTCATTTTGGTGAAGGTTTCCATGCTTCAAGTTCTTTATATGTTCAAACATCCATTCAAGGTGCTTGGTTGAGTGAAAGGGGGGGGGGGGAGAGAGGACAGGAAAAAAGAGTGGAGGGAGGGAGGGAAATTGTTTTTGTTTTGGATTTTGCAGAACATGATTGAGTTTTGCAAAGGAAAAAAACAATAAAACATCAATGTTTGGTGCATTTTGACTCATAAAGTCAATAACTTCAGACATCCTGATTTGGTAGTGCCAGTAGGTTCTATTTGACCCATAGATGGGGCCCTTACAGGTACTACCACTCGGGGCCAGAATGGACCTGGGAGCAATGGCAAGGGGCAACTCCACATTCCCCACAGCTCCCAAATGGAGGCCTCACCACTGGATGTCTTTTAAGGTCATACCCATGACCCGGTCAGTTAAGGAGAAATCTTTCTAGACTGCAGTAATTTTTGTTGTTTATTAATTTTTATTATTTAACTATTTGTCAATTTCAGAAGAAATTCTTCTAGACTGCAGCAATTTCTTTTGCTCCAGGAGATAGATTTTCAAAACATTAAACATCACCATTATATAACTCTCCCCTTGTACAACAACATAATCAATGGTAAAAGTGCAGATTAGTTAACAGTCGATAAATCAAAAATAAAATAACCCCAACAAATTCCTAAAATCAATCGCCATATATTTAAATCAAAGCCAGAGTTAGACAAACGGTCGATTTTCAATGTTGGTAAATTCAATCTCCCACCAAAATGGGCACTCCAAATTGAGATAAAAATTTCCTCAATCTAGAAGTATTTTTCCTTCACTGACCTTGAAAACCTTCACGTATATTCTTAGATCATATTTACTGGGGGGGGGGGGGGGGGGGGAGTGCAAATAAACTGCTACTTACAACCATAGAGAGGGGTGGACAGTCACCCAAAACATAGAGAAATCTATTTTGTTTGATTCAAAACATGAATAAATACTACTTTAATCACCTAAATTACAGGGTTGTTTTAAAATGTTTTTGACGAATTAATACTCTAATACTTACATTTTTAAAATTTAATTTATATATATCCTGGGCAACGCAAGGGTACGGGTCTTTCTAGTATATATATCTATATATATATATATATATATATATATATATATATATATATATATATATATATATATATATTTTTCACTTATAAAATAGATCATTCAGTGAAGACCGGGATTGTTCCAATAAAAACAAGCTCGATGATACTCGATTACAGAGTACAGAGCATTTATAAGCGATTTTATGAAAGCTTACCAAAGCATTCCTTTCAGGACACCAATTATCACCATTAAAGATATTTTTTCTTACAAATATTATTTATTCAAATTCAATGTTTTTTCCTACATGTGTTTCACTACCAAGCAGGTACTTGCTTGGCAGATCATCAGGGAAATTAAATGTCTGGAATAAGGGTTTCAACTGTCGACAATACACAATGTGGCGTTGCAATAGTTGAGGTCACTTAAGAAAAGAAGAGGAAAAAAATAAAAATAAAAGTTAAAATTAAAAAACAAGAAAGAACAATGATAAAAAAAGAAAGTCCTAGAAAATGTCTTAGAAAAGTAGCTCGTGCATTATTTCTGCCACCAAGCCAACAAGCAAATAATCGGTCCCAAATGCATTCAAAAAAGCCAAAAAAAAACAGAACAATGTGCGATAATACACTTTCACGTCGGGCAGCACAATGATGAAAGAATCCCCCCCTCCCCCAAAAAAAACTAAACTATTCAAGATACCGCTCACAAGTTACCATTCCAATCCAATGATAGTATGGGAATTCTAAATCTAATTCATCACAAGGAAAAGCAACATAAATGTTCGTCCGGAATGCCAGCGGTCAGACGAGCCTTATTTCAAGGGCTGACTTGTTCCCCTTTGAAATAAACACACGACGAGTTGAACGTCAATCTCACAGAAACTCTCCTTTATTTTAAGAAAAAATCTTAATTAGTAGATAGAAACTATTTATTCAAAATACTGTTTCTAAAAAATTCTATTATTAAAATTATTCTTTATAGAAATTAATTATCTAGTGTCTGGGACGTCATTTTACATTTTGGGAAAATATCCTTCATTTAATTAACTTCCGATTATTATCATGTTGTTGTTTAACGAAGCGAAAAAAACCTATCCCGCAGAAATTATTTTAAAAAAATTATTCATATATCAAAAATAAAATGTTATTATAAAAAAGTTTTCTACAAAAATCTAGTTATTATTTTAAATAATTTAAAATATTTCCTTAACGGCTGTGTCTGTTTGTAACTCTCTGGGGAGAATATTATTCTATATTCCATAAATAAATATTACTACGGAATATTGTTATCAGAAATCTATTTTCTATTTTAAACAAACATTTTTTAATGGACGGGGTTATTTTTTGCCACTTTACGGGAAAATATCACTTTAACTCGTTAAATGACGGGAGACTTTGTTATTACTAATATAAAAACCCTGTACAAAATACTTTTTATAAAAATCCAATTGTTTCTATTTTTAGAAATTAAGTCCATGTCGGCATGCATGTTTTTTAAATTATTTTTTCCTTAATTATTTTTTCCCCATTCCTGCCATCCATTGTTTTATTTCATTTAATCTAATTAAAAACTAATTTAATTTAATTTAACCTAATTTAATTAAATAGTGATAGCATCCAAGTTGTTATTTCTTATTTTTCACTTAAAATTACTTGAAATTCCCAATGCATTTCGTATAATATATCTATTTCTGAGAATAATTGTGATTTATTATTTATTATTCCATTATTTTTTTATATGTTACAAAATCCCCCCCCCCTCTATTCTGCTGAAGAAGTATTTACTATAGTTGACTATCAATGGGCCTTATTCCGATAGAATATTCCTACCTTATCACCCCCAACCTAAGTCCCGAGCCTCCGCTAATAATCGAATCAAGTCATATCTTAGCATAAGTACGTGTTAAGTGGCTATTAAATTATGACAAATTGGGTTAATTATCCTAATTACTTTTTAGTAAAATTTACTGTTCCATAATGAACACATTTGATCAGATAAATTTTGAGAAATAATTGTCACATGTTATCTATTTGCCAGGAAAAATCGAAAGTCGCAACTAATTTTTTTAAACAAAAGTGATCACCGGTTAGATCGATAGTGTTATGAGATAATACCATTCAAAAAATGCAATATATTATCACCTGAACCAGATGCCTCCGAGAAATTTTGTGAATCTGTATTTAGTTTTGATAATTACACCTTCCATTGTTTTTTAAGAAAGTAACTCTCATTAACAAGTCAATTTAAACTAGATGAGTTAGGATCTGATATTTTATGTGATCACTCCACTGTTGGATTGTGAGTAATATATTGATTGAAAGAAATAAAGAAAATAAAGAAAAACTTATTTATTAAAGACGTTCGTTTAGACTACCTTTTTGATCTATATTATTTGAAAAGGATTTGTTCTTTAAAGATCTATGGTATGTCAACTTATTCTCTCTCTCTCATATATATATATATATATATATATATATATATATACAGGGTGGTGCAAAAGTCGCGCATTGGTTTGTTTAGGTGATAGAAACTACAACATTTCAAGTAATTTACTAGGATTTTCTGATAAATAATACATTTACTTGGTAATTTTGCTGCAGTAGGTTTTAAAAATAATATCCTTTAAATGGGCACCATTTTTGGCCTCACAAAGACGGGCTCTAGTTAGGGCATTTTCCATTACAGTCCTTAGAATAACTGGCTCTAGTTCTTGGATTTCATGTCTGATATTGTTTTTAAGCTCTTGAATCGTTGTAGGCTTGTTCACATATACCCTTTCCTTAAGATAACCCCAAAGGGAAAGGTCAGGGGCTGTTAAATCCGGTGAACGTGAAGGTCAGTTAAAATCAGAAAATCTGCTAATTAAGCGCTCGCCAAACAATCCCCTTAAGAGCGCCATACTTTGTCGGGCAGTGTGGGCAGTAGCTCCATCTCGTTGGAACCACATTTCTGGGTTGTCCTGAACAGCTGGCCTTAAAAAATTTTCAATCATTTGTTGATATCGCTGTGCAATTATCGTCACCGCGACACCTTCTTCGTCTTCAAAGAAATATGGACCGATCACTCTTTCCGAGGTAACACCACACCATACGGTACATTTTAGTGGATGTAATTCACGCTGATGAACGGTTCTTGGATTTTCAATGGCCCATATTCTGCAGTTTTGCTTATTTACGAACCCGTTCAGATGAAAATGGGCTTCGTCGCTCATTATCAGCTTATGGATGAACTCATTTTTTTTCTCTGGCTAATTGCTGAATGTGAACAGTATAAGCTACGCGTAATTGCAAATCTGTGGGTTGTAATGCCTGTACCAATTGAATTTTGTATAGAAACAGATGCAATTCACGCAAAATTCTTTGAAGTGACCTTCTGGACATCCCAATCTGAGTGGTTCGTCTTCGAGTTAAGGTGTCTGGATTTTCAGCAATGCTATCCTCAACGAGTGCTACATTTTCCGCTGTCCGTACTGAACGTGGTCTGCCAGATCGTGGAAGATCACTCACTGAACCCTGCTGCCAAAATCGGACCACAAGACGATCAATTGTGGTCTGACTGGGAGATTGTCTGACATTATAATGCCGACGATAGGCTTTTTGGGTTAAGATTATTGAACGATGGTTTCCGAAGTAAAGTTCAATAATTTTGGTTCGTTGTTCAGTGCTATATTTTTCCATGATAAATTATCAATGTTTATATCTGTAATATTCTGAAAAATAAGGAGAAAATTTGATTAAATGTGAAAGTTGTTACTGGTTCAAACTAATGCGTGACTTTTGCGCCACCCTGTATATATATATATATATATATATATATATATATATATATATATATATATGTGTGTGTGTGTGTAATTTTCAAAAATATATCTGCGGGGGCTCTGAAATACTTGACTAGTACACGGGCGCAAGATTTACCCCTCTCGGTGTGATAGACACATAGACCTTGTCAAGTCATACATCTAGGGGAAGGAAAACTCTGATATAAAAACTGTGCTACTGACTACTCACGTCTTGGTAGCAAACCGTTGGGGGAGGGAGGCCTCCTTAGTCTTGATCTACAATCTTCCTAGAACTGGAGTCTCGAACAAACTCTGAAGCAGCGCTAAGAATGGCTGCTCCATCAACAGTTGTATAATATCATGGATTACTGTACGTGCCATGTTGCGCATGGAAAGGAACCCTACACCCTGATGGGCTTTCCTGAGGCCACAACCCCGTGGATCAAGTCTCGACTAATGGTCTTGATGTGTGAACTCATTGGCACCAAAGAAGCACCCACTTGGCTTTCCCCACTCTATCTAAAATCAAAATGACAATACAAAGAAAAAGAAACTAACCTAAACCAGACACCCACCAAAAAAACATCTTCGCCTCTGCCCTTGAGGCTAGCATTCACAAATATTTAAAGCTTAGAACCAACATCAATGACGTAGAAACCTTTCTCCTAGTAAACTCCCCGGATATTTTAGCACTAAGTGAAACAAACCTACAATCCTCAATCTCCTCACGCCATTTTGACATGACTGAATACCTCCCACTCTACTGTAAAGACTTTGACAAACATATTCACAGGCGAGGAGTTTATGTTCGGAACACCCTCCCCTTAGTAGAGAATATAGGCTAGAATCAAATGATCAATCCTACATGTGCTTTAGACTAACCTTACAGCACAGCGTTAGTTACTTCCATTTCTTATATAATTCTCCTTTGACCCAGGAATGTACCCTACTTAACCGTGTCTCTGAAAACATAGATACAGCACTCTCACTTGACTCGAGTGCCCAAATACATGTATTTGAGGATTTTAATGCACATCACTGTGACTGGCTCAGATTCTCCAGCTATACAGTCTCAGCTGGTAACTCCATGTATAGTTTCTTCATAACGCCTCCCTCTCACCTACTGTCACTTTCCCGACCCGCCTCTCTGATCGTGTGAACCAGCATGCCTCACTTCTTGACCTGTTCTTGACCTCACTGCCCAAGGTGTGTGTGCCAAATACCCATAGCATGCTCAAGAATGCTGATAACCTTGTGGTAATGATTGATATCACCCTAAACTCTTGTTCCAAATCTGATGAGCCGTTGCTCAAAATAACGAGATACTATAAGCAGGCTGATTTTGATGCCGTCAGATCACATCAGAGATGCCCCATGGAATAAAAGTTTTTCTCTCCCTGCTGATCAGTGCGCAAATGAGGTAACCGAATATGTCAAAGCAGGCATTGAAGCACATGTCGGCATGCAAAAATTCTACAGCAAGCCCCACTCTGCACAATAGTTCACCTCAAACTGTGCAGCTGCTATTGCTCAGAGGAGCAAACATTCCGACAATTCAACCACCACAAGTAAACTACAAATAGACAGAAACTTATAGCGTCAAAAAGTAATTGTAAGACTGTGAAGCAAAGAGAAGATATACAGAGATAACCAGAAAACGCATTCAGTCGCAGAAACTAAGTACTCGTGATTTCTGGAAAATCTTCAATAGTGTGGTGAACAATGGACAATCAACAATTCCCACAATGATGTCGTTTGCACGGCAACTGACAAGGCTGAACTACTTACCCAACCTTTTGCCTTAAACCCCACTTTGTACTCCGCAAAGCACTCCCTCCTAAATTTCCCATTGCAGACTGAAGTCACACTTGATGATCTAGTCATTACCTCATCTCATGTCCGAGACATCATAAAAAAATCTTGACACCTCCAAAGCATGTGAACCTGATCTTATACGAGTAATAGTAATAAAGAAATATTCTGCTGAACTGGCCCCTGTCCTCTCTAAACTCTACAACAAATGCCTTGCCGAATCTTGCTTCCCTGATAGCTGGAAAATTGCCTCTGTGGTACCAGTCTTCAAAAGTTCTGAAGATAGAACTGACCCTCAAAATTGTTGCCCCATCAGTCTACTCTCGCTTTTCGCTAAAATCTTTGAATCCTTAATAAATCTAGCGATAGTTTGTCACCTCGTTAATGTTAAACTTCTTTCTGACCATCAGTATGGATTTAGGCAAGCACAATCTACTGCAGATATCCTAACAGTCATCTATGAACGCATATATCATACACTGGACAAGGCAGATGAAACTAGGGCGATAGCGCTTGATATATCCAAAGCCTTTGACAAGGTCTGGCATAAAGTTCTTCTCATAAAAATTAATTCATATGGTATTACTGGACGAATATTTAATATAATTAGATCCTTCCTATCCAAAAGGCAGATCCAGGTTGTCCTCGATGGCCGTTCATATAAACAACATGACATAAATGCAGATGTACCCCAGGGATCGATCCTTGGATCTTTATTGTTCCTGATTTTCATAAACGACTTCCCTGATGATATTATGTCTGAGATGGGTATATTTGCTGACGACACCATGCTCTACTCTTGTCATGTGGGTAAAATGGACACGCACATATCCGAGACAATGGCTGAATTCTTAGAAAGTGACCTCCAGTCTGTAGTGGAATGGGGTCATAAATGGATGGTAACATTTAATGCTGCTAAGACAAAGCTCCTATCTATGAACAACTACAAAAAACCTCTTCAACCACCGATTGCCATGGCAAATAACACCTTACCTGAGAGTCCAACATTCAAACTCCTCGGCCTAACATTCACAGGTAACATGAATTGAAAAAAATACATAGAAGACATTGCCAAGGCTGCTGCATTCTGTTTTTATTTCTAAAAAAGATACAGAAATATACTATATATATCTAAATGAAAAAATGCGAAAGTTTTTTTCACCTATCCTAACTATATTGACATCAAAAGGACTTATGTTTATTCAATTCTATGGTACACTATAAGATTTTGAAATACCGTATATATAGTAATCTACAAACACCCACAAACAGCTTTCGGTATTCTTAATTGTATATTTATTTCATAAACAGCTTCTAATAAATTAACATTCTATAATGTACATTTTTAATTTTCGTCGATAGTAAAATGTCTGATGTCACGAAGATGCTGAGAACAGATACTACACTTTGAATTATTTATTTGCACAAAATATAAAAAATTACATTCGGAACAAATTAGGCACAAGGCCATCAAAAGTGTGGCGAAAATGGGTGTCGTTGGTCATCCTTTGTCTAACGTGATAAAAATGTCTATCCTACTCTTAACTAGAATCATCTCATTCACCATAATACCACATTTACTCTAGCGGCTGTCCTACTTAAGAAAATTGGTTTTAAATTTTTATTGTTCATAAATGGACATACAAGAATTTCATTACATTTTGATCTTGGCTAAAAGGCCAAGGAACAATAAAAAATATTTTTTTGATTAGGCATGTTTAAACGAATGAAAAAAAAACTGATTTAATCTATTATTGCATTATCTTTTAATGGGGGTGGATAGTGTAATATCGATTCTGAATGAGGGTGGGTAGTGTAGTATCGATTCTGAATGAGATGGATAGTGTAGTATCGATTCTGAATGAGGGTGGGTAGTGTAGTATCGGTTCTGAATGAGGATGGGTAGTGTAGTATCGATTCTGAATGAGGGTGGATAGTGTAGTATCGATTCTGAATGAGGGTGGATAGTGTAGTATCGATTCTGAATGAGGGTGGGTAGTGTAGTATCAGTTCTGTTGTCATAAGATCATCGTCCCAGGTATAACCGCCGCTATTTTTTTTTTTTGGCGGGGGGGGGGGGGGGGGTAGTTTACTATCTATTCCGTTTTCATGATATCATCCTCCCAGTCATTACTTCCTCCTTTGGGGGTCAGTGTAGTATATGTTCGTGCAAAAATATGCAACCGGAGAGAGAATATATTTGCTAGTATACATATAAATATATAACTTTATCGAGTTAGTTTTAAACAAGGCTGCAGGAGATATTCGACCAAAGGGTCATGTTTAACCTCACACCATCCTCTTTTTGAAGTCCAAAATCATTTCCACTCCATTTTGTACGTCTACATTTTTTTCCCTTCAACTTTTAACTTCCAATGTAAGATCTGACCTCAAGCTTTCATTCGCGAGGGCACTGCATTGCCTCAGACGTTTAGTCATCATTCGCCCACGTTATGCATCATCAAATCAAACTATCTTATTGACCAGTTGGCAGTCGCTAAGCAACGGCCCATTATTTCATCCTGCAGCTCTATCAAACTGCTGCAAGAAGACTCGACGTGGGAATGCACCGACAGAAAAATACAATATTTTTAGCTGCCAGTTTTCGACAGAAATGAAACAAATATTGTAAGTAGTGGTGGGAGGGGAGGGGGAGGGGGCGAAGGTAAGGGAGAAGCGTTGTCGCATGGGCTTTTATATGATTAATACAAGACTTCCTAGTGTATCATTTCTGTAGACTGAATTCTTTAATAACAGAAGAAGTTGCCTACCGATCATGCATCACTCTTTGAAGCACACATCATTAACATTTTTTATAAAAAGCAGTCAGAATGGATGATAAAAGAATTAGGAATCTTTTTAGAAAAGAAAATCTTATTAATATGTTAGCAGGAGAACCTGGCGTTGTCTGGGTTGGCGGACATAACACCACATGCAACAGTATAGTAGTAAGGATTAAAGAGTAACTTTTATGGGAACATTTGTTTTCAAAGGATTCTGCTCTCTTTGCTCCCCTCAAAATGAAAACGAACATAGCTCATGACACTCCTGTTTATATCTACTATCTATGTTCCAAATTTCATAAAAATATGTCCAATAATTTTTTAATCTGGGGTGGGGGCATTCGGCCCCCTTTTCTCCCATCAGAATTGATTAAACATAACTCCTTAGACTTTCTTCTATGTCTATAGGATTTTAAAAATTTGTATTTTTTTGCTATTGCATTTTTGATTTCAATAAATAATCGATGAATAGTTAAAAAAAATAATTAAATGTGTATATTACGCGCACACATACACACGAGAAGTGGTCTCATTATGTGATTGATATAGATGTGGTTGTTATGCCTCTTTAGTCATTTCTCTTTTTAACTATCTTCTCAACTCAAATTTTTTAAATAGAAAATTTTTGTTATGACATTTACACTATTGATATAATATCGACATGCGGGTGAATTGCACAGACATATCCAAAGAAAATAGCTGAATCCTTAGAAAATGACTTCCAGTCTGTAGTAAAATGGGGTTACATTCAATGCTACCAAGATAAAGCTCCTTTCCTTTAACAATTATAAGAAATTGTTCCAACTACCAATTGATATGGCTGATAATACCCTTTCTGAGAGTTTAATATTCAAACTCCTCAACCTAACATTCACAGGCAACATGAATTGGAATAAATACATAGAAGACATTGCCAAGTCTGCTGCAAAGAAAGTGTGTTCCCTCTATCGTGCTAGAAAACTTCTCACACCTGCCAGTATCCTATATCTCTATAAAGCCACCATTCGTCCATGCATGGAGTATTATTGCCACATCTGGCCTGGTGCATCAACCACTAGTCTCTCTCTTTTTGGACAGGGTGCAAAATAGAGTCTCAAACCTAATAGGTCCCACAATGTCTACCAAGCACCAGCCCTTGTCTCATTGCCGCAATGCTGCATTCCTGTGCTTGTTTTACAATCACTTCAACGAAATGTGCTCTGACGTACTTACTGTATTTGTAGCGTACCCCCTTAACGTAAATTCTCCCGACCAACCCGACAAGCAGCAAAATCTCACTCCTTCACTGTAGAGGTCTCCAGAAGTCGGAAAACGTTCTACTCTAATAGCTTCTTTCCTTGAACTGCTTGCCTTTGGAATTCCCTCCTTGCTCCCTGTCTCCTCGACTATACCAACATGCAGAAATTTAAATGTAATGTGAACAAACATCTTGCTGCACAACTTGTTTGGGGTGAACAAATGTAAAAAAAAAATATCACTATACAAATCAAATTCCGTTATATATCTCATCCAACAGTTCCCAAAAATGACCGTTTAATTCTTTTTTTTTACTATTATTTCTGAATTCATATAATTTAACCTTAAATGTTCTATGCAACTTGTTCCAAAAATATAATAGTCCAATAGGTAGAAGAAGAAGGAAAAAAAAGAAGTAGGAAAAAAAAGAAGTAAGAAAAGAAGAAGAATACGACAACAAAGAAGATGACAAAAAGAAGACGACGAAAAAAAAAAAGATGACAAAAAAGAAAAGGACAATGAAGAAGACAACAAAGAAGAAGAAGACAACAAAGAAGAAGAAGACAACAAAGAAGAAAAAGACAACAAAGAAGAAGAAGAAGAAAAATATACAATTAAACAACATTCAAGTAACATTTTAATACATATTTAAATAATTTTGCTGGGTAAATGGTTGGATCATTTTATCACTCCAGATGCAATCCTTTACCTATATAAGAGTAAGATACGTCCTAAGATGGAGTACTGCTGCCACATCTGGGGAGGTGCCACTCAGACCACCTTGTCTTGTCTTAACAGAGTACAAAATCGATTTTGAAATCTAGTGGGGAATGATCACTTCCATTCTCTACAGCCCCTTTCTCACAGAAGAGACGTTGTTAGTCTTTCTCTACTCTATTAATATTTCTATGGAAAATACTTGCTCGAGCTTCAACTTCTACTTCCACCTTGTAAAACTTTCACAGAAACTGAAACTTGGTGATCAAGTCAGGCATAGACATAAGTTTATTTGTACCAAAATATGGTTACATTTCATAACAGATTGTGAATTTTATTAACAATTCCATATGTGGAATTTGGGGGGGGGGGGGGGCAAGTTACCTTGTATAATCAGAGTTATGAAAACAATCAAGGTAAGGATACTCATCTTAATAATAATTAATGAAATGTTTACAATGTTTCAACCCAGTATTTCAGGCAACATAAGGAAGGTTGGAGAGCACAAAAGTAAAAACTTAGTAACAAAAACAACAAAACTGGAGATCCTTGTCAGAATCAGGGCTGATGAGTCAGAGAAAATTCATTGCTTTCAAAATCAGACCCAAACCTTTTAAAATTTCAGAAATCGGAGTCAAGCTTCTCTTTTTAATCATGTATCGCCTTTTTAAAATATTGAATTCTTTAGATTTCATTAATTAAAAAGAAATGAACACAAAAAAAGTTGAATTCAGAGAGGCTTGAAAAACATGGCATTCCTTTAAAATCAAAATGCTATAAATAATATATAGTACAAACAGGGTTACCTGGTATCGCCGAGGAGTCTAATTTACATAAATTACAAAATAAAAACTAAAAGTAAAACTACTTATGCCTGAGTGAGGTTTGAACTCACAACTTCTGTCTGTAAGTATGGCATGCTAACTGATTGAACAATCATGGTAATTAGTAAAAATAAAAGGAGTATTAAAATATTAAAATCGATCGAAAATAGAATTTTTATTTTTAACAACACAGACGAATATTTGCCTTATGATTGAATGTGTCTTCTGTTAAGAAAGCTATAAACATCGATGGAATGGAAGAAAAACTGTCTTTACTTTATATATAGTATCTCTGAATTATAACCAGTGTAAAAATGAGAAGATTCTTCCAAGGTCAAAGTCAAGGCAGGACCTTTTAAAATTTCATGAGTCGGAAACAAGCCTTTCCACTACTATCTCCACATTCCTGCTTGAAATCATCACAATCATCCATTTTATCGTCTTATTTCCCTTGATCAGGGGTCTGACGTTTTCTGACAACTTGCAATGTCAGTCTCCAAGCTTGCCGATCTTGAAGATTGATTCTGTTCATATTCTATTCTAAGATCTTTGTTGATGGTTTGCATCTAAGTTTTCTTGGATCATCCAACTTTCCTCCAGCCCTCTACCTCAAGGTTCCTGCATTTTTTTTATCCAAGAGTCGCTCCTCTCAACGTGGTGAAATCAATGTAGCCAATTGATTATCAGGAGTTTATCAAGCTCTTAAAACAGCTGCTATATGCTCTTCTCCTGGTAGTGAGAGGGATAGCTTGTGATGTCAGGTCTGGCAACAGTTTGCGGAATTCACCCCATGCTCATGAAATAATTTGTAAAATTATGAAACTGCTTTTGTTTGAGACACAAAAATAATCAGACACAAACAAGAATTTACCTTTAAAACATTTCTGGATTTAATTTTAACTCTTCAAAAATCCGTTGTTCAACTAATGGGGTCAGCATTTGATCCGTGGTCAAGTTACTACTCACAAACACTTGTTTTCCAGTCTTTTTTGCTAAAACGAAAAAAATATTAAATTTGATTGGATTAAATGATGACATTTTATAAAAAGAAAAACTCAAAAATTCAAAATAAATTAAAAAATTTTTTTTAACTGATCCAAAAGTTTTTCATATTTTTTTAAATTCTTAAAAATAAAAATTATATATACATATACACACAGGGTGTTGCAGCAAAATTCCGACACTTGACAAAAAGTAAACGATCTACCAGGTGCTGAGAAGCTTGGTGAAGCTCTGGATGGACGAGATCACCAGTGGACGTCTCTACATCTTCCAGCAGAACTCTGCTGTTGCACACAAGGCCAAGACGACCAAGGCGTAACTGCTCAACAATGTTCCTTACTACTGGTCAACGGACTTGTGGCGGCCCTCCTCACTTGACTGTGACCCCCCCTTGACTATTTCTTCTGGGGTTTGATCGAGGCTAAGACCAACAAGCACGCCCACAACATAGTTGGCTCTCTGAAGGTTGCCATCGTGGAGGCAGAATTTACTGCAACACCCTGTATTTTAATTTATTCATAAACTAGCATGGTTATCCGGAGTTGCCCAGAGGCATGGACAACAAAATAAAAAAGTTAAAAGTGTGTGTAGCATTTTTCTTTGAAGACTTTTCTCTCTCTCTCTCTCTCTCATATATATATATATATATATATATATATATATATATATATATATATATATATATATATATATCCCCTCCCCTTCTCTACCACACTCCTCTCGCTTTCTCTGGCAACATAAAATCATTGACGAATTACTAAATAATAACATTTTTTTAAAAATCGCTTTAAATGTCGACTACCCTCCAACTACTTCTGGTCCTGTAGACCCCCAAAAGAACGAATATTTAAAAAAAAAAAGACATGTCTATATTTTGACCAGGACAATGGTGAAAAAGAATATATCCGCTTTATGGGTGTGTCTTGTGTAGTTTTTAAAATTCTTAGCTGGCACACAAATAAACAGACATAGTAGAAAACTGGAAGAATGAGCCAACCAACAATGTGCCAAATATTTTCTGGAAGAACTATCCCAGGATTATATAGATAAGGAAGGCTTTGTAGACTGGCTCAAAAGAGGATCGCTCCACTATGATCAGGAGAGGATGATAATGGCTGCCCAAGATCAAGGAGTGATGACCAATGCTTTCAAGAAGATGAGTGGTCTCAGCAACGACAATAAGTACAGGTTCTGCTGTGAACGTCTACTGTGTGTGTCCACTGCACAGGTTGTGAGCGTTAGCTCGCTGTGCCAGTTCAAGGTTGTTGTTCGATTCTGACACCGGTCGCAGTGTGATCTCAGTCAGAGCTGCTACAGAAGAATTCTCCTTCCAAATAAAAGCACAATGCCAGTTTAAAACAAATAACAGAGGTTTATTTTTTGGAGGTAACACAGGTACTCGTTTCTGAACAACAGACTTGCCAAATGAGAGATTTTTGCCTGACCAAATCAAAACACAATTCCCAGGGCCGATCTTGTTTTGAGAGACACACAGATATAATTCCTGTTAGGCCCCAGAAAACGAAACTGCCTCTGTGATGCACAGAGAGCCAAGACTAACTGCCACCTTCTGCCCATCTCCTGGAATATATGTACTTTTGACTGGTCTTTTTCACAGTTATCCCGATTTGACTACCCAGATATCCACTTGAGATAACAGCTAGCCAGTGTCAACTTAAAAGGGTCTATCTGCAGAAAATACATAAACATTATTTTTTCAGTCTTCATCTTTTAGCATGACCTCTCGTTTAAAGAGACACTTTTTTTTTTTCAAAGAGAAATCCAAAATTAAAGACATTTCCAATTTTTTCTGTGGTCCCATTCTCTTGGCCAAACATCTCTCACTTGCAGCAAATCTGCTATTCGCATGCACTGCAAAATGCAACCCACTAAACCTGCCGCCCAGTGCATATTTACAACCTGACATCCAGTTGTAAGGTTCTGCTGAGAGATGGTTACTATATAATTGAGACACAATGGAGTGTATAAATATCTCCACTGGACTATCTGTAAAAGATTGAATATCCAATGTAGCAGCAAGTCCTGGGAACATACACCAAAAAGAACTGTTATGCAATCCCTACAGCTACATACCTAGAAAACGGTTCTGTTAAACCTGACATAGTGATATTGGGGCAAGAGGGAGAAAGTAACAATCCTAGTTGAAGTCAGTATCCCTTATTATGTTGGCTTAAACAGAGTTGAGAGGAAGAAGATAACTAAATACAAAGATCTTATGTACGACATGAAGCGAAACTGGAACCTTAGGTAGATCTCCATCATTCCAGTAATTATAAGGCTCATGAAAAAGAATTTCGAAAACTATCTGGCGAATATACCCAGTGAACCAAATGCAAGAGTGATACAAACAATTGTGCTTAAAGGGACGGTTAGAATCCTGAATAGATCTCTCGGTTAGTCTCTGGAATAGCAGGTGAATGTCTGGCATCCAAAACAGTCTACCTGTGCCCCACCCCCAACTTTGTGGGTTAAACACTTTGATAAGTGAGATCATCGGTAGTGCATCCAACCTGAGATTAGAATCCTAGACACGCATCTCTACCGATCATGCCACTCCAACGCACTACCCTCTGAGCTAACAAGCCTACTGCTGTTAGTGGAAGAAATTATATTGCTTTTAAATAAATTCTAAGTGGAAACCATCATTTGCTCCACCAGAGTGCTTCAACCATGTTTACAAAATGGGCACTTGTAACATTGAGCCATGACGAGTCGCCTCTGCATGCATGGATCTTTTTGACTAAATGTTTTGGAAATGTGTCTCACAGTTTTATTCTGATGATTCATATTCAAGGAAATGTGTAATAAACAATTCTTTGTCATACACTGAAAAAATTATTTTTGCTAAATTTTGCAAGACGTTTTCATCCCAAGGCTTTCTTTTTGTTAACAATAAAAAAGTAACTGGGAAAAAAAGAGTCGCCTCTGCATGCATGGATCTTTTTGACTAAATGTTTTGGAAATGTGTCTCACAGTTTTATTCTGATGATTCATATTCAAGGAAATGTGTAATAAACAATTCTTTGTCATACACTGAAAAAATTATTTTTGCTAAATTTTGCAAGACGTTTTCATCCCAAGGCTTTCTTTTTGTTAACAATAAAAAAGTAACTGGGAAAAAAAGAGACAAAGTTTGCTTGTATATTGATGAATCGAAAATTTATTAAAAATAAAGAGAGAGAAAAAAAAAAGAAAAGATTGACATGCATATTTGTTCATATGTCTTATAAAAAGAAAAATATTAACAAATTAAAGTACTCACAGTTTTAACACTACAATACATTTTTTCATAAATGTGGAAATTTTCTTGTGTATTTTTTTTAGGTTCTCTCATCAGTGGATGATCAAATTTCACTTGAAAAAAGGTTATTTCATTTTTCTAACAGGATAAACATTCTAGGCAGACGACACATTTTCATTGAAAAAAAAAGTTCTTGAGAATGAGCAAAAATTTGGAAACTGGCTTTCTTCTTCTTTTATTTTTTTCAAGTAATAAATTAGCCAATATTACTTGTGTCTCTAAAAATTAAATAATTATTATTTTCTAACTTAATTAATTCTAACATTAATTTTTTTAAATAATTATTACTCCTTTTTATATATTAAATGCGAATTTCTGGACTGCAAACCCCAAATCAAATTAAAAATACGATAATTTCAATTTTTTCTCTATTTATTCACCCTTCGGATAAACAAATATTAAATTCAATAAATCTTTTAAACAATTTATCGTTTTGACTAAATAGAAAATATTCTGCATCCTTGTGCCAATATATTCTCTACAAATCCTTTAAAACAATTAGTTCTTTTTGACTAAACAGAAAATATTATGGGTCCTTGTGCCTAAATATTCTCAATCAAATTTTGGCTAATATCTGGATTCTGTTTCCCAAATATAACCTTTTAAATACTGACATTTTGTCATAAATTTCTTTTCACCAACTTTAAAATAATGACATATCGTCATAAGTTTCCTTCATACACAATAGTTAATATCTGAGATTTTCAAATATAACTTAAATTGTTACCAAACCCCAGAATAAAAGTCCACAGTCCAAAATTGATGCTTACGATCAATAAATTAAATTCACATCGTAACTAAAAGAGAAATATCTCAAACCTTTTATGTTATTTTTAAAGCTATCTTTTCAATTATTATTTAAATTAATTTTCGACATCATAATGTCAATGCTACATGAAAAGGAGTAAATGAATTTAACATGGGCACAGAGCATATCCACGGAGACGAAAAATCAGATGTTGACAATTCAACAGATAATCATCTCAGAAAGATTTTATCGTCAAATTTGTCGACTGTGTTTGTTTACTTTTTAAAAAGTGACACATCACTCAAATTGATCAATCAGATAATGACCCGGAGGCTACCCCTGAAATAGATGACAATGTTGTCGTCTGCCGAAAACATTTTAGGCGCGGTTCAATGATAAATTAGAAACGGTTAAAACAAAACGAATCTAAGAAACATTTATTTTCACTGAGCGTTTTTAATTAAAATGAAATATGGCCATTCTCAAAATAAATTCTGTAAACACCTCTTCTAAAATGAAACGTTCATAAAAGTAAATTTCATGTGATACATACCACGATTGTTGTTTATATAAATGTTTTACTCTAAGAACATTTAGTATGCCATTATTTACAACACACGTGAAGCATGTCCCGCATCACAAGATTGAACATGTAATCATGTTTTGAAAACTATATGAAAAATCTATTGTACTAAATTGTTGAGAGACTAACGTTATAAGTATTAGTTATAGTATAATCAATATATATATATATATATATATATATATATATATATATATATATATATTTAAAGAAAAGTTTAAGAACTAAAATGTTACGATATTTCTAGGATATTACATAACATAAATATTTTATAAAACAAATAATATATTACGAATTCCCAGGATATGTTGGCAAACTTACTCGTGTACCTGATGTTGACGGACATTTTACAAGTCTTCTTAATGTTTTCCTGATAACTTGACCCGAACTCTGCTCATCCACCTTTGTGTCTCCGCTGGGATTTTTCGATCACTCAGTTGTCTCAATTAAGATCAATACAAAGTGTAACAAGACCTGATGTCTCTCTCCATCGCACAGTGTATCGATACTCGATGGCTGACTGAGACAGCCTCAGATCTTTCATATCAGAAATTCCTCTGCATTGCATGTTTGAAAAGAATGTGTCCTGTATCATGCCCGATTTAACTGATTGGTTAACCGTTGGTATTGAGAGCTTCATACTCTCCAAGAAATTTCAACAGAAATCAAATAACCAGCCATGGTACACCTCAGAATTTGTTGCCGCTATTGCTCATAGAAACCACTATTTCAATTGCTTTTAACGAAATAGGACTGTCAAAGGGTTATAGAAAACGCGAGAGAATAATATGCCCAATCCGTTAAATCTAAAGTTGCTGAGCAGAGAATTTGTCCCCACGAGTTTTGGTGAATAACAAAGAAGGTTCTGAACAGATGCGTGACCTATATTCCAACCATCATCAATGGACCAGAGGGAATTTCCTCAACATTCGATAAAGCCAAACTTTTTGCAAAGAACTTTGCATCAAATTTCACCCTTTGCAATCAGAGCCCCCTACCACCTGAAGTTCCTCCCTATGACTGAAAACACTCCGAGCGACAGCTATATATGTGTCCGGATGTTGATGCCAGCAAAGCAACTGGTTCTGACAACATTCCAATCATAGTGCTTAAAAGACTGCAACCAGAAGTAGCTCCTATTCTTATAAAGCTGTTTAATCGTTGCTTAAAGGAGAAATGCTTCCAAACACCTTGGAAAACTTTGTCAGTCTGACTAGTATTTCCAAATACTGGAGCTCACTTCTCTGCATCTCAGTACAGACCAATCAATCTCCTGTGCTTGAATTTATGATAAACCAAGAAGTTGTCAATCACCTCAGCAAAATCAGCCTACTCAATGATAAGCAATATGGTTTTCGTCCTGCAAGATCAATAGCTGATATGCTGACTGTAATATTACACAGGATCAATGAATCTATAGACGGGGCTTCGCTTCTAGAGCAAACGCTCTTGACATATCAAAGGTCTTTGATAGAGTTTGGCATAAAGGTTTACTTCAAAAACTTGCTAGCTACGGAATATCTGGAAATGTCCTTTCAACCATCAAATCTTTTCTCTCTGATAGGTTTTTAAAAGTAGTTGTTGATGGGTAGAAGTCACATAGTGTTAATGCTGGCATACCTCAAGGATCCATTCTGGGCCAAACCCTCTTCCTGATCTTCATCAATGATCTCCACAATCACATTCTAAGATCATTCGTTGATATTTATGCAGACAACACCACCATCTATGGCAACACTTCGAAGACTATTAATGATCAAGATCTTTCTGATTCTCTCTCCTCCAACCTGGAGCACGTGGTGCAATGAGGAAAAAGTGGCTGGTTACTTTTAATACATCTAAAATCGAGCTTCTCTCTTTTCATCACCAACGCTTGGATCCTCACTTTGCTCTAATTAAAATGAATGGCGCTTTCCTTGAGAAAGCCATCTGTTTTGACAAGCTTCTAGTACTGACCTTCACGCCACACTTGAAATGAAATACTTACATCAAATCCGTTGCTACGGTCGCTGGAAAAAAATGGTTGGATCATTCTACCGCTCCAAAAGGTATCTCACTCCTGACGCAATCTTCTACCTGTATAAGAGTCAGATTCGTCTTAAGATGGAGTACTGTTGCCACATTTGGGGAGGTGCCACTCAAAACACCCTTTCCTTCCTTAACAAAGTACAAAATCCACTTCGAAATCTAGTGAGGGTGCCCTCTTCTGTTCCCTGAAGCTGCTTTTTCACAGAAGAAATGTTGCTAGTCTTTCCCTGCTCTATCGTTATTTTCATGGTAGGTCCCTGACTGAGCTCCATTCTATGGTCCCCTACCCCTGTAAAACATTCACAACAAAAACTTGTCTAGCTACAAAAATTACCCTTTCTCCCTCTGTATACCTAAAACTAAATGGAGCTTCCATGAGCAGAGTTTCTTTGCTAGAACTACCCATCTGTTGAACACAATACCGCATGCCTACTTCCTAGCTGACTACAACATGGTTGTATTCAAGTCCAATGTGAACAAATTCTTGTTGAGCCGTCCTCTTAAATAAGATTCTGTCCAGCTTCAGTCATCGTTACCAATCATCACGGTGTTGTCTCACCATCCATCTTATAAACTCATTAACCCTTATCCTCAGGGCCTTGATAAATGGTGACTCATTAATAAAAAAAAGTATAACTTAATATTGCAGATTAGCTTCAGTTCAATGGTTAGCACTTAATGTCTAGCAGAGCTTATATATTTTAATTCAATAGAATACAAATTTAATGACATCATTAAATTTTGACACTCAACAATATTATCCACCATGTGTACACGCGTTTCAGAATATCATGTTTTTTAGCCTATCATTAAGGTGAATATTTCCATTCTTTCAGACTTTCTCTTTTTGTTCTTGAAAATATTGTGAATATTTCTATTGCAAGTTACCCACATAGGGGTTGATAAAGAATTTGTCCTGACAAAAAAAGTCATTAAATTGTCAAGCTTTTTATCCTGGTATAAAAGTGATGATAAAATAGTATTTTCTGAAACACATGTACACATGGAAAATATTGTTGAGTGTTGAAATTATTGGAGCATAATTAAAAAATATTAATGATGTCATAAATTTTGTATTCTACTGAATTAAAATATATAATCTCTGTTTGACATTAAGTGTTAACCATTGAGCTTAAGCTTATCTGCAGTATTTAGTTATGTAAAATTTTATTTATTTGTTATATAATCTTCTAGAGATATAACAATACTTTTAGTTCTTTAACTAAACTTTTCTTTATATGCATATATCAAATAAGAATGTATCACTACCAAATATGTCCATATTACCCTACTTTACGAAACCAAAAGAAGGTACAAGTTTGTGTGGCATATCCAAAAGTGAAAATAATTGAGACATGAGGGTACAAATAGGTTGGCCACCCCTGCTAAAACCTAATTTCAAACAATGAAGAATTTTGATTTATGGGAAAAATAATCCAGAAAAAATATTTTTCTTCTTTTTCTCCAAAAAAAAAAATGAAGAAAAAGAAAAAAAAAAAAAAAGAAGAAAAAGAAAAAGAAAAAATAAATGAAAAAAAATTCCACTTCTTTTTTTAAATTTTTTTTTAACATGGTTCACCCCAAACAAGGCAGGCCGCCACTGTAGACGCCAGCAGCACGAGGAAAGAAGCTATTTGAGTAGAAGGCTCTCCGACATCTGGGGACCTCCACAGTAAATGAATGAGATTTAGTTGATTGTCGAGTTAGTCTAGTGAATTTACGTCGAGGGGGCACCAGAGTAGCCAATTCATCAGAGCATAATCCATTGAAGTACTTGTAAAACAAACATAAGGATGCTACATTGCGGCGATGGGACAGGGGCTGGAGCTTGGTTGACAGTGAGGGACTTATTAGGTTGGCGACTCTTTTTTGGACCTTGTCAAGGAGGGAGAGACTAGTAGATGATGCACCAGCTCAGATGTGGCAACAATACTCCATGCATGGGCGGATGGTGGCTTTGTATAGATACAGGATAATGTCAGCATGAATCAACAACAAATAATAGTTAATGAATAAAATGTCCTTTTTCAAAACCAATATGTAAATATCAGGAAGTTTCATCGGATGTCCTGCTGACTTGGCAAGCTCAAGGCGTTTCCTCGAATAGTGTTGATGGATAGGTGTTAGTAAAGCCAAGCCAAGCGAATTCATGATGGTCCCCGTTATGCCAACTGATTCTCACATACTTGAAAATTTCAATCCGTTTTGTGTCAAAAAACATTTTAAATGTTCAACTTCAAAACCCTCTGGATAAAAAAAAATCCTGATCCAGAGGGAGTGAAAGGCGTTCAAATTACCTGTTTGTCCACTCATCTCTTTCCCGCCAGCAGACGCTCACGTGTTATTACCATCATTGAAGTAATAAAGCTAATGCTGATTAGTTCTGCAGCAGCATTATCGTCAACGGAAGCCAGATGAGACCCTACCTTATGATTAAATAATTACGCAATGTATCTCTTCTTGTTTCCCTGACCAGACATGTCTTAACTGAATGCTATTTTGCCAAATCACATAAAGTGCAGCCGACACTATTGATTTTATGATGCACAATACATTTGTAAACCGTCCGCAGTTGTTGTCGTCATCATCGTCTTCTGGGCAATGCAACATTTTACAATCAATAACGGAAAAGTGTGGTATGTCTGGCTTGCCCAGTTCAAACTCTTTTCGTATCGGTGATATTTCAACGTTGCATTTCACTATTTACAACTTAGCAATAATCATGTGTCACGGGGGGGTGGGGGTGGGGGGGATTAATCAATTCTTGTAACAAGCTATTTCATATGAACTGAAATTTGTTGTAGAAGAGTCTGAAATAAATTATGATGGAAATATACAACAGAAAATACACGACTGAGTCGAATATATGTGAAGTGAGAAAATAAAGATAAAAATTATATCTTTAAATTATAGCCTATTTTGAATAGTTAATGCTCAATTTACGAAATAGAGCAATAGTATAAGTAGATACGTGATGAGAATAAAAATTGGATAAAGTGCAATGTTTATTAAATCAATTGTTCAAAACAAGTGTTATATAAAAAGAAAACTATTTTTCATTCCTTAATCCATGGATTTTCAAAGATGTAGTCTTATTGTCAAGGAAATTCGACAAATAAGTCAATAAAATTTACTGTAATGCCAACATTTGAAAATATATACAAAAAAATCTAAAAAATACAAAAGCAAAGAAAATCACAGTTGAAAAGGCGTACATAGTTTGTATAAACAAATCTGAGGATTCAGATCATGAGGTAAGTTCAGGGTTATGGGTTTAGATACTCCAGACATCCGGGTTTGTAGAAAGTTCCATTCAATGAGATAGAAGTATTCAGATCAAGATGAAAGTTTGTTGGCAGTGAGGTATATATATATATATATATATATATATATATATATATATATATACTAAGAAAAATTGTGACACATTGGATCACCCATTCAGCTTCAGGTAGATTATTTGAAATTATTTGAATAAAAAAAGTGAGTTTGCAAAGCCAGTTAAGTATAAAAATAAAAAGGCAAAATCCCAAATCCCAAATTAGTTTCTTTTTGCTCTCTCTCGACAGCTTGTGATTAAATAATCTTACTACTTGTGGTGATATTCTCTTTTTATTCTTTCCTTCAACTGTTAATAGACAGAGAGAGAGAGAGAATGATGAGTTAATTGCAATCATCATCATCATCATCATCATCATCATCATCATCATCATCATCATCATCAGTTTAATGTCTGTTTTACATGATGACTTTTATAAAATAAATTTCAAACTAACCTATCCCTGGCCAGATCTTTATTCATTCTTCTTTCTCTCAAGCCCATTTTTATCACTTCCTCCCATGTTTTCTTTGGCCTTCCCCTACCAACTGACACTGCTAACTCAACTGTTCTACATTTACTAAATCAAGAACTCTCATCCATTCTTTCAATGTGACCATACTAACGAGGTCTCCTGTTTTGCACACATCTCCTTATACTGCCTAGATTTAATCTTCCTCTGAGGTCATCAGATCTAAGTCTGTCTTTAAGACTCACATTGCATCGTATCATTCTCATATCATTTCTCTCCATGCAACGCATGTGCTCAACCTTTACTAGCCAGGTTTCACTTCACAACATCATCACACTTCGTATACTTGTTTAATAACTCTTCCCTTGGTCTACAGTGGTAATGATCTGCTGTTTAGTAATGGCAGAAGTTCCAAAGCCAGTTAAATATTAAAAAAAATAATATTTTTTTCTGATGGCTATATCCTCTCCCCCACCCTCACCATTTCCCTTTTTCTCTTGAAAGTGATGGATTAAATAGTATTACTGCTTGTAGTGATATTCCCTTTTGGTTATAATGAACTATTCTAATTTTTTTTTATTCTTTCCTTTCTTTATTACCATCAACTGTAAATAGACAGGGAGAGAGAGTGATAGATATATTAAATAAGAGCGGGGGGGGGGGGGGTAGGCGGTCAAACAACATACTTTGAGAGAGGGTGAGAGTCATAGATAGACACTTAGTAAAAATGGGTCACTTGGTGAGTTAATTGCAAATTATGGCTAATTAGAACAATTAAAATGGAAGATTTTTCAAACATAACTCAATCCCAAAACTGGTTCTACAGATATGCATTTCATAAAAACAGAAAACATTTTTTATTCAGTATTTTCAGAAATAATATCAAATGTTCCAATCTAATAAAAAATTTAGATATTCATAGTGATTAAAAATTTTTAAATCTAGGTAATCATTAGTAATACCAGCATAAATTATTTCAAAGGAAATACCGTTGGGAAATTAGGCAAAACAATTTATTTTGTTTTACTTAATCATTTGTGACTTATTTGCTTTAAGTTTTTTTTAAATTTTAATTTTTTAATTTTTTAAATTTAAATTTTTTAAAGTTTTAAGCCAATTTACTGTACCTAGTGTTCAAGTTTGTAATCTGCATTCAGCCATTTTGAATCTGAGGAGAGGAAGTAAGTACATAACTGGAGTGTCTGCATTTTCAAACCATTAAATTAGACGTGGCTTACTCGCTTCCGCTCTGGTCATGTACTTACTTCCTCTTCACAGATTTAAAATGGCTGAATGTGGATTACAAACCTCAACACTTTTACCGTACAGTAAATTGGCTTACGATTTCTTTTACATCGTAATTATTTTAATTTTTTTAACACAAATAGATGACAAATGAGTAGTAGATAAAGCAAAATAAAAAGGATTTCACTACAATATTTTCTTTAAGATAATTTATCTTGGTATTAGTAATGATTAACAAAATAATAATTATGTATTTCACAAAAAAAAAAAATTTATTTTGTTTTTTGAAAGGAAATGTTTTTATTTTTATCTGTCCGTGTAGGCCAGGTATCTATTTAGCTAGTTTTAGAGATATGAAACATGCTGCTCCCCATAGCTGTCATAATAACCGAGGTTCATCTCAACACTCAAGCCGACAGACCAGGGACTCTCTTCTGTCGGAGTGAGGTATGGTCCGGCTTAGTTCTAGGAAATCCTCCCTCCCAAGCATTACCTTCTCTCTTTGAGGAAGTGATGGTTCATGGCTGATTACAGAAGAATGCCGACGGGTCTGTTCATGGATATTTTTGCAGCGCAAGAGTGCGCCTTTGGGAGCGCTTGCTTACCTCCTCCCACACCTTCAACCATGTATCACATCTTTCTCGGTTGGAAATAAGTGCATTGTAGCTATCATACGAGCCGAGGTTCGTCTTGGCACTCAATCCGATAAACCAGGGGCTGCTGTAGCAGCACCAGGCCCTCTTCTGTCAGGATGAGGTATGCCTCAGCTCAGTCCTAAGAGGTACACTTTCCCAGGCATTACCTTCTCTCTTTGAGTTTGGTTTATTGTTGATCAGCTGAGGCACCCCTACCGGGGAATGGCGAAGGGTCTGTATCATAGCTATTTTTATAGCCAGAGTGCGCCTTCGCGAGTGTTGGCTTTTTCCCCCTCAACTCCTGACTTTGTGTCACATTTTCCTGCAGGAAGTAAATAATAGCTATCTCCGCAGCTGTCAAGGTTTGCCTAGACCCTCAATCCGACAGACCAGAGGCAGCTGTGGTGGATCCAGGCTTTCTTTTGTCGATTTGAGGTATGGTCCGGTTCAGTCTTAGGTGCACCCTACCAGGCATTACCTTCTCTCTTTGAGGTTGATTTATTGACTATTGCCTGAGGTGCCACCACCGGGGAATGCTCATAGATATTTTTACCGAGCCAGACTGCGTCTTTGAGAACGCTGTCACCCCCCCCCCTCCCCTGTCGCCCAGCTTCCGGCCTTGTGCCAATTCTTACTCTGTGAGAAGAAAGTAAATAAACAGCTCAACATGTTAGAGCTATACTTATAAATTAATTTGAATTTCTCTGAATGTGTCTGCATAGCTTTCTGATTTAGACTTAGTCCCCTGGGCCAGAAGAGAGTCATACAATACAAATGGCATATATTTGGGGGTTCTTACCCCCCGACTTACCGAGTTTCTGTGCTAAAGGGACATTCATGGATTCTGTTGACTCTTTCATTAGTTGACATCCTTTCGGCATGGCTGTATCCTTTAAAACAAAAAGAAAATGTTTCAATTGTAGATTGTAATAATGTTAAATATTGGTGGGTATGTCTGCTAGTATAAATATTAACCAAATCCATTGGCTCGGATAAAATTGAGCATTATGTTGTAAACAGGATGTGTTCTAGACAAAGATTACAAACAGGTTACGAGGTCAACCCTACCTGGAAATAAGCTGGAATTTGTTAGAATAGAAAGTTATAAAATTTAGGTGGAAATGACATCAGACATATAATTGAGAAAGTGGTGGTTACCAATCTTTGGGACTCACAGTGGAAGCCTCGACGAGAGAAGACGTTTTGAGTCAACGCAATGTAAATTATTAAGCATCTGCTTAAAATAAGTAATTGACTCGTTCTCTCTCTCTTCTCCCTTTCAACTTTGCAGCTCACTGGACGATCAAGCATGACAGACATGAATAAATAATTCACCTTTTAAAAGATCCTGTGTTGAATTAATTAAATAAATAATTATAATTGATATGAAGAATGTGCTGCGGCATTTGTTTCAGCAACATACATAACTCGGTTCTCAGAGGATAGCAACACACACACACACACATTATGTCAAGAAGGTATGATTTTGAGTTGATTTAAGTACATTATTGTATTGCCAATAACAATTATAAAACAATAACAAATGAAAATTGGCTCGTCAGAAGTAAAGTTTGATTTGTTAGCGTAAATGCTATTTGGGTCTGACTTTGAAAATCCGGCAAGATAACTTGATGTTAGATGTTAGATTACTTTTCTAGTGATCATCTTAGTGGTTTTATCTGGACTGGATGTGTGGAACAGGGCTGCTATCTTGGTTTTTTTCTTTTTTCTATGCTGGAAGGTGGCTTAGGATGAACTTATGAACAGTAACACTGAATATATACAATATCAATATATTTACTTCTACAAATCGTCATCTCTGGCCAAGATGGTTAGTTGCATAAGATTTCTGGAAGCTTTCTTTTGTTATTTCCAGGTTGGTCATGAGGATAGAGGCTCGGACAGTATTCTGCAAACCAACACTGCTAAACACCAACAAGCTATTTAACTGCTGACTATTAGATTTGAAGGGAGTGGGGGTTGAAAACATGTTGCCAATTCTGTGGTCCACACTGGAAACTATTTGGTTATTTGTCTTTCCCTCCACCTTCATTTCATAAGGTAATTATGCAGAGGTCATTTAGTACCAAAATATGCAAAGGATAGTAAATAAATAAAAATAATTTTTTGGTGCGGGCGAATCTAACGGGAGAAGAAAAGAATGAAAAAAAGTCTTAACAAGGAAATTTTTTTTGTTTCAGAATATTTGTTGGTGAGGATTGATAATTTTGATTATTCGGGATACTATTCATATCTTGTTTGTTATTTTCACAATTCGTCCGATGTAACCTCCGACCTTTTTCAGTTGCATCTTTTCAAACTTGGAAATTTTTATATCACACTCTGGAACCTAAACAAAATTTCGAACTGAAATCTTTATTTAATCCATATATGTAGATTGTTCTCATTCCATCAGATATGACCGAGTAGAAGAAGTGTTAATTAATAATTAAGTTATTCTTAGTTATTGTAGTAAGGATTGAACCTTCAACCTCCAGAAGAAACTGTCACTTAGAACTGATTGCTAACCAATGCTGTTAATTGTTAGGCCACATTCACATGAGCATATGGCGATTAAAAGATAGGTTCAATTCGAAATTCTGTATAAGTTCCAGTGTTCGACATAAAGATTCTCAAGTTTGAAAAGATGCACATGAATGAGGTGGGAGGTTACATTGGCTGAAACGTTGTAAAAATAACAACCAAGATGAAAATAGAAGTCTGAATAATCCAAATAATACAGAGAATCTTTCTAGCAATAATTATGATACTCAGTCTCGACACATATTCAACTGAAAATGGCATGTCAATCAAGAACTGAAATCCCAGATTTTTCATGTTTTTTTTGTTTTTGTTTCAGAATAGTGGGGGGAGGGCATGAAAGATGAGGAGGCAATTTGAATCTCAAGACACCGATTCCTTCATAACTGGAGGAAAAAAACAAAAACAAAAAAACAGAACAGTAGCCATATCAGAGTTGTTGGTATTGGAACAAACTAATGACCATAATAACGATATTTGAATATTGATATTCTTTTAACTCATGCTCAAAATCAATAAAAAAAAAACATTTACCAGGCTGCGATATTAGCGCTCAACGTTTGAAGAATCAGGCTTGATTTTGACGAGAACAGTCTACTGCCATTAAATTGATCAAATAGCTTGGTTCAAAAATTCTTGGAAGTTTTGTAGAGGAAAAGGCAAAAAGAACGACTAGGCAATTCATACAAAAATATATTTAATTTTATTAACAACAAAATAATAATTTGGAAAAATAACCAACATAAAGAGTTCAATGTGAGATGTCTTTTCTTTTTGATGGCCTCGTGTGTCGAGGTTAGTAGAAATTGTAAGTTGAGTGTTCCGTAAAACGTTCCAAGTGAGAAGGATGATTCAGTCTGTGTAAGACGAGTGGTGTATGCACGTCTGTTGTAACTTTGTAAGTTAGTGTACTAACAAGTTTTTTGGTCGTTTCTTGCTGCGTGTGTGTCTGGCCGGTGACCGAGTAAGAATCTAGTTGCATGTTTCCCTGTGGCAAGTATAAAAGAAATTGAGAAATTGATTTTGGAGCTGGGTCTTTTGGGTTTAATATGAATTTGATCGGCTCCCAGAGCAACATCTCTTTTTTTTTAAATATTGCGGAGGCGTATATTTTCGATGCTTCTGATTGGCTGAAATAAGATGTTTACGTTAAGATTCTTATCCAATCAAAAATCAATATTTTAAAATAATATTTGCTTGTTTCTGTGCTTATTTAACAAGGTTTTACAGGTTTCTGATCACAACAGCCGAAGAATAAACCATCAAAAACATTGTCACGATAATAAAGATGAGGGCATCAGTTTGACTAAAGACGATGTAAATTCTTCTACATTTCTAGCATTTCTTCAGTGTGCTTCTTTCTTAAGATATGCTACACCTATTCAAGTTTGATTTGGGACATCTTTTATGATTTGTAACTTTTGTAGAATTTTAATTTTTGTAATAAGGATAAGTTAACCCGGAACCCCAACTTCAAGTGTAGGAGATGTCTGGGACAGCCATGCCCTATTGACGTCCGTCCTCACGAAGAGATTGTATTAGATGATAACACTCCAGAGGAAGTAGACTCTTTCTGCAACCGAGAAGATATGTTGAACGCAGGTGGTGGATGTGAACTCAGTACAACCACACAAATGCATGGCAAAATTTTGTGAACTGTTGCTTCCGATAGCATCACAAACTGTCCCCCTATACATCTGAGGCAAATTGTACAGCAGTTGTGTCAGGAGCATCATGTATGGCAGTGAATTTTGGGCCTTCACCCAGTTCTCTCTTGCCCGACTGTAGCACAATGACAGATCCAATGTTTGCTGAAAACACTACATTTGCCAACAAATTAGGTCAGATAGTTTGCCTAGAATATAGGTTATCCTAAGAACAGTTACGTTGTAACAGTCATGTGGAGCGTTCATCCTCCTGAATAAACAGTTGCAGAAGCATGGATGTCTTGGGTCATAGGAAGGTTGGCCGGCCAAAGAAAAACTTGGAAGCAAGTGATTAGACAAGACCTCACAAAGTGGAATTTAGAGACAGTTGACCCGCTAAACCGTGAGGACTGAAAAAAGAGCTTGCAAAATATTAAAAAAATGTCTGACCCCTGGACAAGAGAAAAGTGACGTTAAATGAAGAGAAGAAATAATGCAAGTAGTCCAATGTATATTTCGGATCGTACGAGATGGGTTTAAAATTAGCAGATCTGTGATGCACACACGTAATGAGGATGTTACGACTGCTGAACATGCGTTGCAGCACTTCCAACTCCATCATGCTCTCGGGCAAGAAATATGGCTGGAACAAACACCATTTGAGGGGTCAAGTTCAGTGGCAGTAAAGCAAATTTTTTGACCGACTAGATTCTGTTGTTGGCATTGGTTTCCCCGGACTCTTTCTAGAACCAAGTACTTACAAGAGGGACCACGTGAAGGTTGCCAACGTTCATAAGTGAAAGTGGTGATATGGAAACAACTGAATTCGAACTTGGCACACCAAAGGAAGTCAGTCTAGCGACGTTATCCACTTCATTACTGCCATCTCTCAGTTCAATAGCGATCTCAAACAACGTCAGAAAGAATGCTGCTTTCAGGTAGATAATGGGCATTTTCTTAAAAAAACACAAGTTATCAGCCTAGTGAATAGGTCATTGCAGACTTTGGAATTAGCTATGACAAGCTCAAATCCTATTGTATCCAATTATTCACTAATACTGTTAGGAAAGGAATTAACTCACAATTTCCCCATGTGATATGTAAAATAGCAACTTGTGTTCAATAAAGCATACACAGAGTGACCCCCCCATTCCAAATAAAATGCCACCCATGATATTGTTTAAAAAATTCACAATCCTTTCTGCAATCCAACCATATTTGGTACAAATAAACTTCAGTCTATGCTCGACTTGTCCACCAAGTTTCAGTTATGAATGTCCAACAGTCTTCGTTTTATTGCCAAATATGGTTGGATTACAGAAATGGTTTGTGAATTTTATCAACAATTCCATGATTGGTATTTTTGGGGGTTAGTCTGTACAATAACTCATAAGTCGGAGTTGGAGTCATGCGTAAACAATTTTTTGTAGAAGTTAGGAATCAGTCAGCGTTGTTTTTTTATCCTCAGCACCATCGACTCTGCAGTTTACAAGACAGCAATTGTTGCAGGAGTTAAAAGTTGGAGTCAATTTTTTTTAAACGAACTCTCTTTAAACCAACATCGCACTTCTGACGATAAGTACTGTGCTTCGGAATTAAATAATCAAAAGGGTTGATATGTCGTAAAAATGACTAAACAAACCAAACCTAGTAAATAAATGATCAGCAAAATACTATCCACAGATCTGATAGACAAACAAGTGTCTTTTTGCTTACTATTTCGATTTGCTCCTGCTACGAGGAACATAAGAATGTCTGTGCACTTGAAGTCGACATTGCAAAAAAGATTATGCATGCAAGGAATAACTTGTTTATATTTCTATAATCTTTTTCCATATATGGGGAAAAAATCGTCACGCTGGAAAAAAAGCAGACAAATGATGCTGTAGCTTTGCGTGTGTGCTGCTTCTGGGATCTCTGCAAATGCAGATTCATTCAAGGCCGCCAAGTCTGCAACAGAAGATTCTGTTCTATCGATTAAGTCAGGAGAGGAGAAGGGGGTGGGGGGGGGGGGAGTAGTAGCAACACTGCGACCCACATTCCGTGCAGAACAGTTGACAATAAAGTAAAGATAAAAATTATCAGTGGAATCACTTCAAAAGTCAGTGGAAACGTTAAGCAGAAATGAAGGAAAGAATATATATATATATATATATATATATATATATATATATATATATATATATATATATATATATATACAAGTAGATTTCGAGTACAACAAAGTGGTAATATAAATTTCAGAGGAAACATTATTTTTAATCAATGAAACGGGCAGATAGAAAAATAAAAGAAAATTGCTAAAATTTTCCATAAGGCCTTATCATCTAACTCTCTAAGAGGAAACGTCAGAATGATAAATTAAAAACTAAGAACATTGAATGAAAAATGAGGGGAAAATTGTTTCAGTTGGAGAAATCAATTGAGAGAGAAAAAAAAAAGGGGGGGTAAATCTCTCAACGATATAAAGGATTTGAATCATGTTTCAAAATCTTTTGTCTACACAAACTAGGTTGAAAATTGTTAATAACTAACACCTCAATAATATTGAGATGATAGTACAACCTGGCACTGTGTAAAACAGAAAACCACCCATCGGAATACTGGTTAAAACAAGTATTTGTACCAACCAGGTGATTACCGATGGCAGATTCATAAGTTCCCGGATTATCTCGAAACCTTGTGTAAACGAATATCATGTGGTATATGTTGGGCTATTCTCATTTCTAATCTTTGGGATGTCTTGCCAACGTAGTCAGCTCCACACTGACACAGGAATGTATAAACAACAGAATTATTTTGAATTGCTGGCAAAACATCCTTACGAAAAGAAGAGAAAAAGGTTTGAGTCATGTAAACTACTCTCAGAAAACAGCGTTGAGTAGAAGAAGAAATTCTTTTGATAATGTCATCGTTAGCCAACATTTTCGTTGGATTTTTGGAAAACCAATTGTTTTCCAAAATGACCAAGCCGGCTTTTTACACATGTTACGTTGATGATACTTTTGCTTGCTTTCTTCACGGAGTGAAGCTGAACAGTTTCTTCGTCTTTTTGGGGATTTGCATCCATCGTTGCATCGAAGATTGTGGTTTTCTCTCATTCCTTGACGTTTTAGTGTCTAAAGCTGATTTAACGTTTTAAACCTGTGTATAAAAAAACCCAACCTTTACCGGTCTTTATCAAAATTGGTTTTCCTTTGCATCTAAATCAAGAAAAATAAATCTTATTAGTACTCTTACTCATCGAGCACTTATGATTTGTTCCCCAACCCGACTCGATGCAGAATTTGGTGAAATTACCAATATTTTTCTTGCTAATGGATCCCATCAATATCATAAAAAGTACCATTGCACACAAAGTTGCTATATTTAATGGTGATAAATTTATGTCCTATCTATTTGAAACTTCAATGGTTAGGAACTTTTGTGGAGTAATAAACTAAGACCGAAAAGGAATATAAATAGTGCATATATGTTAGCCATATAAAAACATAAATATATATTTGATTTCCAATATTGTATTAGTGTATTTATTTCTATTAAATGTCAGAATACGATACAGCAGATTGGCGACGAGTAATTTTTTATAGTCCTATATGGTATTAACAAAATTATGAACAAAAATGAAGAGGAAGTTCAAGTTAAAAAAAACAAACATGGAGGACTTTAAAAGATTTATATTGTAATTTTTCAAACAACAAGAAAACAGCATAGTCACGCTATGGAAAGACTTAAAGACTTAAATAACAGCACGGAAAAGACCTCAAACGACAGGGAAAATGTTTTTCAAAACTTTTAGAAAAGTTCTTGATAGAATGTGACCGAGGTAACTAACTCTTTTCCTTGTGATTCCGTAATCAACTCAATTGGAAAATTTAGGTAAAGGCCAGAAGAAGCGGTCACATTTGCAGCATATTTTTAAAGATACAAGGAAATCTTTAAAATGATTGTTCTACATGATTAGATGAGAAAAAAGTTTGACCATTGCTTTGGAAATTCGGAGCCATTGAACAACATGAAAAGTATACTAATTACAAAAAAATGAATTCAGGAGATATTTCGTTTCCGGAAACCATTTTACTGTTAATAAAAGTTTTTGGCAAAAGAAGTTCACTTTTCAACACTGGTAAAATTGTGTGGATCTAGTTATCTTGTATGTTGTTTGTCTCCGTGCATACTGGATAATGTCACAATGAATCACTCAGAAAACAGTTGGCGGTCTAACACTTCACGAAAGGGTTGGGAGGGCCTTACTAACCTGTGTCGCGGTTCAACAACACGCAACGTTTGTTTATATTTGGAAAACACGCCATCTTGGAAAAACTAGCAGCAGCAGGAGTCGTCTTTTGTTTTTGTCATGATCAGCAGCGGCAGTTTTTGCTTAGAAGATTGGAAAAACTTAGTTTGGGGAAAACCCAGTTTTTAATCGCCATTTTTGTCAACAATGACTAAGCAGAAATCAGCCAGCGAATATTTTCCTTTTCCTTTAAGGGATACACAAGCGTTTCGGCAACTATGCCGATAACCTTGCTAATACATTCAAGGCGCCTGTCAACCAGGGTTTATGGCGAGAGATCTCTGTGGAATTTATTTGTCAAAAATTAATCCCTTTCACAGGACCGACGAAAGTGACTTGACACAAGTTTCATGAGATCTCTAGCTCCTCGCTCAAAAAGCCGGTTCAGCCGGGGGGTCAGGAGGCCCCCACGCAGTCGAACTCCTGCATCTTGCAGTGTCGAGTTCCTGCACCCACGCAGTCGAACTCCTGCATCTTGCAGTGTCGAGTTCCTGCACCCAGCAGTCCTGAACTCCTGCACCAGCACCCTGCAGTCTTCAACTCCTGCAACAGCACTCTTCTTGTGCACCAGCATCCTGCAGTCCTGAACTCCTGCAACAGCACTCTCCTGCACCAGCACCCTGCAGTCCTGAACAACACTCTCCTGCTCCAACTGCACCAGTGTCTCCAACTTTCCTTTTTCCAACAGCCCTTATCAGGGCTACAAACTACTGCGATATTTATTTAAACAGCCCTTATCAGGGCTATCTTCGACAACTACGGCGAATTTCCCTTCTTTTCTTTGCCAGCCAGCAAACCACAAAGGTGCCCTGTCAACTCTCACCAATGACACCACTCCTCTTCGGTCCAGTTTGCTGCCACCAGGGACGTCACTCCCTACTGCCCAGTCTCACCTGTCCAGTGACATCATCACAAATCTCAATTCACTTCTCGTTGTTACTGTTTCCTTATGGAAAATAAACAATACCTTTTTTTGAAACAGTTCACCAACGTTTGTCCTCTCTTCTTTGCCATTGCCGTTATCTTTGCCTGTGTCTACCCTTTCTTAGTTGTCGGGGCCGATTGAACGATCAGCCTAACCCCAACGGGTCGGTCGGGTCGGTCGGGTCGGTCGGTCCCGCAACACCTGCCCGATTCGGCATTTTGTTTAGTTTCTTTAGTTTTTTTCTTTTTGGGTGTTTATTTGTTGTCTCACTCCCAGTCATGATTCATATAACCTTTTATTGTAAATAAGATTTCATTAAAACCATTTGGGGATTTTTTTAAGTAGGATAAGGCCATAGAGTGAATGCGGTATTTTAGTGAGTGTCTCGCATAGAGAAAGTCCATAAAGTATTTGGCAAAATGTATGATCATCGACCCCACCCCCCCTAAAAAAAACGATTAGGGATTCATGTCTAAGTCAAAAAGAGATTGTAAATAATTGTATTACTGTTTATAATTGTCATTTTTTCTTTTTAGTTAAATAAAATCACTAAGGGATGATGTCATCCACTGAAACAGGTGGAAAACATCTTTCTATATTACATCATTTATTAAACCAGAGAACATAGACACCCCGTGATGCAAAGTGTCTATGTGAACAGTAACTGTATATATATATATATATATATATATATATATATATATATATATATATATATATTACATACTAAACGAACCGTCTACACCAGGAGAGTTTAAAAATCTGCTAAAACTTTGTGGATCTTGCTATCTTCTATGTTTGTTTGTTTCCTTGTACACTGGATGACGTCACAAAGAGATAACGTGATCCACTAAAACAGGTGGAAGACTTCAGGAAGATGCTTTATGATGTTGTAAATTGATTATGTTATCCATTAAAGAGTGGATAAAATAAATCAGGAAGATCCTTTATGACCTCATAAATGATGAAGTAACAAAAGGTTGACGTTATACATTAAAACAAAGATCATAGAAGACTCGTGACCCAAAGAGCCATGGAGTGACTGTACGTATGGTTGCTGCTACTTTCAAATAAACAACAACAGATTGTTAGTATTATAAACATCAGGAGCAATTACGGTTGCTGCTACTTTCAAACATACAAATGAGCACGGTTCGTCTATTATATATGTATACAGTCAGTGTCCACAGAGATAACCCATCACCCTTTGTGTCACGTGTCGTCTATAATACCAAAAAACAGATTCAGGATAATTTTAATGAATGATGTCATCTATTTGTTACTTCATCATTTGTGACATCATAAAGGATCTTTCATCTGTTTTAGTGGATGATGTCATCCCTTTGTGACATCACCCAGTGTGCATGGAGGCAAACAAACAAACAAACAAGATCCACAGAGTTTTAGTAGTAAGAAACCCAAAAGGGTAGGTGAAACGCTCTTTAGCCTTGGTAGACAATCGTCTAGAGATGAGGTCTCTATAAAAACACTGGTCCCCTTCACCACACTGGGTTGGTGTCAGGAAGGGCATAAAAAATCTTACCTTACCTAAGGAAATAACTTGGTTGCATTCTAGGCTATGTAGTTTAAATGTCGGAAGCTTACGTGGAAGGTCTCCTGAGATTGTTGAGTTTCTTGAGAGATGACCTGCGTTGCGTTCAAGAAACTCAATGGAGAGCAGGGTCAGTTGGCAGGAGTAAGCCAAGGAAAACATGGGGAAAAATAATAAAGATAAACTTGAGAGAAAAAGGGATGAATAAAGACCTGTTCAGAGAGAAGTTTCTTTGGAAGTCAATTTCTAAAAGCCGTCCAACACATGCCAACATGTAAAATGGACATTAAACCAAATATGATGATGATGACTGTTGTTGTTGCTAAGTGACTTGGTTTTCTGCCAAAAACTCACGAAGATCGTGCCTCAGGATTGTCAGATCTGCATGAAGTCCTCCTTATTGGTGGCACCTATTCGCTAACCTGCACGTGTTTGCCTCCGACACCGAGAACAACAATGCTCAGCAGTTGCATGCAAAGCCGGATATATATAGATCAGCAGCAGCCAGCAATTACGGCTGCTGCTGCTGCTACTTCTAAACAAGGTATTTATCTACCTCCCACAGCGGTAAGATGTGACACAAGGTCGGAAAGTGGGATTTGATAAGTCAGCACCCTAGAGGAAGAGCACTTGTGACCTTAAAAAATTGCCTGGGCAGCTCCATCGGCATTCCCCGGTAGGGGTGCCTCAGGCGATTAGCAATAAACTAACCCCTTCTCAAAGGGTGAGAAGGCAAAGCCTGGGAGGGAGGACTTCCTAGAACTGCACAGGACAAACCCACAGACTCAAGGCGGTACAGGTCTATAGGGTGTCGTATCCATCGGAACAGATACTACACTTTGATCTTAGCCAAAAGGCCAAGAAGCTACTTCTAAACAAAGATACACATGCACAGCTTTTGGCAACTATCATTCATCCTTTATGACGTAATACCGTGTTTGACAACTACTATTCATCCTTTGTGAAGTCATCCAGTTTGCACAGAAAAAAGGTTGCTAGTCTTTCTCTACTTTATCATTATTTTCATGGTAGATGCTCGACTGAGCTCTTATCTATGCTGCCCCCCCCCCCTGGAAACCATTCACAACAAAAACTCGTCTAGCTACAACCACTGTAAATAATTTCCCTTTCTTCCTATGTGTACCAAAACTAAACGGAACTTCCATGAGCAAAATTTCTTTCCAAGAACTACTCGTCTGTGGAACACAATACCATGGGGCTGTTTCCCAGATGACTACAACATGGTCGTTTTCAAGTCCAATGTTAACAAATTCTTGTTGGGCCATCGTCTTAAATAATCAAATTCTGCCTAGTTTCAACCATGGTTATGAAACCATTACGGTGTTGTCCCACCGTCCACCTGACAAACTTATTAACCCTTATCCTTGAGTGACCTTTGGGCCTTGATAAGCGGTGACCAGTTAGTACATTAAATTTTTTTTTAATCCACAGAGTTTTAGTAGTATACAGATATATACAATTGTGTTGACAGAATCGCAGTGAAGAGGAAAGGATTTACGATAGATATAAGATGAATTTTACTTACATTAATACAAGTAAATTTTGAATTTGCACTGGTAATTAGTTAATGAACTCAAGAAGCATTGATTTTTTGTTATGTGCGTTAAAAAATGCGCGTTAAAAAATGTACGTTAAAAATGCGCAACTAAAAGATGCACCCGCAGAACAATAAAATCAATGAAAAAATAAAAATAAAATTAAAAAAATGAAATAAAATAAAAAATAAAATAAAATCAACAATAAAATAAAAATAAGAATCAACAAAATTAAAATAAAATCAACGAAAAAATAAAATAAAATTGACGAAAATAATTGCTGTTTTAGATTAGAATTAATCTTAGCAAAATTTTCTTTTTTAGCCATAATATAAATTTCTATCATATTTTTTCTTTTATAATCTTGAGGTTTCAGTGTGCTGATGTAAACATGCACCGTCACGCATTCTCTGTCCGTGTTTCTGCTCCGTGAAACAACCTGTCAGAGGATGTCATGACGATGACTACCATATCCAGGTTTAAAACGGCCTTGGACAAACATTCAGACTGTCTTTTTACATGGCTTGTTGCACTTTACTATTTTTTTGTTTTTAAATAAATTTGATTTGATTTGATTAGCATGATACATGTAACCGACGGCTGGTGAGCGAGCAAAATATTTTGTCTCAATAATTGGTCACCCAGAAGTTAGTTTCCCCACCTTGGAAAAGTAATTGCTTCTTAAAAACAAGGTTAGATGCTGATAAAGCATGCCACTTGAGATTCCATGGAATTTATGTCTATACAGGTTTATGGATCTCCTGGAGAGTCAGTTTTAATGTACTGAGATTGACAGCTGATGATATTCAAGTAGAGCTCACTGGATGGTCGACCCACTGGTAGCTGATGTCTATATGTATTCTGAGTAAACCAGAGAATAGACAGATTTTATGTTTGAGCTTAGCTGGCCTCTGCTCATCAGAATGCGATTCTGACGACCTGAAGGGCAGTTGCGATTTTAAGCTTGAGCTGACAAGCAGGCTGTTGTTTTTGTGTTCAGTCGTAATTCTATTGGTCTCATTACAAATCTGTCGTCACTAAATCAAATAGGATTTTGACTTCACAAAATAAATATTGTTACTTACTGATGTGATTTTATTTGGTATTTGGAAGGAAAATCCTTTGTTACAGCCCTGACTGAAACCACATAAGTGACACTACGGCCAGTGTCAAAATCAAATAACACCAAATTTAGACAAGAATCACCTGATGATCACAGTCAGTGCAATAAACACACAACCACAAGTTCACACCACTGTAATATTGCAATGCACCACTGTTGACACATGCGCCATAGGTTGGCCATCCGTGGGTTAAACTAATTTCATGATGCTTACGTCATCAAGAACCTTCTTCAATATCACTCACCTCCGCAACTTTTGCAAAACCTTTCCGGTTCAGATAAGGAGAGGAGAGGAAATTAATTTCTTACGCCTGATAGGCATTTAATAAGTGCTTCTCTTGCCCTTGGTCACCCGGGATTGAGATATGTCAAGAAGTGATTAAAAGATAAACGTATATCTTTTATTCAATGTGAAAACACTTCAGTCAAAAGTCAGCCATTTTTTTTCTTCTAAATTGAGCTGAAGTTAAAGTTTTAACTTAAATCTCAAGGATACTTTCATCAGTGCTTTGGAGGCCTCTTTTGTTTTATTTTTTTGTACTATTACTTCAAATGTTGTCTGAAACAAATGTGTATACAGCCACCTTTAACTCTAACAACATATTCAAAGAAGAAAAAAATGTTACTGCACATGTGCATTGATCTGGCCCAAACTTAAATTCCATTAAAACTCCATTCATTTTTTTTAACTTACAAATGAATCACCACTTATCAAGACTAAAAGCCACCTTAGGATAAGAGCCAATGAGATAGATGGATTGTCAGTTGAATGATGAATAATATTATGAGAAGATTGAAAGTAATGAATGGAATGAATAAAATTTAATGACTTATGAAGACGATTTATGACAAATATTTGTTGATATTGGATTTGAAGATGACCATGTTGTAGTCTGCAGGGATGCAATCCTGTGGTAATATTTTAAAAATCACTATGATGTTAAATTTGAAAAATTGTATTTCTTTTCAATTATATAATTTATTGAAAAAAAGTTGAAAATGTCATTAAAATTAGATAATTCTATTTTTTTTTTTTGCGATGGCATTCATTGTCGTCTGTTTGCCAACATTGAGACGTGTGACGGTCAGTCTTGATTCCATCGGTGAACACTGTAGATATGTGGACTGATAATCAGTTCTACATCCTAATTCATCGTTCTGAACCCTGTTTTGAGTTGGCCACCACAACGCTCCTTCCAGCCCTGAAGTGGAAGTGGATTGATGTTCAGAAAATAATGCGACTTATTTTATGACACACTTGACCAAATGCATTCAGATTGACATGAATTCTGAGAAGCAAAAATCAGCTGAATATTTTCATCATTACTTATTGTTACCATTGAACAGTTGATATTAAATTAAGGTTGCCATTCTGAGAAATAACAATTTTTGAAAAAAAGTAATGTAGAAATTACATTTTATATTTTCGCTGTGTCTGTATTTCTCTTTCTCCCTTCTATACCCGCCCCGTTAAGCACAATGCAATGTATATAATCTATTCCCTTAATTGAACATTTTCGCTTCGGTGAGTTTTCCTCTGATAAATGCTTATCACCTTTGATGATATATATCCGTTGTGGCAGTTGATAAGAATCTCTACCGGAAAATATGGCTGCTGCAGCTCTTTTACAACATTTCTAGACAAAGCCCAACAGCGGATAACCGAGATAAAAGTCTACATTTCTTTAATAGTTTCATCCAAGCGGAATAGGCAAAGCGTGGTTATAGATTTTAGCCCTCACTTGCTTATAGAGATGTACATTCCTTTTGTCTTCATATACAATGCTTATTAAAGGGTAGTAAAGTAGGTTAATTAGTCGAGGGAGACCTGAAGGTTCCTTTTTCATTGGCTACTACACTGAGATGTAGGGGAGGGCGTAACTTCTTTCCCAGGATTACTCCACTTACCCTTGATCCTCATCTTATAATACCGAGCGTTTAGCAAGGAGGCATCAAGTACCATTTTTTGAGTCTTTGGTATGACAGCACATTAGTGCACACACTAACCATTAGGCCAAATGAGCTGGTTACTAAGTGGTTACTAGATGAAATATCTAATTTAATAATTCATTTTAAAAGCAGGCTTTAATAAATAACTCGATGTATCCGTGACCCGTTGGGTCACAACTGTAGCAACCAAGTTTACCCTTCGGTGCCCAAAATGAAAATGCTTAAACTCGTTTCTGCACATACGGCTTGACACATGCGCTCGTCTGAATTAATAAAAACAAATAAAAGCATTTTAAGCCAATCAGATGCATTTTTCTGAATTTATCAAATTTGCTGTTTTGCTCCACCCAGAGTAAATAAAAAGCCAGATTTTTCCTCCAACAAGTATGTTGAGCCCAAACTTCACAACAGAGCTAACATCGCCATCTCGCTAGCTTCTCTCGCCCTCTGTCGGGCGATCGAAAGGCTAAAACTGCATTTCTTCACTCGCGCACACATAACCACGCTGACACTAATGCACAAACATACACAACGCATTAACTAGTTCACCTTATCGTCTGTTGATTGAAAACAAATGTATAAACTTAACCACGTTAATACTTCTAACATTTCTCAATTAACTTTTTACAATGAAAACAAATGAACATTGACTCTTATTAATAACCTTCAATCAAATGAACATTTTATAATTGAGTGGAGGAGTTTTGATTATGATTTTTCAGACCTGTGGACAATTCACAGCTCTTAAATTATCGACTCAAACGTCTTAGATATCTCAGCTAATGACACCCCCCCCCCCCCGTTCTGCAAGAACTCTCAAAATATGAACAAACATTCTATGTCTTCCTATCGGTGTAAACTTCCATTTTAAACACATATAAAAAATCTCTTTTGTGAACTTATGATTTTGTACTCATTAATTCATTCGTTTTTATCATATAACATTTCTCTCGCTCTCTCACATTTGACTATCACCTAAAACTGTTTCCTTAAAAATGTTTCTCTAAAACTGGTTCTTCCCAAAGATCGACCCCAAAACTGGAACTCTAAAAAGGCTCCTCCAAAGAACCACTACTTATTTCATTTTGATTTCATTCAAACATTCATAAACTGTGAAGGTATTTTTCTTGCATAACTAAAAATAATAAGTCGCTTTACTTGTGTTTGCTTCTGATGGAGTTATTTTTTTTAGAATGGATATATGTACATATGTATGTGTATATGCACGCGTTTATTTAGTGTGCATTTTTGTCTTTGGTGAGGAGTGCACAATTTCTGCATGTTGTAGTTTACTGATCGCTAATTTGCTATATTTTGTATCTTTTTTTTACTTATTGTTATGGAGAATAAATAAATTGGGGAGTTGGTCGAAGAGTACCTTATAGGTAGGTCCCCGCTCCCGTTAACATTTTTATTTTTTGTATTTAGAAAAAACATTAAATAAAAATGTTTTTTTATTACTTGTATATTATCCTTATAGATAATATAGTAAAGAGACTTATTATTTTGCTATCTAATTTACATATGTGTTTATGGTGTATAGGAATACACTATGTAAATTTGATGGCAAAGCAATTAAGAAGCAAAGCTGAAAAAAGAGTCACTCTTTCTCTAAATGCTCACAGAGACATTAAAAACTATTAGAAGGGGTGATTCAACATAGAGTGAGAAAGGGTGAGAGAAATACATTGATACCTAAGTGAAAGACGTGTAACTTGTTCAGTTTGTTGCAAATTACGACTAATTAGAAGAAATAAAATGGAATTCTGTTTTTGGTTAATTCGTCGTTTCACACCCAAATGTTTCGACCTCACAAATGAGTAAGTAAACCCAAATAAATTGTTTTGGACTAATTTCAAATTTACCTTGAATTATTTTAAAAGAAATACAGTTGGGAAATTATTCCAAAACAATTTGTGAGGTCGGAAAAAAATCAGAAAAATACAGCCGATTTATTGTTAGCCATTTTGGCTATGAAACAACGAATTAACCTTTTTTCAAATATATCTCAATCCTAGAACTAAACAACATTTTAGCATCCATTTTGTGTCATTAAAGTATATAGGAAAAAGCCTTAGGAAAGCAAACGTTGATTTCCTCAGCTTTAGTCTAATAATAGATTGATGGTTTTGATTGATTTAAAGTATTTTGGATGTATTTTAAGTTGTGTTCACCTATAAAGAAACATACCAATGTTGCATTGCCTCTGTCTACTTGGGTTGTTGCCGCCATCCTAAACTGTCCACACATGGTTGTCTGTCATCTTTGTTTCTCACCTATATGAGATACAGCTGGGTCGATCGTAAATAACACTCAACTATTTCATGGTTCAATTCCTTTATTGCCTTTTCTAGGCAGAGAAAACATTTTTTTGAACCATCATATTAATCTGCCAATTTTAGTTGCTCCTTACGAGCAGCGCAAGTTAGACATTGGCTTTGTTTGAAGTCTAACTGGGAAAGAGAACGTTTTAGCTACTAACTTCTCACGTCACAGCTAGACCAGAATCCCCCCCCCCCACCCTCGTCTCTCAATATACAACACTAACATAGAAACGGTTTGCAACATCGTAGTGGATCAATATTATCTCTATAAATATAAAGTTGAGTTATTTGTCGCACTGACATTGATATTAAAAGCCCACTTTACTATTTAAAAAGTAAAAACAACTTCCTAACATACTCAGTTTCGGATATGCAAACGATTTCAAAATGGATAACTAATTTGCATATTCCTTTAAAAAACGAATTCACTATTTGTTTTTTTTGTTTTTCTTATTGGACGATTAGTTTTATTTAACTATTACATTTTTCTACATTGTGCATAATTGCATAGCATGTGGAGTGAAAAAGTTCTAGCACATTATAATTTTATTATTATTTATTTATGTATATATAAGTAACATTTTAAGCTGAATTATTTCGACACTTGATTATTGGGGAAATGGTAGTTTTATCTGTACCATTGGAGAGCCATGCATATAACTGTCCTGTTTTTAAATCTCCAAAACAGTTACATGGTAAACAGCTGAAGATCCCCGTGTTAATATTAGATGCTTACGTTAAGGTCTCCTGCTTTTGTTTCACTGTTAGATACTTAATCCCCCTTTTTATTTTATTTACTTACTATTATATATTATTTATTTATGAATTTTCCAACAAATGTTAAGTCTACACTATTTTGGATTTAGTTAGTTTCTCTGGGAATTTAAACTTCATTTTCCTTCTTTTTTTTTTGTCTTTTTGTTTAAAATAACTCAAAGCTTCTTTAGACTATATATATGTACAGGATAATCTCCTAAAGTAATGAACAGATCATTATCAATTTTGAAATATATATTCAAAGCAACACCGTCAATAACATGAGCACATTATTTTTCTGTAAACTTTACCATTTAAACTTCTAAAGTATATATATATATATATATATATATCGTACATGTATTGTATTAGTTTCTGTAAATGTAAATCCGTAGAAACTCAAGTGTTTATAAAAAGTGCTCAATACCAAGTAGAGCTGTTTATAAGTATAAATTTTTATTTATACAAACATTATTGGTTACATATGTGCATACATGTTTCGGTTGCACGCCATAAAGGGTAATAAAAAAAGGGACAACCACTGGCAAAAAAAAGGTCAACTAGTGAAATAGGTAATCCGATACTAATTCATAAGAAATAGAAAATGCTAGATCCCAAAAAGAGTTATTTAGGATAGAAAATTCATTAAATCCATCCATTCCTGAAAAATTCTTGGTCTGATGAGGTTGACTTTCTTGGAAAAGTGCAACCGAAACATGTATGCACATATGTAACCAATAATGTTTGTATAAATAAAAATTTATACTTATATATATATATATATATATTTCTATTCATACAGACATGTAAAAACGCTGCAATATTGACATGAAGATGTTTTGATCTGTAGTTATTAAAAACTAAGATCTCCTCAGGCGAAAAGTCTGTCCTTTCTTGAAAAAAGCTATATATACGTACGTACATATATATCTTATTAATTTTATACATACATAAAAGTAATCAATGGACACGTGTTTCTGGCTCACAGCCATGATCAGCATGGCTAACTTAGACAAGGATCAAACCTTCGATATTGATGTCTATAGTCCAGCGTCTTACCATTGGACTACAGCGCCCTGCCTAGAAATATATACGATTTTTATCACCTAAATATTAATGTATTTATATGTAATTGTTTTATTGGTGATTGCAGCGTTCGTTGTTTTTGCTTACTACTACTATTTCGATTGTTTCACTTCCCAAGTGATTAAGATGCAGAAAATTGCATTATTAGTCGCCCTTAACTTTATAGGACATATTTTTTATTAATATATATATTTTTATTGATTTTATATGTACATAAAAGTAATCCATGGACAATGTGTTTCTGACTCACAGCCGTCATCAGCATGGCTAACTTAATAGTTAAGGGCGACTAATAATGCAATTTTCTGCATCTTAATCACTTATGAAGTGGAACAATTGAAATAGTAGTAGTAAGCAAAAACAACAAATGCTGCAATCACCAATAAAAACAATTACATAAAAATACACAAACACATGGAAAATGAAAAGGGAAAGCCAAAAACTATATTATTTATGTATTCATCAACGTTTCATCTTTATTGTAGACTTCCTCAGGATGAAGAAAAATGCAGAAAAATATCATCTAGTCATTAATTTTGATTTGCCTGAAAACGTTTGAGTTCGGCATGGCTGTGAATGACAAAAATGAAAAAAAGGCAATTTTTGTTAACCGAGTATCAGCAGCAGTTTACACAGTTCAAGGGAAAGAGGAAATGGGGTGACAGCTGGGAATTATTAATTTTTATTTCTATTTTTAGCTAAGAGAAAGAGATAGTGTCTGGGTCAATTGTGTCAAAACCGAGCGTATCCGATAGTGCATCAAACACTGGCGAAGGATAATTTTTTTTCTGTCATTTTTGACCGCGGATATACACTCGTATTTATCATGAATAGAATTTTTCAAATTTAACATCAGTGAGCTTTATAAAAAAAAAAGTGGATTTGTTTGTTTTGTATAATACTAACCCTTTTCAGATTATTTAATGCTGAATCTAGACAATTTTTAGCATCTTCAAATATTTATTCATAATGTTTGGAGCTGATACAAACAATTAATTGCTCACTGTCTCCGAAGATAATGGCCGCCCATGCTAGTCGAAGTGTGCTGTGCCTGCGGTGGAATGATGACAGTGACTATCCCAAACAACCAGTTGTAGATAAACATCAGGATCAATAAAGTGAGCTGCGTCCGGTTATGCAAATGATTTGTTTTGCTAACCAAACAATGACATTTTGGGCTTGATATAAGCAAGCATATTTCGCCTATTCAGTCGGTTCGGCAACTCACCTGCCGCTCAGTTCTATTAGTTTTCCATTGTAAGCTCACTCCTAGTTATGATGTTAACGAGTTTTCGTTGAAGCCATTATGTATATTGAAGACTTGTATCCCTTGGTCTGTTTGTCCATCAAAGTTTAATTCAATTAAATGCTGGTCTATCTTTGGCTTTCTGTAGGTCCCATTCGCTGTCCTGTTGAAGTCAGAGTACAAGCAGGACCCTGATCTAATTTTATTTCTATAGTTTTTTTTTTGTTTTTGTTTTACGATATATCAACCCTTTTGGGGTTATTTAATGCTGATTCTCGTCATTTTGATTAAAGTTTTGTATGCTTCAAGTTCTTAATATCTTCAAATATTTATTCCTGGTGTTTGGTTTTATCTAATTATTCATGATGTAAATGTATATGCCTCAACGCTGATTGCAGTTTTATGCCATACCAACAAAAGGTTCTATTTAATCCATAGATGGTACTACCACTCTGGGGCAAAGTGGACCTGGGAATAATGATAACAAAGTGGTGACACCATATTATCCAACACTCCCACTACCGGATAAAGTTTCATGCCATACTAATGAAACTAAAAAAAGTGGAAATTTAAAAGAATTTAAGTTTAGGGCCCCGATTAACACATATGCAGACAATCACGTTTTTTTGTTGTTGCTTTTTAAAAGAATATGTTGTTACTGTTAAAAGCGACTATATAATTTTTTCCCCAGCAACATTTAAAGCAGGGGCAGGCAACCTTGGCCTGGGATAAAAATAGAAAAAGAGAAAGAGAGAGGCAAAGAGGAAACGAGAGATGAGGAAAGGGCATAAAACAGAACTTATGTGAGGTGTATCAAAACGAATGCTGGTTCAACTTGCTACTTCCCCCGTCATTATTTTTTATGATTCCAAAATGGCTTTTCGTCGGCGCCTTCTATAACATCACATACAGAAGTCTCTTGAGAAAAAATATCAGATTTGTATAGTGTTCAATGCAATTTTTCTACAATTTATTCATGTAAAAAAAATATAGTAATTCTGAGATTTCGTTTTTCACTCCAGCCCGCGATCTCCTTCCAAAAGTCTCATCTGACCCTCACTCTGAAAAGGTTGCCCGCCCCTGATTTAAAGCAAAGTGACAAAAATAAAACTACGGAGATCTCTAGAATGCTGTTGAAATCAAGATTGCAGAGCCGAAAGTTATCAGGTCCAGCTGACTCCTAAAATTTAAAAAAATCTGACTTTGACTCCTTATTTCAAAGTCTTCCAATATTCAGACTGTCTGTTAATTCTTTGTAGATTAAAAATTTCAACTCTGACTCCTCGCATTCTAACGAGTCCGACTCCTATGTTAATATTTTTTTAGATGAAAAGTAGAAGTCTTAAATAATTTGTAATTGTATTCTTAGTATCGCCCATACTGAGGATTGAACCTTCAACCTCCAGAAGACTGTCACTTAGAACTGTTTATTACCTAGCACTTTTATCTGTTGCACCACGAGTCATGGCTAACGGAACGAGAAAACTTTACCCTCATGGAATTAATAAAGAGTTCCGTTCGAAATTCTGTACAGATTGCCGAGTTCGACAAAGATTCACAAGTTTTCAAGACACACCTGAAGGTCAGAGGTTACATCAGCCGAAACGTTGTGAGAATAACATCCAAGATGAGAACAGTAGTCAGCTAATCCAAATAATACAAAAAGTCTAACTCTGACTCCTTCCAAACTCTCTGACTTTGCAATCCTGGTTGAAACCATCGACACAGGTCTTTTCGGCTTGACTTGCACCGGTTGTGTATGTGTGTGTATGTATGTGTGTGTATGTATGTGTGTGTGTGTGTGTGTGTGTGTGTGTATGTATGTAATTTAATAAAACAACAGACGGCGTTTGTCGGTTAATCTTCTTAAATCTTTCAAATCATCTGATTAGTTTTCTTTGTATTTTAAATTCAAATCCCTCTTAGATACGCTTTCGGATTACTTAGATGATTTGTGATCATGAACTTTCGAAAAGATGCCGGAAGGGGACCGAAGTACCCAGAGTCAGATTAATCATGGAAATTTCATTGTTTTAACCCTGATATCGAGATATACTAATCCGTCTAATATGTCCGAATTAAAAAAAATGCTGCATAAACAAGAAAAAATTAAAGTGAATTAACTTGCTGTGATAATGTTAATAAATGTTATTATTCTTGTAAATATATACATATAATATATAATATATACAAGGCCGAACCATTATTGTATATATATATATATATAGCATAATATAAAATGAAATAATAAAATAAGGTGCAAATCAAATTTTATTATAATTCAAAATTCAGGCAAAGTAACTCAAAGTCCTTAACTCATGAGTTTCCAAAGATAATTCTTCTCTTCAGAGGACAATTACCGCAGTGACGTTACTGCAGGTGATAAAATTACATCTTGAAAATATATAAAAATATATACAAAAATACATAAAAGTACATAACACATCAAATATATCAAGCCAAAAACACACTTATTTGTTAAAGTTATAAAATCCATCCACGTCATACAAATTAAAATATAGTCAATGAAAGATGTCCAAGAGGGTGACTGAATATAGATCCAAGCATTGAGTGATAGTCCAAAGGCGAAAAAATTGAAAGAACTGAAAAACCGAAAAATTCATCCAGTCGGGAAATGCGTCCGCAATCAATGCAGTAAATTACAGTGAAAAATGCCTCCAATGCTTATGTTAATTGATACAATGATAAATGAACCAAATCAAATAAAAAGTTCAATAAACTCACTTTAGTTGAAATCATAAAGTTCAAAATTCAGGGTGCAAATGATTTGATCAGAACAGCACAAATCAAAATTCGCTGGTTAAATGTAAAATCCGCTAAATCCGATTTGAATAAAATTAAATCAAACTGAGTCAATATATTCGACTATTCCTTTTTCTGGGTCCGATCAAAATTAATAACGTTAAATTTGAAAGTAATCACTCTCCCGCAAGTCAAGTATATTGAGCTTCAGTCTTTATCCGGATGTTTTACTAATTAAAAGATATTAGTTGCCTCTTATATCTTTTGTTGGATTTACTTCATATATATATATATATATATATATATATATATATATATATATATATATATATATGTATGTATGTACACATATCTAATATTTAAAATTAAGTCAACCGGATTTTTTAAGCTGACAAATCAAACTTTGATTCTGATCAGTTAATTTTTATTAGTTAAAACATTAAATTTGTAATAATGATTCTAGACATAATCATTATATCTCGATTTTAATTGCTATAAGGGGACATAAAAGTGGTGCAAAACTGTTCTGTTCAGGGAATTAATTTTACCTGTATTGGGACGAGTATTCTTCTAGTGTATATATATATATATATATATATATATATATATATATATATATATATATATATATATATTTATTAGTGGTACTATCTATACGTCGGGTCAAGGATTTATTGAGTGACGTTATTTATATATATCACTTAATAAGTTCCGGGCCTGACACATGGATGGTGCGACTTATAAAAAATCCATGATTTTGTTTTATATAAAGTACTTACCTTCAAATAGCATATGTCAACATTTAAGCCCAATCAGATTATTAGTTTACAAATTACAGTTTATTTAAGTGAAGCTACTGCTTCAAATTTTATAAAACAATGGAAAAATCTGAATTTCGTTTGTTGTGTCACAAGTGAATAGCAACAATGGCAAAATTACCTGAATTGTCCAATTGCTTCCGCAGATATAATGCCACTAAACTTTATGTCTAGAATCCTTCATCCAATTTTGATCGAAATCCATTACATGATTTTGATTCTAAAATTTAAGGCTTAAGCTTAAGAAGTTTTAAGAAATTGAAATCCAAGGAATCTTGCATGATTGGATTATATTTAATGCAAATCTGAAATATTTGAATTTTCAAATAGAAGGTTGTGCCCATATTATGCCCCCTAAAAACCCTTTAAAATACCCCAAAGAAACTGAAATTTGGGAAATATTTATTAATTGATATCTAATATCTATTGTTAAAATTTCACAAAAATCAGAATATCTGAATGTTATTGAAGGGCTGCAAGCCCCTTTGCATAAAACTAAATTAAACTAAATATAGCCCACACTACGACATCTTACGTCTAGCAGCTGTGTTACAAAAATCATAATGATTGGTTAATTAGTTTAGGAATGGATCCTGTACATAGAAATATATAAACATATACATACCTAACTTTATATAGAGAGAGATATTCAAAATATATTAAAACATATTTTGAAGATATTTTCCAGTATTAATTTCGAGGACTCAATACATAGTAAAGTTTAATAATAATAATAATTCATGATTCATATGTTAGTGCGTGAATTTACAAACTCTTTCTAAGGAACGTGTTCACGCACACACACAAATCAAATCATGGCTGTGAATGGCTTAAAGGGATTAACTATACGTCATACTTAATTAGGATTTGTTACAGATTGTCAGGAGGCGAAAATGGAGGTGTGAGAAGATTCGTTTGTGAATGAATATTGAGGCTTCTAAGATAGAAAGAAGTTCGTACTTCCGGTATAGAACGTGTACATATCTGTGTACAAGTGTGTGGGCGTGATATAAGTGGAGGTCGGAAATGTGTATATACTAGGATGGTGGGGGGTGTAGGGTAGATAAAACGGAGGCTTAACTTTAAGCTGACGTATTTATGAGAGAGACAGACAGACAGACATAGATAGAGAAGAGGAACAGAGAGGGAGAGGAAGAGGGACAAGAGGAGAGAGGAAAAAGAAAAAAAAGAAAAGAAAGAGGGGGAGGGGGGAGATTCAAAGGAGACTGACATACAGACAGACAAAGCCTCTTATAGAGATGCATGGACGAATCTAAAAATGCTATTTCGTGTTGTTGTTGTTGTTGTTGTTTTGTTGCAACGGCGTTCACCTCAGCCGGGCTGAGCCAAGGCCACCGAGAGTTAACAAGGCCACGCAACTAACTTCCTGCCCCCCTCTGACGTCATCGTGTTTGGTTAACTTAATTTCGCGCCTTTTCATAATTCAAAAAGTTCAAAAAGTTAAAATGCCTACTGCATGCGCCGTTCCCCATTGCCAGAGCAATTATAAAAATAAATTGAAAGTCTCAGTGTTTGGATTTCCAAAAGAAGAGGAATTACGGAAAATATGGATACACGCAATAAAGCGAGATATGTTTACACCAACTAAATATAGTGTAGTAAGTTTGAATTTTTTTTTTAATTATATAAAAAAATCAAAAGTCTGAATTACTTATTCATTATTTGATAAAAAAAAGTAGTGTATAGCCAATCATTATTGTTTCCATTTTTTTTTTCGATGTCTTATTAAGTGTAGTATATTTTCTTTTCTCTGTACTTTTGTAGATTAAATAAATGAAATAATAACGGCATATTTAATCAATATTTTCACAAAAAATATTCATTAAACAATGCTTTATTCAATGATAATATCGTTAATTCTTCGAGTTATAATGATTTTATGATTAGTTAAAAAAACATTTTTTATTTTAAACATATACAGATTGTTATATATATAAAAAAATCATGGATTTTTTTTATATATATATAAAAATATACGTTTAGTAAAGGTGTATTTTGTTTAAAACAAACAAACATTTTCACTAAGATTTTAAAAAAAAAATAGTTTCATTTACGGTATTTCGAACAATTTGAAACAATGTTATTTAAATAAATAGTAAATCACATGAAATATATTATGAAATTATATTTTTTTTGTCTATGAAAATATTGATTAAACAATGTTTTATTCAATGATAATATCGTTAATTATTCGAGTTATAACGATTTTATGATTAGTTAAAACATTTTTTTTTATTTTAAACATACAGATCTTTATTTTCATTAAAAAAAAAATCATGGATTTTTTTTTTTTATATATATAAATATAAAAATATACGGTGTATTTTGTTTAAAAAAAACATTTTCACTAAGATTAAAAAAAAAAAAAAAGTTTCACTATATCTCCTGTGCTTTAATAAACATTAATAAATATTGAAATTTTCGGTACATGTTCGTCTTTAACCACTGTCCGTTTTTCACAACTTTTTACTGACCATTTTTCTTTTCTTTTTTCGGTGTACACTTATCTATCAGGCTTCTAGAGAATCCCGGCGTTTTTGGATTTTTTTTTCAAATATTTTACATTTTAGGAGGGGGGATCAGTTTCCAATGTTAATTCAACGTAGACTGATCCCCCTCTTTTTGACCATCTCAATTTTTAAAAAAATCTTTTTCGGTGTACGATTACCTATCATGTCAATAGAGAATTCCGGGGGTTTTGGAAATAATTTTTTTTTAAATTGTGATTTTAAGACGGGGGATCAGTTTTCAATGTAAATTCAACGTGGACTGATCCCCCTCTTTTTAACCATCTCAAATTTTTAAAATTATTCTTCTGCTTACAATTACCTATCATGTCGCGAGAGAATTCCGGCGTTTTTGGAAAGAAATTTCAAAAAAATTAGATTTTAAGACGGGGGATCAGTCTTGTTCGTCTTTTACCATAGTTCGTTTTTCACAACTTTTTACGTCTTAAAATCTCATTTTTTTGAAATTTCTGTCCAAAAACTCTAGACCTCTTTTCTTATTCGACTCAGTACATATATTAAAATGCATTAGAAACAACTGGCTTGGCCAAAAAGATGCAAATAAATGCATGATGTTCCCAAAGTTTTGTCATAATGGAAATCATGAATTAGATAACATCCAAAGTGCCCCATTTTCTAGCTTACACAAACTTTATGACCTGGAATCTCAATCACTTTTGAAATATTGTTACAAATTAACTTCAAATGCCATTTCTCCCACTAATCTTGAAAGGCAAAATGTTACTTTGGTTCTGCAAATTTTCAATGAATACACTATTCAGGGATTGCTGACCTTAGGAAAACAGAAATGTTTGGCCAACTTTGCAGAAACTGCACAATACATAAAGATATTTTATATTTGGTGGACAATAATGAATGTAAAAACACCAAATAAAGGTTGTCGGCTTAACAATGAATATGCTAATCCACTTAAATTAAATGAAGAAAGTTATAGATTTCTCTCTGTATTCTGTGACTGGTTAGAATGTTGGAATAGCATTCCTGGAAGAACTGGGAAATTAACAAAGGAAACATACACTGCTTTATATCATACCACATATGCAATTCTTGAATTGACTAAGTATTGCATAAAAGAAATGAACATGACGTATATATTACCTGGCAAGTTTCAAACAGATAACCTTGAGGCAAGGTTTGGCCAGTACCGGCAACTTAGTGGGGATCAATATAATGTCTCTATACGTCAAGTGTTTGAATGTGAAAAGAAACTCAGAATGTTGTCAGTATTAAAACTTAGCCTGCCACTTAATAACCAAACTATTGATTTGAAGAATTTACAAGAAGCTAACTCGGTTGAAATGGCAAGGGAGCAACAGCTAGATGTTTATAAATGTAACAGATGATGATGTTAATCAGTGCAGAGAAGTACTCCCTGTTATATTATACTTAGCAGGTTATTGCTGTTATGCAGTTTTTAAGAAAATGAAATGCAATAGCTGCAAGATTTTAGTATCTGGAAAAGATGATGCGGAAGAGGTAAACCTGTATTTTCAAGGGATTAACAGAGGTTCTCTGTTATATCCCAGTGATGTAACAAAGAATTTTGTCATTTATAATTACATTGTTATATGTAAACTTGTTAAAAATTCTTCCTTTCTTAAGTCAGTCCATCAGAGAAAATTAGCTATGTTTATAACATTGAATGTTTTGGCAGATGCTAATCTTCTTTTTCATGTTGACTCTTGTGATGAGGGTCACAATATTGAAAAAATAGAAAGAATGCTTATCTGGAGTTCCTCCAATTCTATACTGAACAATTTTTGTGATATGAAAAATGATCACATCATTAAGAAAAAGCTAAACAGAAAAAGACAATTAGAAACATTCTACTAAATATTTTCTATAAGTTTGACTTAAAAAAAAAAAATCTGCACTAAAAAATATTTCTGCACTAGTAACTTTGTATTTACATTATTTGTTTGAATTTATTTTGTTTTATTTTTTTAATTTATCGTTTGTTTTCATTTTTAAAACTAACTTATCGTTTGTTTTTATTATTGTTTGTTTACATTTTTAACATTATTCATCGTTTGTTTTTAATTTGTTAGTTTATTTAATTGTTTGTTCCCGAAATTCATAATTCAGTTTTTGGCAGTATTTGATCGTGAATTATTATTTTCTTTAAATTTATATGGAATAAAGATCAGTTTCAGGATAAATCGAATCGTGTTCCTTCCTTTTCTTTTTTTTACATGCAATTTTTAAAGTTTTCTAATGCTTTGTTTTAAATATTTACAATATCGTATGGTCAACATGTTTTGGTATTTTGGATAACTTTAGTAAAGGTGTTTTTTGTTTACAAGAAATAATACATTTGCACCAAGCTTTATAATAAAGTAATGGATTTATTATATTCCGTGATCATTAATTAATAAATACTGAAAATTTCATTAAAATTGGTTGATTTCCTGAATTTTGATGGATTATTTAGTGAATAGAGAAGTCGAAATGCCTTATTATTATTACGACCGTCCTTGTTTTAACACGCAATGCAGTGACGTCATTTTCTAGCTAACCGGCCTGTAGTAACTCTCGGTGGCCACGGCTGAGCTGGCTTCTTCTCTAGCCTGGATCATGTCCTGAACCACGACGGTATTGAGCAAGGTCACAATAGATGGTTAACCAATTGCAATTCCACCATCCAAGACCGACCACTATCAGAGACGCATGGATGAATTTAAAAATGCTATTTTAAATTTACATGTATTGTTTTGGCCCTTTGGCATTACTCTTTTTTTTTTTTATTATTATTACTAAAGTCTCTTTGCTTGTCACAAAGATCAAACCTGTCAGCTGCTTTGACCCAGAGCTTTTTCACTGATATATTGATTTGCCAAGGAGGTCACTAGTCGTTTGTTACTCAGATCTTGCTCAATAGACTGACCAGGACGCAGTGAAACAAAACAATTCTTTAACCTTCGGATACTGTGCAAAAGGCACCGTCTACACCAACAAAACCAATAATTTGTCTTTATAGATTATAAGAAAACATTTGACAGAATGACATGCAGTGTTATGCACCACCATAAAACTATACAACATCAATACTAACCTGATAAGAATGATAGAGAACCTCTATAACAATGTCAACAGTGCTGCCTACTCCAGCAGTTATGCAACACAATAGATGGTGCGGGAGGGGGGGGGGATCTAATTTAGCATAGATTACTGAAACTCGAAACCATAAAAAACAAAAAGTCGTAGAATTATTAAAACACAGTTTGGTAAAAAATTTTTGAAAATGTAATTCCGTGTTAGGACTGGGGTTATGATGTAAGTCAACGGACAATGGACAATTAAAACAAATGATGCTTTCAAAAGACGTCAGATAAGTTATTAGAAATTTTATACACAAATGATATTTACAAAAATATCTGAATCAGTATACATGCAAAAAAATGTGGGTTATAGACAGAGATGTCGGAGAGAATAGACAGGGGAGTAGAGAGAAAGAGAACACAGAATGACAAAGGAGAGAGAAGGAAGACGATAAAGTTTACGCTAAGCCAGGTAAATGCAAACAGACGAAGAAAGTGTAAGTTGCTCAAATCTCACCGATTGCTATGGCTGATGGTACCAATCCCGAGTTCAACATTCAAACTGCTCAGCCTAACATTCACAAGCAACATGAATTGAAATAAATAAATAGAAAACACCGCCAAGTTTGATGCAAAGAAGGTGGGCTCCTTCTACTAGGCTAGAAAACTTCTCACACCTGCCAGTATCTTATATCTCTATAAAGCCACCATTCGCCCATGCATGGAGTATTGTTGCTACATCTGGGCTGGTGCACCAACCACTAGGGTGCAAAAAAGAGTGGCTAACCTAATACATCCCACATTGTCACCAAGCTCCAGCCCCTATCCAATCGTCGCAGTGTGGTATCCCTGTGTTATATGGTGTATCTATTGTGTAAAGTTGGATTAACTTGGGTACTGGTACAGCTTTTGAACCAGAAAAAAAACGACTTTTGCGGACGCAGAAATACGTAAACAGCCGAATCAAAACAAACCGGCATCAAAATCAAAACGAGGCTGCTTTTCAACATAAACAAAATAATGAAAGAAAAACACCCACTGTATGTTTATTTTTATGATGATTTATTTATTTTTTGATGATGAAAATCAATGAAATATTTTTTTTTTTTACGGGAAAGTTAAAAGATTAATGTTTTTTAATATAATCAATGCAACAACGATTTTTAAAGAGATTTTAAACCGACTATGTTAGGTTAGGGTTAGGTTAGGGTTAGGATTTAAAAAATCAGTTTTTTTGCAATGAGTTCTTTTTATTGGCCAAATTGGATCAATGCTTCGGGAGACTGAATCGCCTGTGCTACAGCTATGAAATTCAGTTTTGGTTTAATCACTTTTCTTTAATTATCGCCTGCCTGCCAGGAATTTAAAGATTTAATCAATTTTCAAGTAAAGTTGTTGTCTGCTTTTCGAGCCTTCTGATTGACTAAGCGTTTCGGCATCTTCCGGCTGTTTACATAAACGTCCAGAAAATCCCGAACAAAAAGTCGGTTTTGTCTAGTTCAAAAGCTGTACCAGTGCCGTAACTTGAAATAGTGTGTTTTGACTTTACCATTCGGGCGAGAAATGGGCCCAATTTTCAAATTTATCTATCTTTTTTTTGTACTTTTGTTAACCCCAAACAAGGCATATTGCCACTGAGACGTAAAAAGCTACTGTGATTGGGGGCCAAATTTATAGAGGGCATCCTAAGTTGGAAGTTGTGTAACAAGATATTTGTTCACATTACATTTAAATTTCTGGATGTTGGTACAATCAGGGAAACAGGGAACAGGGAAGAAGCTATTATAGTAGAAGGTTTTCCGGCATCTGGGGACCTCTACAGTGAAGGGGTGGGATTTTGCTGCTAATCGGGTTGATCGGGTGTATTTACATTGAGGGGGTACAAGTGCAGTAAGTTTATCAGAGCATATCAAGTGGAAGTACTTGTAAAACAAGCACAGAGATACCACATTGCGGCAATGGGACAGGGGCTGGAGCTTAGTAGACAGTGCAGGACCTATTAGGTTAAAACTCATTTTTTTGCATCCTGTCCAAGAGGGAGAGACTAGTGGTTAGAGCACCAGCCAGATGTGGCAGCAATACCCCATGCATGGCCGAATAGTGGACTTATAGAGATATAGGATACTGGTAGGTGTGAGAAGTTTTTTAGCTCGGTGGAGGGAACCCACCTTCTTTGCAATATATTTAACAATATCTTCTTTGTATTTATTCCAAATCATTGTTTTCTCTGAGCCCCCAACCCGGGCAACGCCGAGTAAATGCAGCTATTATAATAATAATCTACTAGTAATTAAAGTCACAGCTACTGAGTAATAACTCTAATAACAGGTGCTTTTCAATTCTTTTCAATTCGCTGGCAAGTAAAGGTCGTCTTGGGAGGAGGTGGGGGTTGTCTGTATCCATGGCAACCGATAGAATAAGGTCAATAAATAGATTTATGTATTTATTCATTTAAATCTCCCGTTAGAGCAGCGATGATCCTCGCAAAAAAAGAAAAGCCCCACTTAAACGGGTTTAGCATCATTCATAAATAGTTCAATAGCGTTTCAGATCTTTGCCTTGGAGGGGGGGGGGTAGATTTGCTCGGTGCTAAGGAGGCTATCCTACCAGGCATTACCTCCTATTTTCTGGGGTGGCGAGAGGGTTGCTTTTCGGTTAGGATTAAAGAGGGGTATTGACGGAGGAGCCACTAATGGAGAATACCGACGGATTCGATTGAAACATTTTTTTTTTACAAAGCGTGTATGCTTTACTTAATGGTTTGGGGCGTCTTTACAACACCCTCGGCCAACCCCAGGTTAAACATTGACTTTGTGTCATACACGGGCCGCATGAGGAGATTCGTAAAACAGTTTTTTAATAAAAAATGGCGGTCGATTTTTTGGAGATGGTTGCAAATTTCAGGCTTAAAAAATAATAAAAAGCTTACCCTAATCCGATTGGCAACTAACCCCGGACTAAGGTTCGTGGTACCGTAAGCCTTTTTTTCCCCTATCTAGTATAGCAAAACCTACAAACGGTTTCAGAACTTGAAAACTATACAGGTTGATCTAAAATAAAATTTTAATGCATTTTGTAACACTTATTTGTTGTACATATATATTTTTTCTCTCCCGATTTCTGCTCTGTTAACCATACTACATGATAGCCATTTAATAAAATATATTACTATTGCTGTTTTAGAAACCTTGAGAGGTCATTTTTAAACATGGCTGTATCTTGTTTACATGCTTACTGATGCATTATGGTCGAATTTTTTTTTCGGGAGCGGGGGGGGGTGAGGGGGCTTTAACTCGAAATGAATCTATTTCACACTCATTTTTGATAAAATTGATTGTTGGTCTTAAGTTGTATTTTCAGTTCGAAAATAAAATTGTAATTTAGGTTAAAATTCACTTTACTTGTTTCCCCACAAAAAAATTAAAAAATATTTCACTAGAATCCATAATCTTGTAAACAGCGATAATAATGGTTTTTGTTGTTTTTTCTATTAAATTATACTGGACCACCGGTGACCCGTTGGGCCAGTATTTGTTATGTATATTATTAAATATATAATTTCTTAACTTTAATATTGTCGATAATTATGTTTTGACAAGATCGTATTTACTTGAAAATAGATGACGTCATAAAGAATGAATGGTAGCTTTTGGCAACTTTTGAAAAAATTAAAGATCATTTTGTGACGTCATCCACTTTCAAGTAAATGTATATATCTCATTATAGTAATCATATTATTTTAATATATTATTTTGTTTAAAATGTGTTTCCTTTTATATTAGGAATTTGGTCAAACCAACCCCACCTCCTAAAATTGTCAATTGTAAATAAATAAATAAACGAATAACTTCTTAAACGTTGGGGAGACATTTTAAATAGATCAGCCCATAAAGTAAATGCGGTATTGTGGTGACTGCAAGTATGAAAGTGATAGTTAATTGAACCTGCTGGATGGTATTGCAGAATATGCATGGGTCAAGAATGTGTCGCGTTAAAAAATAAGATAGTCAGTGAAAGACCAACAGACCCCCCTGTGCCTAATTGTATGTATTTAGAATAAATAAAAGCAAACAAGATAACAAAGAGAATCAAGGTTCTTGCAGTAGAATAGACGACCCGTGACCCATTTTAAAGGGAAATGGTAAAATATTTTTTTTTTTTGCTTTTGATTACTCATGGTTTATTGTAACTTGCTAATCCTGTACACTTACTAAAAAAATGTTACTCTTTAAAATTAAAATTAAAAATAAACTAAAAAAATGGTAGCGTTTAAAGTTATCTGCCTTCTTGATTTATTTATATATCAGTCATCTTTTTTTTCTCGGTCGACTTGTTTTGTCCGCGTTTCGCGTAGACGATTAAACTTGTTATTATAAATTAATCGTGTGGGTTTGTTTAAAGGAATACATTTGTATTATTCGGACTACTGTTCTCATCTTGGATGTTATTCTCACAACGTTTCGGCCGATGCAACCTCCAACCTTCTTTAAGTGCGTTTTGTCGAATTCAGGAATCTTTATGTCGAACTCGGCAATCTGTACGGAATTTATTTAATCTACGGAGGTAACTTGCTCTCATGTCGTCAGCCATGACCGGATAGAAGTCTTAAGTAATTTATAATTGTATTCTTAGTATCGCCCATACTGAGGATTGAACCTTCAACCTCCAGAAGACTGTCATTTAGAACTGATTATTACTTAGCACTTTTATCCGTTGCGTCACAAGTCATTGGAAACAGTAGTCCAAATAATCCAAATTATCAATCCTCACTCAAAGATTCCGAAACATAAAGGAATAAATATTCAGCAGAATGCGTGTAGATAGAGATGGGAATAAAATAATAAACAAAAAACAAAGTAAATAGAACAGGAAAAATTAACACATTGATTCGATATTTCGTTTCAGTTATGAAACTTTAGGCGATTGTCAAGAATAACTAACAGAAAAAAAGAGGGTGAAAACAAACAAATAATTAACAAATAACTGTTACAAAAGACAATAAAACTTACTTTTCTATCTACCTGCTTATTTTTTTTGTGTTTAAAGTATTTTAAAGCGTTTTTATTTCAATTAAAAAGTTTAGTCAAATATATTACGTTAGACTGAAAAACAAAAATGGCTGACAGACGTTTGACGTACGTCACCGAAGTTTGATAATTTTTTTTTTTTTTACTTTTCTCTTTTCAATTAGGTAGAAAGTAAATTGTAAGGCGTTTGGAACAGTTATTTGTTGACTGTTTGTTTTTTTGTACCCAAAAAGACAAAAACCCATGCAGCAAACTTCGCGAATGTCCGTTTTGCCATCTTGAAAATTTAAGTGTAACGCGCTGGAATTTGGTCGAAATTTTAAAATGCAACAAAAACGTTTTAAAATACTGTAAAACACAAAGAGATTGGGCAGGTAGGTAGAAAAGTAACTTTTATTGTCTTTGGTAGCAGTTATTTGTTGACTATTTGTTTTTGTTTTTGTTTTTCCACTCCTTTTTTCTGTTAGTTATTCTTGACAATTGCCAAACTTTGTCATAGAATAAGAATTTTTTGAACAGTCAGATTAAATATACAAAAGTTGGAAGTAGTGGTGGTTGTGGGAGAGAGAGAGGCAAGCATGACTGAACCGAAATATCGAATCAAAAGAAACATAATTCTGTGTTAATTTTTTCTATGCTATTTAGTTTATTCTTTGTTTATTACTTATCTATATTTACACATAACTTAGTGAGTTCAATATTTTTTTTTATTGCTTAAAACATGGTTTCAAGTCCAAAACAAGTTGTTTGTACGCAATGAAACCCTACTGAAATCCATTTCACGGTAAATAATAAGAAACCATACATTAAGATATTACTTTAGCTGGAAGAACCAATTTTAGCAGGGATTTTAAATCGAGAAGAAAATCAAATTGACGACTTACTTGGGAGAGTAATTCGTCTGGCCAAATCTGACCGAAGTATAATAAATAATACAGGGTCACCATTCCTCACAAAATAAACGATGGCTTCACCACTAAAGAGATATGCAGTTTTATTTACAGGAAACACAAGAATAGAACAAGGATAATACATTGGGTTGAGTATGGTAGACAAAACGAAATTCTGGAATCCCTTGATTCATCTACAGTCAGCCCGGTAGAGAACACAGAATTTACATCTTGTCTGTTTGAGAACCAATCTGGAACTGAAGAGTTATGTTGATCACATGATCTGATTTTAGCGCCAAGATGATTCATCACGCATGAATCTCGTTACACCCAGACGTGCTATATGTGCATGTAGCGAAGAGGCGATGATTACATAATCTCCAAGCAAAATCACATGTCACTGGCTGTCATGTAGACTAATACAAAATAGGTCACTCATGTAACTGCTACATTACTAATTAATTACTCACAGGCTGTGAATATTTCCAAAAACGTTAATTCATTGTAAAATGAGCCCTTTACTCCCAAATCGGCAGTAGTAAAAAATTAGTCCATAAAACTTGGGTGCTTTCCATAACTCGACCGATATAAAAAAAGAAATATCTTTATGATGTACATATCTGATCGAAAGCATATATTGTACAAAAAAAATCACATAAATTGATCAAGTCGTTTTTTTTTACAAAAGAAAATCAAATTTTATTGCTAAAAGACGAGCGTCAATCTCTCGTCACCATGTTTGAAAACTAAGGGAGATAATTTAAAAAATTACAGCTTTTGCGAACTCTTCAAAAATAGATTACTTTTAGCCTTGTACATAGTCGTAATCCTTACAAATTCCCATTAATCGCATAAAAATGATTTTTCTTTTGTAAAAAAAACTGTTTGATCAATTTACGTGATTTTTTTTGTACGATATATGCTTTCCGTCATAGGTACTTACATCATAAAGATATTTCTTAATCTTTTTTTTTCATGTCGGTCGACTTATGGATACTCACCAAAACTTGGTAAGCAGTAATGGTTCATTTTACAATGAATTAACGTTGGAAAGAAAACTTTCTAAAAATAACTTTTTTTTATCTTTAAGAGAGAACTTTCTTAAAGATAAGAAAGAAAGTTATTAAAAAGTTTTTAAAAGTTAAAAAAAATAAAAAATAAAAATCGCTGACAAAGATACGAGAATGTATTTACTTTCCTCCCACTGGCACAAGGTCGGAAGATGGAGAGACTAGGACAGCACACAAGAGGTAGTGTACTAATTCAGACCCATAAAAATTGCCTGAGCAGCCCCGTCGGCATTCCCTGGTGAGAGTGCCTCAGACAGTTAGCTATAAACTAACTCCTTTCTAAAGCAAGAGAGCAAGGCCTGAGTGAGTGGAACTCCTGAGCTGAACAGCAGAAATACTACAGCCTGACAGAAAAATAGGCCATTGTCGTCAGAATGGCTCACTCTCTGTCAGACTAATTGTCGAGGACGGATACTCAATTGGTATGATTGACATAAGAAAAGCGACGGCTTTCTTTGCCGGAAGTAAAGATATGAGAGGTTGGATGATTCAACCAGAGTACCGCTCTCAAGTACCCCTTTATCTCAGCTAAGAGTACACGATAAAACATCTGAAATAATTTATCATTACCAAACCCAACACATCAGATCAGCGGATTTGCTGAAATCACTACACTTGCCCAGCATAAAGGTTATCCTAAAAATGAATCGATTATACTGGTATGGTCATGTGGAACGTTCATCCTCCTTGATAAACCATTGCAGAAGCATGAATGTCCTAAATCGCAGGAAGGTTGGCCGGCCAAGGAAATCTTGGAAGAAAGTGATTGGACAAGACCGCACAGAGTTGAATTTGGAGACTGCTGACTCGCTGAACAGTAAAAAGTGGAGAGTGAGTTTGCGTAATATCAGAAAACGTCTGACCCCTGAACAAGAAAAAAGTCACGCTAAATGAATAGAAGAAGAAGAAATTCTGAACAATAAATCTTTCTTAGGTTTTAAATAATGCTGACAAAAAAATCTATCAAAAATGAAATTATTTACAGATACAAATAAAAATAAATGTGTGATTACCTTCCTCAAAAAAAAAAAAAAGAGTATATTGATTAATAACACTGGGGTTGATGTTAACTTTAGGGGAATCCTAAAAATTTCTATTCAGCATTATTTCAAAACACATTATTCTCAGCTACAACCATTAAATTCAATAATTCAACGTCTTTTTTTTGACAAAAATATGTTTAATTTAATTTAATAAAAAGAAAAAAAAACTTCCCCATGGTTGTTGTCACACTAGCTGGAAACGATTCAACATGATTGCTTATTGTTGATACTTGTTTTAACATGGTTTTCCAAATATTTCAACATGGCTGTTCTACACCGAGTAATGCATTATGGTTATGAAGAAATTTTTTTTTCCAAACAAATAAATATGTGGAAGAATAAAATTACTAATTTTGGAAGAGTAAAGTTTGTAAAACAGAGACTTTACTTTTCTAAAATTGGTAATTTTATTTTTCCGCAAAAATTTATTCGCTTCCCTTTTGTTGTTTAAATGTGTTTTCAAAAAGATTTAAAATCGTGTTTTTTTTTTTCAAATTAGGCAAAAGATTAAGAAATCTAGGCATGACGACCCGCTAAAAAATTAACATTTCAAACAATGTCTTCCATTGCATTTCAGAATTTTTTTAGATGATGATTGATAATTTGTAATATTTGGATTATTCGGACTACTGTTCTCATCTTGGATGTTATTCTCACAACGTTTCGGCCGATGTAACCTCTGACCTTCTTCAGGTGCAACGGATAAAAGTGCTAAGTAATAATCAGTTCTAAGTGACAGTCTTCTGTCGGTTTAAGGTTCAATCCTCAGTATGGGCGATACTAAGAATATAATTATGAGTTACTTAAAACTTCTACTTGGTCATGGCAGATGGAACTAGAGCAAGCTATCCATGTGGATTAAATAAAGGGTCCTATTTGAAATTCAGCACAAATTCCAGAGTTCGACAAGACACACCTGAACAAGGTCGGAAGTTACATCGGCCAAAACGTTGTGAGAACAACATCCAAGATGAGAACAGTAGTCTGAATGAATCCAAATAATACAAAGTCTTCCATTGCCATAAAATGATTCACAGACAAAGAATCCCTAGTTTTTCATTGACATCATTCTTAATTATGCATATTTGCAATCAGTAAACTGATATCTATATATTAATACAATAGCGTGTGTGTTCGTGTGTCACGCTTACATCAAAAGCTCTGAGCATGCGTGCCGCACCTAGATTTGGAAAAGCATTCAAGTCACCTAATTTTCGTAATATTTTCAAGTATTTCCCTTTGGTGCAACGGTTAGCGACGTAGGATTTTGACATTGGTTTTTGACGTCGGCCCGGCTGGTTTATAGTTCGATCCCAACCAACCGTAAGATTTTTTTTTCTACATCGAAGGGGGGGGGGGGTAGGGAGGGAACGACCGGGAAGACACATGCTAATACGATAGTATGTGTGTTTTTTGTGTCACACTTACATCAAAAGCAACGACCTTCTGAATCTTTGTATGCTACTCATGAATTGGAGCCAAATTTAATGTAATCTAAAGCATTTACAAAGTAATGTTTAGTCGTCGAAATATTACCTTCACTAGAAATATTGTATACAAAGAAGTTTTGTAAATTGTTTCATGTATTGTTCATTCTTTTAAATAAATATACAAATCAAATCTTATATTTTATTCAAACATGTATAGGTTAGGAACAAGATAATTAGTATTGAAAGCATCATTTTGTGTAATTTACACAGGTCCCGCTAGTCTATATTAATAAAATTGTATGACCATTTCTTGGATGTGTGTTTCACCTCTACATGACTTCGGCATTATTTCTTTTCATTTATTATTAATCAATTATTTATTGAAATCAAAAATGCAATAGTGTAAAGTACTAAATAAAACAAACTTTTAAAAATCCTATTTTAAAAATTCAATTACTAAATTAACTCCATCACAATGCATTTCAGTTTCTTCGTCATTTTAACTATTTTGTTAATAGTTGAAAAAAGAATGGATTACTTCATAACCCTTCGAAATGTGAAAGGAATTGGGAAGATGTTGAGCTGTCGAATAGAAATTCATTTAAACTGGATTTAAGATGCTTAGCAAATCCTCAAGTATTATTATTATCAGTTTTCGTCTTGTCTCGTGCGTAAGGTTAGACGTTTCATGAATGACTTCCAACTTTTCATATCTGCTGCCATTTTGCTTGTGCCGCCCACCAGGATCAGGTCGCCATCAGCCGATACCTTCCATGTCTTAAGCGGCCCACCACGTGGCTTATAAGATTGAAAGCTTTGGAAGCTATTTACATGCAATCATTTTGTAAACAGAAAAATAAAAATAAATAACATTACCTTAATAACAAAATTAGTTATAGTTTTATAACAATTTGGTTCAATTAAAAATTTTAATAACCAAACAGTAATAATTAAATTTCATTTTCAAAAGCCTATTTTTCTTCTTTAAATTATAAAAAAAAAAGTAAAAAAGACTCCCAGGCAACGTCGGGTAAGTAAAGCTAGTGATGGAAGAGAAAATGTTAGATGCAGACCAGGGGTTGAAATGTGAAAATATAATCCCGATAATAAAGCAAACTGTCATGATTTGGGATGTATTTGTTGATAGCGCAATAGTAAATTTGTTTTCGGCGATGGATGGAGATTTATACAAACCATTTTTTTGCTAATAATCTTGAAATGTCTATTTCTAAAATGGGATTAATGGGTTTTGTTCGCCAATCTTACTTTGATCCTAAACACATTTCGAGTGGTGTTGAAACGTTGATGAAGTAGAGGAGAAACACGGAAAACACTTGAATTGACATCCGAATCTCTTGATCTCAATCCAACGGAAGAATGGAGTTGGACAAAGTGTGAACTAATCAAAATGTTTAAATTTAAATAAACAATTACAAAATCCAAACTCTATAGATTGTACGAAGGTTCCGTCAGTGGGGAAATATCAAACTCACTGAATAATAAAAGTAGTTACTTGTTAATAACACAGCATTATCAATTCATTTGGGTAAAAGCATTTTTGTTCCAGCTAGCCAGACGCATTACCATGGCTTGCACCAAAATCGAACACTTATAGATTCCGGACAGGATAATCATGAACCTAATCTGGTGTCATGACGATGACGCACCTCATTATAATTAGACAAGAACTCGCGGAAACCAGTGACTTCCGCCCAAACTGACTTCCTGTACATACTTGAAAAATAAGGATAGCAATACATATGCTTATGTTTTGCTAATCCAAATGCATCCTATCTCTTCGTAATTAATATGTCAACAAAAAGGCATGGATCAAGGTATTAATCCAGTATCTGATAAGAGACTAATTTAGACAATGTTTATTGTTATTTTGTTCCAACTTATATTAGCTAGAAATGCATTTATATGGAAACACTACACACCTAATCACATGTGGCGCTGTGATTTAGTACAATAAATGAATTATCCAAGGCTGGTTGGAATCTAACTAAACATGCTGAATTAGTCTGAGAGGAAAATGAGGGAACTTTCAAACATTTATTGTGATTTTAAAATAAACTTCCATTCTTTGCTACTAGATAATCAATGAAAGTTTTCTTAGATTATTTTTTTACTTTTATGTACGTATATCAGGGTGAGAAAGAAGATGTCATATCAACAGGCAGGGTGACAAGAGAGAGTTATTCTCACATGATTATATGAATGAATGAGAAAGAGGGTGTTATATCAGTTACAGAGAGAGAGAGAGTGAGCACGTCAGCTGTCAGTAAGAGAAATAGAGATAATGAGAAATACAGATTATATCAAATAGTCGTGTATTTGACAAGTAACCTACGCAGTGCATTTTCTTTATTCTAAATTATTCTTTTTGTCTCTCTAAAAGTGTGTGATTATTTTTTATTTTCTTATTTAGTCAAGTAATTATCTCCGGTGACACTTATGGTCAACTCTGTATATCCTTTTTATGCTGTTCACGACTTTCTCTTTTTCTATGTTTACTTTTTATGCATATATATATATATATATATATATATATATATATATATATGCACACACACACACACAGGGCTGGGCATCAGTATCGTCGAAATTGGTTTGATTTAGCATGTTTGTTTTACAACATAAAACCTTTAGAGATTTATTTAATGTTAAAACAATATCTATTGCAAACAATCCTTTGTATACAATTATATGAACACAAGTTGCTATTATACCCATAACCGAGGGAAAAATGTTGGTTCATACCTTTCCTAAAGCTATTAGTGCATAAACACTATAGATCTAATCGAATTGGTCTGAGGGGAAGATGGGAGAACTAAATATTTATTTAATTCTTGCATATTTACACCACAAGATTAACAAGATTATAAATTGAATTAAAGCTAAATACAAGAAATAATAAGTATAAAGTAATTAAAAAATACACATAACATTTACATGTTATTAATATTTTTCATTATACAACATTTGGATTTTATCAACAACAATTTTCAGTCAACGCAAATACGCATAAGGATAAAGACCCCGAAACAAAGAAATATAAATACTTGATGAAGGGGTATATCCCAGAAATATCATGAAGTTCCAGCATCACATAAGATTCTAGTGATCAAGGAGAATAACTAAGATTTAAATAAAATTTAAAAAATCAAAAATTAATAAAAAATAAAAAACAATGTACTCTGAAAGTCTTGTTAGCCCTTCCAAAAAGCAACAAGAATAGAGGAACAAGTAAGACTAAGACAGCAATGCAAAACAAATGTCCTGGATTCAGTTAACTCACTTTAAGAATAGTAAAACAAAATAAGATAAACTAGAACAATAAAGCACAAATAATACTGTAATGTTGAAAAGAACATGTAATGGATTCAGTTTATTCACTTTCATTGACGTTGCCACACAAGTGTTGGGATGATTAATCAAAATCGGAAAAATTGGAACTTTTTAGGGTATCGGAAAAATTTGTGCCTATTTTCTGATTTTTTCAATTGTTTTTTTTGTTTGTTTTTATTTAAAACTTAATTTTCCATTGCTGGAACTAATGATAAAATGATAAATATTTATTGATTTTAAACTACCAGTAAAACTAAAGTCTATAGATCACTGCCCACAAGTGTATTTCTACGTTTGCGAAAATATATGCACATATTACATGTTTTTTTACGATAATCGGAAAATTAAAAAAAAAAATAACAACTCTATAGCTAAATATTTATACATTTTAAAAGAATCAGAATCGATAATGTACTGAAATCAGTAAAAATATTAGAATCGTCCCATGACAAGTATGAACACATCTTTGTGACACAAAATGTGTTTTGGTAATTGTTACTCCATTGGTGTTACATTTTGGTAAGACTTTCCAACCACTTATTTGGATAAGGGTAACAGGACTTTCAGACCGTCCTATAACGCTGATCACTTGAAAAAGAAAAAAATGACACTAATTAATGTCAAAGATTCCCTGAAAATGAACATTCCAAGTGTAGTAGGAAGAAGAAGACCGATTCGAGGCAAATACACATGATGATGATGATGATGATGATGATGATGATGATGACGACGACGATGATGATGATGATGATGATGACGATGACGATGATGTCTGCAAGAAAACCCCATTGAATTGCACAGTAATCAAATTGCTCAATCTAAACTTTAACTTCAATAGCTTACAGACAAGGAGTGAAATTGCCATGAAATTGGTATTGGCTCTGGCAGGAAATGAACTTCTACTTCATTTCCTTTCCAACGTATCTTACTGGGCCGAGTCAGGTTTTAGCTTAGTGTCTCTGCTATTATCAAAAACTTGCAACCACTTAGAAATTGTAAATAAAGATGACATTGAAAAATTTGCAAAACTGTATCAACGTTCCATTCATCATTTTCAATCTTCTCATAATATTCTTCATAATTCAACTGACAATCTATCTAACACGTTATCCCTTATCCCAAAGTGGCTTCTAGCCTTGATGAGTGGTGTCTCGGTATGCAAAAAAATTGTTTTAAATGATATATTTGTTTTTATTTTGCTCAGATATCTGAGATCAAAGATCGATCTGTCATCGCTAACCAGTGTCTGGTTGGCGTGGATTACAACAGTTGAGGACTATTCATTATAGTTGCAGATTGGCTAAGAAGTCCACTAGGACCTTTTTTTATTTTTTACATACTAATGGTTCACTACTTATAAAGGCCAAAAGCCACTCGAGTATAAGGGTTAGTGAGATTTTCAGTTGGATATTAGAACAATACTTTGAAAGGATTGAGAACTATGATTAATTCACAGGACGTCATGACATATATTTGTTAACATTGGACTTAAAAACGACCATGTTGTAGTCTGCAGGGAAACATTCATGCGGTAAGATGTTCCACAAGTGGGAAGTTCTTGGAAAGAAACTTTGTACATGGAAGTTTCGTTTGATTTTAGGTACACAGAGGAAGAAATGAGAGTTCTTTGCAGTGTTGGTAGAAGACGAGTTTTTGCTGAGGTTTTTTTAGGGAACATGAGCTTTGAGCTCAGTCAAGCACTTACCATGGACATATCGGTAGAGTAGAGAAAGACTAGCAACAGGGAAGAGAAGAGACTATCTCCCACTAGATTTTACATAGAGCACCTGGTTTCAAAAATGGTCACTCATCTAAATAATGACCAGGATCAATGTTGCTTAACTTTGGTGGTCTTACCGGAATTAGTGTGGCAACATGATTTTATTTTGCTAAATGATTTTATTTTTTATTTTAATCTGATCTAGCAGCAAAATAAAAAACTTGAAAACGAGAAAATTAATGCCGTTGAAAAAATAAATGATTACTGTATGACTTGAAAAAATAAAATCTTTTATTTTGCCAAACGATTTTTTTTTTAAATCATAAAGTAATCATTTTTTTTTTAAACGTCACCACCACCACCACCACCACCACCACCATCATCATCATCATCATCATCATCATCATCATCATCATCATCATCATCATCATCATCATCATCGGTTTTATGTTCGTTTTACATGCTAGTATGTTGGACAACCTTTAGAAATTGACTTCCTAACTAACCTATCTCTGGCCAGATCTTTATTTATCCCTCTTTCTCTCAAGTCAATTCTTATCACTTCCTCCCATGTTTTCTTTTGCCTCCCCTTGCCAACTGACCTTGCTACCTCAACTGTTACTAACCCAAAAACTCTCATCCATTCTTTCAATGCGACCAAACTAACAAAGTCTCCTGTTCTGCACACATCTTATACTGTCCAGGTTTAATCTTCTTCCGAGCTGATCCATCGTATAATTTGTTTCCATGCAACACATGCAAGTTTCATATAATGTTGCTACATGAGAAAAAGAAGGGATGATTACAATAAATGATTGTTTTATTGAAGCCACAAAATATTTTTATGCTTGTGTAATTGGATAAATGAGAAGTTTCAGTCATGAATGTCGAATAGTCTTAGTTTTATCACCGTTCAGTGATATATGGGGACACTTTGGTGACCGTTTCATCAGTAGGAAGTGTGATCTTAATCCTTTCATGCATATTGTTGTTCCCCAAAGACAAATAAAAAAATTGTCATAAATTATCATGAATTTTGATCTGACCAATTATATTTGTTATTGCGAGAGTCAGGGACATAGAGGAATACGTTTTGTCTCAATTATTAGTCGTTATGAGCCTTTTCTGAAATCAACTCAACTTAAAGGCACATAATCAAGAACAAGTTAGATCAGGTACATAGAATTTCAGTAAAAATCATGCATGAAAGGGTTAAATGGGCTTCACACTCACCGGACTTTAATCTCCTAGATTTTTATCCATAGGGTTATCTTAAAGATAATATCTATCAAAACAATCCCCAAACAATTCCGGAACCGAAGGGGTCATCACAGCCAAAATCAGGGTCATGCCAAGAGAGGGGGGTGTCAGAGTTATTGACATTTTTTACATATCCAAGCATGCTTATCAGTGAACATCCATAAAACAAAAACTGTTGGACATTCATGATGGAATCTTGGTGGACAAGGCATGCATAGACTGCAGTTTATTTGTCTCAAATATGGTTGGATTGCAGAAAGGATTCTGAATTTTATTAAAGATTCCATGGGTGACATTTTTGAGGGGGGGGGGGGAGTCATCTTATATTTGGAGTGTTTCAGGATTTTTACCGAAATTTTGATTTGTATTTCTTTGTTGAAGTGTTGAAGCCTGCATATTCTAAGAACACGTAGGCAAAAACCAATTATGAGGCCAATTTTTAATTTTGTTGCTGCCGTGGGAGTAAAAATTTACATCATTGTTTTGGTTTGTAGCTTTGATTTTTCAACCCATCTATCTTTATAAAGTTAGATATGTTTATATATTTATATGTACAGGATTCACACCTAAACTAATTAACCGACCATTATGGATTTTGGAACGCAGTTGTTAAGCAGGAGGGGTCCAAATGTGGGCTATATTCAGTTTAATTTAGTTTTATGCAAAGGGTGTAAAAAAGGGGGGGGGGTGAAAGTCCTTCATGAAAATTCTGATACCTCCGAATTTTGTGAAATTTTAACAATAGGTACCAGACATCAATTAATAGATATATCCATATTTAAGGGGTCATATTATACAAATTCTAAGAATAAAGAAGCTAAAAGGTTGTTGAGTGGGTTGCCCATTGAGAGATCACATGTTTAATTATCGCAGCTATTGTTGAAGTGAAAGTGTGTCATCTGGGTAATATGTCTGCATATGCTAATTGTGGTGTTGATGGGAAAAGATGAGTGGAAATTGATTTTTTTTAAAGTGTTTTGAGAGTAGGTTGATGCATTTTTTTATGGTTATATTGAAGTGCTAAGGCTGTTGAATGATTGTGTTATTCATATCTATAGTTCTAATCTGATTGAGAAGGTCGCCTGAATGTTTTTTGTTTTTTTTATATGTGCAGGACTGATTGTACCTCTAAAAGATTAATAATTTTGTGACAGCTTGTGCTATTCTATGGGTGGGTAGTGCTGCCTATATCAGAGACAGGAGGTCATAAATTTGGTTTGTGGGGTTTCTAGTAGGCCATAAAATGTGGGATGGTAGGGTGGTATGCAATATGTCATGTCCATGTTTTCTTCTTGAAAGCATTGGGTGAAAGTTTCAATATACATTTCGTTTCTCAAAATATAAAAACAATTTCTTTTTATGCTTCCATCGTTTCATCTTTTCCTTTTTTATCTTCTCACCATTTTCTACTTTATTTTTTTTTGTTTTTATTTTAATTACACCCCAAACAAGCATATTGCCACTGAGACATAAGAGGCTACTATGAATTAAGGGTCATACCTATAGGGCATCTCAAGTGGGCAGCTCAGCAGCGAGATGCTTGTTCACATTACATTTAAACTTCTGCATGTTGAAACAGTCAGGGAAACAGAGAGCAGGGAGGGAATTCCAAAGGCTAGCAGTTTGAGAAAAGAAGCTATTAGAGTAGAAAGCCTTCTGGTATCTAGGGACCTCTACAATGAAGGGGGAGGGGATTTTGCTGATTGTTGGGTTAGTCGGGAGTATTTACGCCAAGGGGGCACCATTGCAGCAAGTTCGTTGAAGCACATTCCATGAAAGTATTGTAGAACAAGCACAGAGATGCAACATTGCGGTGATGGGACAGGGGCTGGAACATGGTAGATAGTGTGGGACCTATTAGATTAGAGGCTCTTTTTTGGACCCTGTCTGAGAGACTAGTGGTTGGTGCACCAGCCCAGATGCGACAACAATACTCCATGCATAGGTGAATGTTGGCTTTGTAGAGATATAGGATACTGGCATGTGTGAGAAGTTTTCTAGCACGGTAGAGGGAACCCAACTTTCTTGCAGTAGCCTTGGTAATGCCTTCTATTTATTTGTTCAAATGAATGTTACCTGTGAATTTTATGCCGAGGAGTTTGAATGATCAACTCTCAGGTAGGCTGCTATTTGCCATGGAAATCAGTGGTTGAAAAAGTTTCTTGTAATTGTTAAAGGAAAGGAGCTTTGTCTTAGTAGCATTAAATGTTACCATCCATTTATGGCCCCATTCAACTACAGACTGGAGATCAATTTTTAAGGATTCAGCAATTTCCTTGGATATGTGTGTGTTTGTTTTTCCCACATGTCGAGAATAGAGTATGGTGTCATCAGCAAATATACACATCTCTGACACAATTGCATCAGAGAGGTCGTTTATGAAAATCAGAAATAATAAAGATCAACCCCTGGAGCACATCCACATTAATGTCATGTTGAATATTTGTTTTGGCTAAGAAGGATCTGATTATATTAAATATTCGTCCAGTAATACTATACAAATCAATTTTAATGAGAAGACCTTCATGCCAGACCATGTCAAAGGCTTTGGATATATCAAGCGCTACCGCACTAACTTAACCAGCCTATATATATATATATATATATATATATATATATATATATATATGTATACAAACATACAGGAGGAGATAGGGGGTAGAGAGAGATCTAGTGAGAGATGAAGAGAAAAAGAAAGAAGACGAGAAAAAGAAAAATAACAAGAGAGAGAGTACGAGAAAGAGAACAAGAAAGAGAGAGAGAGATAATGAGAAAGAGAGAGAGCTAGAAAGAGAGAAAGTGAGAAAGAGAGAGAATGAGAAAGAGAGAGGTGAACAAGAAAGAGAGAGAAGAGGAACGAGAAAGAGAGAGGAGGACGAGAAAGAGAGAGGGGGACGAGAAAGAGAGAGACGGAGAACGAGAAAGAGAGAGAGAGAGAGGGGGAACGAGAAAGAGAGAGAGAGAGAGAGAGGGGGGAGAAGAAAGAGAGGAGGGAGAAGGAGAACAAGAGAGCGAGAGAGGGCATGAACGAGAGAGGGAAAGAAAGAAAACGATAAAGAGAGAGATAGGAGGATAACGATAAAGAGAGAAAGAGGAAAAAGAGAGTGAAAGAGAGGGGGACAAAGGAAAAGAGGACAAAGAAGGAGACAGTGAAATAAAGAGAGTGAATGAAAAAGATAGATAGATAGATAGATAGGATGAAAAGAAGCGAGAGAGAGAGGGAGGAGGTAAATTTGTGTGTAGAGTCAAGAAAAGAACCCAAAGAAAATGAAAAAAACTTTAAAAAAGAAAAAAGTTATGGCCAGATGAGAGAGTAAGGAGAAGAAAGAATATTAGAAAAAAAGAAGAGAGAGAGAGAAGGAGAGAGAGAGAGAGAAGGAGAGAGAGAGAGAGAGAGAAAGAGAGAGAGAGAGAGAGAGAGAGGAAGTGTTCTGTTGACATAGTGGCAGGTGCATAGCAATCATTCATCTCAAAATGTCAGCCATAACTAAAGTGAGTCAAATTTATTTATTTGAAGAAGATTAGTAACGGCCATTGATTCATCAACAGATCCTCCTATCAAACCTTGCGACTTACAAGAGACGCGCGCGTTACGCCAGAAATAAGTTAAACAATCACGTTTATATGATTTTCATTTTCTCCAGATGAAACTTTGTTAGATGTTAGAAAAGCTAAAATAATGATCATGTAAAGAAAACGCTCAAAAATGGGAATTTTTGCTTATGCAAGCCGATTGGGGTGAGCTTTTTTATGGAAATCACTCCAGACATGGCATGAAGCCACTTGATGTACGAAGCTAAAAATACTACTTCAAGGTCAAATATTAACCAACTATAAGTGTTAGATGGATAGATTCTGACCCAGGAAACAGCAATTCTTCCTCCCTTTATCAGAAACATCGCTCATGGAATGTGAGGACTAAAGGACAAAATAAGGGAAGCGAGAGTTACGAAGCTGCCGAAAGTAAACCGAAAGTTCACTTCCTACTCTCTTAGCAGGGGCTTTAAAGAAGGTTTGTTTGTTGTTAGATTTGACTGGTCCATTTGGCATAATGGGTAGAGTGCTCGGTAATGGACTGGGTGACCGGGGTTCAATCGTCGGTCGAATCATACTAAAGACTCAAAAACATGGTACTTGATTAAACACTCAGCATGATAAAGTGAAGGATCAAGGATAAGTGGAGTAGTCCTAGAAAAAGAGTGGCACCTTTCCCTTCAGTGTAGTAGCTAATGAAAAAAGTAAAGTAGTCGACCATAGTTGAGGGCGACCACTTTACTTATTTTGTTTTTATGGCATGTCAACCGTCATTGGGTCATTTTAGGCTGAAACTGCAGATGTTTTGCATCCGATTCTTTGTAGAATATTTATCTACAAAATATACACCTACAAAAAAAATGAGTCTGCAAACAATACTTTCTATTTACGATATAGGTGTGGCCCTGACAGGTACTACTACTCCGGGTCAGAGTGGACCTGTGAGTAGTGGTAACTTAGAGATGATTCCAAAAAGCTCCCATATCTTTTTCTTTTAAATGTCGAAATGCAGAAGTTTCTATTCCTATTCTTCTGCTAATGTCAGATCATGGAACAACTGAGCCAAGAAACATAAAATCTTCGTTTTTTGTCAACAGTTTTGTTTTCTATTGAGATATTATCTCCAGAAAAGGAAACGATTTTGCGTTTACCTGGGTTCACTTTCATCCTCCTTTCTTATAAGAGGCTTCAAGCTCAGAAGTAGAGAGCTTTAACTTATGGATGACAGCGGCAATGAGCTTGGTATCATCAGCATAATGAATATTAGTAGAGAGCTAATTGCTAAGCACCAATATTAATTGCAGACTTTCCAGTTCTTTCGCATACCAAATTCCAAGAAAACGTTGAAGAGAGCAAAAGATAAGAGACAACCATGGCGTATCGCTACAGTTACTTCAAACTAACCATTCTTCAAACTAACCATTCTTCAAACTATGGTAGAAAATCTAAAAATGACCAGATAAAATAAATGCTTGAAAATGGCAAATTTTTGTCTATATTCAGATGTACATTTCTTATGCACCGTCTTTGAGGAACTTTCAGCATCTCCCCCAGCTTCATTTTTTTTTTAATTAATAAGACACCACTTATCAAGGCTAAAAGCAACTCGAGGATAAAGGTTGACATGGATAGATTGTCAGTTAACTGATGAACAATATCATGAAAGGATTGAAAATGATTAATAGAATGAACAAATTTGATTACTTATCGGGACGGTTTATGACAAATATTTGTTGAGAGTGGATTGGCAGACGATCATAGATTTAAAAATGTTTAAAAACCTTAAGTTTAAACATGTGCAAACAAATAAAAATTAAAAACTAAAATGACTTCCCTGCATCCCAGGCAATGCCGGGTTAGAGTACAGCTATTTTATTTTGTATAAAGAAGTCACTACATTAAAAACCTATCATCATCACAACACATGAACTCAATTAGGCAGTGTGCTAAATTGCTTTCGGACAAGCTGTGCATGAGAAATGTGACATTACTGAGAGAGTAGGTCAAAACTGTTATCCACAACGAGGCCAGGCATAAACCCGTCTGAATGAAGGCTTAATCTAAAGCGGATTAAAGATTAGCTCGTTCATTTATCCAAATGAAGCTGCTGGATCAATGGCAGAAATAACGACAGAAAACAGCGAAAGGCGACTCAAACGTGTGCAACAAACGAAACAATTGATAACGAAAATGTATTTTTATGTGCGGGGATTTTTTTTTTTGATAAATACAGATCATCATTTGGAAAATAATCAGAGTGAATAAAACTTGTGCCTGGCAAAGCTAAAATAGCAAGGTAATCAGGTGTTGCCTGGATTTAGTTTAATCAAAAATCTAGAATTAATTATTATTAATTCTAGATTCTAAATGACTAAGAAGAAATTCTGTACAATGGAAGGTCTACTCCCTCCCTGATTTAATAGCTTGGTCAACTTGTTTTCACCATGTTTAACATAGACGATTAACCTGGCTATGAGAACTTACTCTATGCAAATTTATTTAAAGCAATAAATATCCGACAGATTTAGTACTTGTCTGTGAAACAATGGAAGAGCTACTTGTTAAGTGAAACACTTGGAGGAATTCTATGGAAAATAAAGGTCTGCGAGTGAATGCTATCAAGACCAAAGTGATGATCAGTGGTTGTAGTGTTGGAAATCTCCCCAAAAAGAGGAAAGTTCTCCTGCTCAGTTTATGAAAAGGGAGTTGGATGCAATTCAATCTTTTGTGATACTTGTAAGAATTAAGTACACACGAAGTGCAGTGGAATTACAGGTAGATGGAGAGATGATAACCATTTTGTGTGCAAGAAGTGTAAGACAATCCAACCAAATCCCCAATCGCACCATTCGTGCAAAATGCAACACCGCCCGCATCACAGAGACTCTGCTAGTTTAGTCATGTTCTTCAATGCCCTGAGGAGGAATTCATAAGCAAGTTGGTAGCCCCAATCGCACCCGCTAAGTGGTGGCTGGCCTCTGTGTTTTTGGTGTTCACTGCTGGAACCAGGAATGGCTGAAGTATGTTAAGGACTCAGCTGCCGAATGGCGTAGGTGGGCCGCCTTGCTGCGGGATGCTGTGAAATCATTTGGAGTTCATCGCCCCATCTCAGATGAATACTGTTAGAGTACAGTACAGTAAGACAATGGAGATGGATGCGAACTCAGATGTAGAGAAAGTATATTTGGATGTTGAGGCTATTGAGGTTGTTCAAAAGTGTTATTACCTTGGTGATGCCATTGGAGCACAGGAAAGAGCAGATGCTAGTGTGATTGCAAGAGTTGGATGGAATAAGTTTAGGGAACTTTTATCATTACTAACCAGCAGAGTGTTACCACTGTCGACCAAGGGAAGATTCTATCAAGCATGTGTACGCAGTGTGATGATGTATAGAAGTGAAACCGGGCCAGTGAAAGTTGAGGACATGCATTGCATGGAGAAAAATTATATGAAGATGTGTAATGTAAGTCTTAAAGACAGGTTTAGATTTAATAATTTTAGAGGAAGATTAAATCTGAATAGTATAGAGAGATATGTGCAGAACAGGAGATCTTGTTAGTATATTGACACTGAAAAAATGGATGAACATTCTTGATTTAGTAGATGTAGAATAGTTGTTGTAGAAGTCTCAGTTGGTAAGAAAAGGCCAAGGAAAACATGAGAGGAAGTGATTATGGATGGGTTTGAGAGAAAGAGGGATAAATAAAGACATGGTCAGAGATAGGTTAGTTTGAAAGTTTATTTCTAAAAGCTGTCCAATATATGCCAGCATGTAAAACATAAGTTATAGTTATAATTTTAGAAATTATGTTGTTTCATTTATTCTATAGTTCTGTAGTATAGTATTTATAAAGTTTTATTTCAATCTTTCGTATATATATATATATATATATATATATATATATATATATATATATATATATATAGATATATATATATAGATATATATATATATGTGTGTGTGTGTGTGTGTGTTTAAGGAAAAATTTAAGTTAAAGAACCAAAACAATTGAGATATTCCCAGAAGATCATATAACATGAAATGTATTTATTAATAAATTAGATCTTACAAATCCTCAGGATGTATTAGATACTGCAGATAAAATTAAGCTCAATGGTTAACATGTTATGTTAAGCAGAGCTTTCATATTATAATTCAGTAGATTACAAAATTTATGACATAATTAATTAAAATTTTAAATATTAAATTTAAAATACAGCTCCGAAAATCAACACTTAACCATGTTTATCCATATGTACACGTTTCAGAAAATCGTTTTATTATCACTATTACACCAAAGTGAACATTTTATGATTTTCCTCATCAGCATATAGACTTTACCAATTTAAATTCAGATAATTTCCAGTAGATATATTCGTAATCAGTTCAAGAACAATACAATACCCAGATAGCGAAACCAAATAAAACATTTTTTCAATAATTTGAATACGCCTGAAATTCACATGAAAATCAAAAACACATTTCAGGATGGGATCATGTAAAGAAGAGCAATGATTACCGCCAAATCAGCTTAGAATCGATTATATATATATATATATATATATATATATATATATATATATATATATATATTGGATACCCTTTGTCGTTTTTGGACCACCATTCACCAATTGGATTATTTTTTAATCAACCTCTTTGATATCTTGCCTGGAGCTATTTTAGACTTGTTGACTTGGATGAACTGTATAGTTTTACTAAAAAGTATGTTTTGGGCCGATATATTTGATGTTTTATATACCTTTATGTATTTTTATATATATTTTTTCAAAGTTTAATTTTTATTACCTGCAGTACCATCCTCTGAGGAGAAGATTTTCTTTGAAAACTCATGAGTTAAGGACTTTAAAGAACTTTGCCTGAACATTGAATTGTAATAAAATTTGATTCGCACCTTATTTTATTCTTTCACTTTATCTATTGCTATTAATAAGTGCAGTATATTGAGCTTTATTTTTATCTGGATGTTCACTAATTAAAGATATTAGTTGCCTCTTATATCTTTTGTTGTATTAACCTTATATATATATATATATATATATATATATATATATAACTGGTTCCTGACAATATTCCAGTCAGAGTACTCAAGAAACTGCAACCCGAAATAGTTCTTATCCTAACAAAGCTGTTTAATCGTTGTTTAAAGGTGAAATGCTTTCCATCACCCTGGAAGATGTCATTGGTCTGCCCAGTATTTAAAAATACTCGCTGCACACCTCCCAACTTAGGATGACCCTCTAAACTTTCACCTTAATTCTCAGTAGCTCCAACTTGCCTTGTTTGGGGTGAACTAGTTAAAAAAAAAAAAAAGATCGGTCTTCTACATCTCAGTACAGACTAATCAGTCTCCTGTGTGTCATGAATAAGTTGTTTGAATCTATAATAAATCAAGAAGTTGTCAACCACCTTAGCAAAAAAAATCTACTTAGAGACAAGCCATATGGATTTCGTCCTGCAAGATAAACAGCTGACGTGCTGACCATGATATCACACAAAATTAATGCATCCATCACAGGGGCTTCATTTCTAGGGAGATAGCTCTTGATATATCAAAGGCTTTCAATACGGTTTGGCACAAAGGTTTGCTTCACACGCTTGGTAGCTATAGAATATTTGGAAATGTCATCTCAACCATCAAATCCTTTCTCCCCGATAGGTCTATAAAAGTAGTTGTTGATGGGCAGAAGTCCGAAGCACATCCATAGTATCAATGCTGGCGTACCTCAAGGATCCATTCTAGGCTCAACCCTCTTTCTGATCTTCATAAATGAACTTCCGAATCATATTCTGAGATCATTCGTTGACATCTCTGCAGATGACACAACCATCTATGACAGCACTTTGAAAAGTATTGATGATCAAGTTCTTCCCGACTTGGAGCATGTACTGCAATGAGAGAAAAAGTGACTTGGTAAAACCAAGCTTCTCTCCTTTCATCACCAACACTCGGATCCCCATTTCTCTCCAGTTGAAATGAATGGCTCTCTCCTTGAGAAAGTCTTCTTCTTTGATAACTCCTAGAACTGACTTTCACTTCAGACCTGAAATGGAAGACTTACATCAAATATGTTGTTAAGATCGCTGGAAAATTGGTTGGATCATTCTATCGCAATCCTTTACATGTATAAGAGCCAGATCTATCCTAAGATGGAGTACTGCTGTTATATTTGGGGAGATTCAACTCGGAGCACTCTTTTTTGCCCTGACAGAGTACAAAATCGACTTCGTAATCTAGTGGGGAATGATCTCTTCTCTTCCCTACAGCCTCTTTTACACAAAACAGATGTTGCTAGCCTATCTTTACTGTATCATTATGTTTGTGGTAGGTGTTCAAGTAAGATCCAATCCCCCCCTGTAAAACATTCACAGCAAGAACTCGTCTAGCTACAACCACAGCAAAGAACTTTCCTTTCTCTTCTCTGCATTAAAACCAAATAAAACTTCCATAAATAAAGTTTCTTTTCTAGAACATCCCATCTGTGGAACAAAATATGACGAGGCTGCTTCCCAACTGACTACAACATGGTTGTCTTCAAGTCTAATGTAAACAAATACATGTTGAACCGTCCTCTTGGATAATCAATTCCACTTAAGTAATCTTCTGTCCATTCCACCCATGATTTCCAATCCTCTTGTTGTGGCGATCACTGTCCAACTGACACTCTTTTTAATCCTTATCCCTGGGCCTTGATAAGCGGTGTCCCATTAGTATTAAAAAAAACACCTTAAGCCTCAATTTGAGACATTATATTTTGATTTTAATCTTCATAAGGAGACATAACAGTAGTGAAAAATTCTTCTATTTGGGGAATTAATTTTACCCATCCTAGGACGGGTATTCTTCTATCAAATTGAAGTTTGACTTCAGGTTCAATCCTTATGGAATCCATATTAAATATCAAATTAAAATTTAAATATAAATATAAATATATTCGAACAGAGTACAGAGCAAAGTTATGATGAGTAAGGGATGAAACTGAAAACATAAGTTTGGCCTTTTTTCAAAACTTTGAAAATTTAAAATGGTCAGCCACAGTCAAAATAAATTTAGTTTTCGGCATGTTTTGAGTTTTATACTTTACTTATCACACACACACACACACACACACACACACACACACACACACACACACACACACACACACACACACATATATATATAAGCTTCATTTTTTTCTATTCTAGCAACTTGTTCTGACAAAGCTAAACCAAATTAAGGCTGTAGCTGAAACATGTCTGCACATATGTAGCCAAAATATTTTTATAAATAAAAATTTTAACTAATTTATATATATTGGTTTTCACTTAGCGTAAAAGCAATAATCTTCTGTAAAAAAAAATACTTTCAGTAATCAGTATCGTAAAATATGTAAATAAATGAATAGCTTCATTTAAATACGAAATAATTTCTTCCACTTTTAGTAGTAGTTTTGTTTGCTCAATTGGTAGAGCACCGAACTCTAGTTCTGGTTTCGAATCTTGCTGTTTTAGCTACACTGACAAGTCATAGAGAGGATGGAACATATGCTTGTGGATAATTATATATGCATTTTTTTTATTTAGATTCTATACGTTTGGGAATTTATTAAAAGTACCCAGATTTTGGGCGGAATTTTATAAAAATGTCAGTTTTAAATGAAAGTGTGGGACGCATCAACCTTTCGTAAAGGCTGAACTTGGAAAAATAATTAGCATTTATGAGAGGTTGATGAGCCTTACACGGTCATTTTAAACCAGAATTTTTATAAAATTCCAGCTGACCCGGGTAGGCGAAACCTGGGTACCTTTAATGAAGGCCTAAATGTACAGTATTTAAATTTAAAACATACATATTCTGTTCTTGCATTTTTTACGATTGAGCACTTTGATTGATTGTTTCTGCTGACATTAGATACATGCTATATATATATATATATATATATATATATATATATATATATATATATATATATATATATTCATGCAGGTACTTGAAAACATAATAGATTGTATTATTAGTATTATTATTATTATTATTATTATTATTATTATTATTATTATCTTGTGGGCTTAAAATCTAAACAAGGTCAGGCCAGCTGCTCCCTTTCTACCTGTTCTGATTCGCATATTATTAAAAGGTTACTCACTCTCCAATATAAATTAAACAGACTAGCATCTTAACCGTACTGTTTTCTCTTACCCTTTCCAGACACCAATTTCTCCCTCTATAATTAACTTTAGCTTATGAGAGATTTTTCTGGATGACAACATCATTCAGCCATCCTTCCAGCTAAACAAAATCACTATCCTCTTTGGGGATCGAGGTTTCCATTATAATTTATCATCTTTGCATGAATTTTACTGTGAACGGAGAAAAAAGTCCATGATTAAGATTCATAACATGTATTACTTAAAGGATAGGTTAGATATAAATGTTACATAGCCAGGTTGTCGGCAAGAAAAAACAATACATCTCTCTCTGACCTTCCTTAACTTCCAACCTCCCATGGCCATGTATTTTTCGGCTTATCCTCGAAGGCCATTCAATATATTAACGATTACATAGCCAGGTTGTCGGCCAGAAAAAAACTACATTTAATACAGACGTGTATAAAAGTGATAAAAATGTATTTAGTCGCTGTCAAACAAGTCCTGAATTAAAGAGTTCCTTCTCAGTTTTGGATCTTGGTTATAAGTTGGCGGGGAAAGATTCTCTAGACATAATATCAAACAGGGCAGTTTGATTGGCCTCCGTGGAGAGCTACTGTCATACATCTCTCTCTTTCTCTGACCAGTGATGCGATCTTTCAATTTTCTATTTTAACTACTATTAGCAGCTGCGAACCCCAGTCAAAGCTGCATCATCCTGCAAACATATTTGTCATTTACTTCCTATCTGATCGTGCACATCGACCTTCCTTAACCTCCAACCTCCCATAGCCATGTATTTTTCTGCTTATCCTCTAAGGGAAGGCCATTCAATATATTACATAAGTTGGGTGAGAATCTTTTTGTTTCTTTTTATTGTACTTGTTTGCAGTAATAATAATAGCTAGCTACCCCTGTAAAAATTCCACGGTTGCTTTATTCATTGAAATTTATTTTTTTGAAAGATCCAAACTCCAAATACTATGAAAGGTGAAATACTTGTGTTATATTTTGAACCTTAAATATGTCAATCAGTTTTAAATAATGGTTGTTTTCTGTTTGGTTGTATAAGTTTGTGTGGTATTTCAGTTACTACCATGAAGTAAGGCAAATCTATAATGCTTATATATTCGCATTATCGAGTGCTCCATTATTTCACAAAGTGCTATACATTTGTGCTCAGTGGGAGCCAGTGATCTCTCTTGCAGATCAAATATATGCAGGTTTCTGTGCGTCTGTAAGAGGTCTGATTAGATTTGAACTCCGATTGACTATTTCATAATTCGGGCTGGCAACATTTATGTCACCCCCCCCCCCCCTCATAAACAATACAGCCATTTGTTGTTGAACTGATTGATTCCATTCTCACCAACAATTAGGGAGATAAAAAAATAAAAAAATTAAAGCATTATCCATTTCCCCCTCTTCATCCGTCCCTCTCACTTCCTCAACCCCTACCCTCTCTTCCCTTTTCACCCTCTCTCTTCACCTCTACCTCTTCCCCGCTTTTCTCCCCTCCCCCCTCCCCCACTCTCTCTCTCTCTCTCTCTAACGATCACATTTTAAACTTGTTTATATTCTTTTGTCCATGGCAGGTGGAGGGTAACAGCACAGCACTATACAACACAATACTTGTTAGGATGACAACCAGAAACAAATGTATTCAGAAGTAATGTGTTTAGACTTGACCGTACATGTTTAGATTGAAAAAAAAAAAAATACGGTCACTGAAAATATAGTACCGAGTTCTTGTTTAAAAAAATGGAGTCGAGGAAAAGGAGAGTGAGGGGAGTAATAGAGATAGCGAAAAAGGTAGAACATAAAATTTAGACACAGAAAATAAAACGCGGTAAACAAAGAAGTGAATGTCTATACAAAATGTCAGGTTGTTTTGTGGTTGAGACTTGTTCATAATAACTTGTACATAAGCTTTACGAACAAAACCCAATTTAAATTTGTTAAAGAACCTGGATCCGTCTTGAACATGTCTAGCCATTTTAGATACCCTGAGAATCAGTTATGTGGCCTTGATATATATTTTTTCAACCCAAGCATTGTCACTAAAGCATAGGGACTACTGTGATAGGGGGCAGATTTTTAAGGGGGGGAACCTGGGTGGAGAGTTGAACAACAAGATGTATTACATTTAAATTTCTGCATGTTGGTACGGTCGCGGAAACAGTGAGTAGAAATGGAATTCCAAAGGCAAGCTATCAGAGTAGAAAATCTCCCGGCATCTAGAGTGAAGGGGTTGGATTATGCTGTTAGTCGAGTTATTTTCGTTGAAGGGTAACAAGTTCATCAGAGCCCATTTCATGGAAGTGCTTGTAAAACAAACACAAGCAAGCAACACTGATATAACTTGGAAATCAGTCAAAGGGGACTTAACTGCACATGCACGAACAGACTCTTTTTCATTTGGTTTAACGTCCGTTTTACATGTTGGACGGCTTTAAGAAATTGACTTCCAAACTAACCTATCTCTGCCAGGTCTTTATTTATCCCTCTTTCCATCAGTTCCATTTTTATTACTTCCTAGTCTGTTTTCCTTGGCCTTCCTCTGTGAACTGACTCCACTACCTCAACTGTTCTACATTTTACTAACCCAAGAACTTTGATCCATTCTTTCAACGTGGTCACACCATCAAAGTCTCCAGTTCTGCACACATCTCGCTATACTGTCCAGATTTAATCTCCTTCTTATTTATGGAGTTATTTCATTATTATTATTTCCGGTTTTGATTTTATGCATTTTATTTTACTAATGAGTCACCATGTATGAAGGGCAAAAGCCACTCAAGAATAATGGTTAATGAGATGGCTAGATTGTTGGTTTAATGATGAAGAATATGATGAGAGGATTGGAAATGATTACTTGAATGAACAAAGTTTGAGTACTCATGGGGATGATTTATGACAAGTATTTGTTGACATTGGATTTAAAGACAACCGTGTTGTAGTCTGCAGGAAAGCAGTTCTGTGATAATGTGTTCCACAGATGGGTAGTTCTTGGAAATTCCCCCTGATGTTAGACACGTGGAGGAAGAAAAGAAAGTCCTTTTCGTTCGTGGTAATAAGACAAGTTCTTGCTGTGAATGTCTTATGATGAAGAACTAGATATTGGAGCTCAGTCGAGCACCTTCGATGGAAATAAATTATTATTATATACTAGCAGGAAGACTCCGATGTTGTCCAGGATTGAATGAGGAACCTTTGTACTTTTGCGCTCAACCCACTACACCATAGCCGCCGTAGCTTTTTCATACCAGTCGAAGATCCATCCTCAGTAATCAATCTGACAGACCAAGAGCTGCCTTGGCAGCACTATTTTGTCGAGATGAGGTATGGTCCACTTTGGTGCACTCTCCCAGATAGTACCACCTCCTAGGGGTGGTGCCAATCGCTTTAGGCACTCCTTCTGGGGAATGCAGACAGGTCACAAAGTCATTTATTCTTTTTTTTTTTCAACTATTAAAAAATGATTCATTTTTAAAAGTTTGTTTTATTTTATTTTTGATTTCAATAAATGTTTGATCTATAGTAAATAAAAAAATAATTCGATTAAATCTTAACAGTATAGGTATATGTGTGCGGAACAGGAGACTTTGTTGGTTTGCTCACATTCTAAGAATGTGTTAGCAGATGTAGAACAGTTGAGGTAACAGGATCAGTTTGCAGAGAAAGGCCAAGGAAAACATGGGAAAAAGTGATAAGGATAAATTTGAGAGAAAGAGAGATAAAGACCTGACCAGATATATGTTCTAAAAGCTATCTAACACATGCCAGTATGTAAGACATTAAACGGAATATGTGTAATTATCAAAGTTACATTGACACAAAAAATAAACACATACATGAAGTTGTCTGACAATTTTATTAATATAGAGATTAAAAATAGGAGACAAATAACCGTCATCAAAGGCAAGATAAGTTACTCTTCTACCTACCTAGATAAGTTTTTTTTTGTGTTTTAACTTATTTTAAAATAACTTAAAACACAAAAAAAAAACTTATTATTTAGTTAAATACAAAACTAGTTTTAACTCTGTTAAGTTGGAATGAAAAAAAATGGCTGCCTAACCCGCGGAACATGGAGCTTCGATAATCGCTCAAAATTTAAGATTACACAAAAATACTGGTAATAAAAATATACAGTTCGGTAGAATATTACATTCTCGTATAATTGGTGACAGTTATTAGCTGAGATTCTGTTTAATTTTTCGATTTTTGAGTGATTATCAGGCAATTTCATGTCAAATCATCCAAAAATTTAGGATTTTGAAACCCATATCCTCAGATTTTGTTGTAACTTGCACCACAGATGGACATCATAAAAACTAAGAAATCCTGAAAATTTGAGCATGTAACTCCAAGCGGGTTCCGATTTAGAGAATTTTCCATTTCGCGTAAATCGCACGAGATGTTGCCCGGGCAACATTTTAATAATTACATTTTCTTCAATATTTTCAGTTTGGAATATGATGTGACCCTGAAAATTCACACAGGTAAGTTTTTTCAACCTGAGGAATCCAAAAATGGCATCAGTTTTGCTCAGAAATAAAGCCTTCTATGAGATTTGATCAAATTTTGGAAGTTTTCACATGTGCATCAATATGATACAAAAAATGATGTGGCCCATATGGTAACAGGTTTTTGTCTTTTGGACACTATGAAGTACCTCTAGAACAAAAATGGTAAAAAGTATTTTTGTTCACTCAAAGTGTCTATTCAAAGTTAGGTCTTTTTCCGAGGGTTAAGAAATACCCTATTTGGGGAAGCAACTAGTTTGGTATGTGAGAGTTGGGGGAGACCATTCATCTAAATTTATATAAAGTTCACATTGAAATAAGTTTTAGAGGGTACAATGTAACACCAGGGCATGTTCTTTGTCGTCAGTGTGTGAAGAAATATGTAAGAGTGATTGATGACGCAGACTATACCTGTGAACTTTTGGAAACCTCACAAAAAAATTGAATACTAATCTGAAATCCATGAACAATTCTCCTGTCGCTTTACATGGTGTTGCTCCACATAGTCATGTTCATAGTGCCAAAAGGAAATTAGGACAATTGCTTGGAACACCAAAAAACGATCTGTCGACTGTATAAAAAGTCGACACTGAAGAATTGACTGTGTCAGAATTAGTACATACTGGAAAAGAAATCAAAGAGAAAGCATTAGAATTTGATAGATTGCATGATCTGATGGAGAAATTGAAGAAAGCTTCGACTCCAGATCAAATCCAAATCATGACAATTGCTTCTGATTCGTGGTCTTGTGAATACTGTTCCAAATTCCTCAAGGTGTCAGATTATGTTGTTCGAACTGCCAGGGAACTGAAGAAGATGAGTGGTATTCTCTCAAAACCTGCCTCTAAAAAAGGGAAAAAACTCTCCCCAGAGACAGCAGAACTGGTAGTACACATGAATGAAAATGATGAATACAGCCGTCAAATGTCAGACAAAAAGAACTATGTTAGTATTGCAAAAAGGTGTTCACAAACAAAAGCGTTTGATACTATGTAATCTGGATGAATTGTATGCTGCTTTTAAACAGAAGTATCCCAATGTCAAGGTGAGGTTCTCCAAATTTTCTCAGTTGCATCCAAAGTGGTGTGTATTAGCTGGATCTAAAGGTACCCATTCTGTTTGTGTGTGTAGCATACATCAGAATGCAAAACTTCTTGTAGACGACATTGGTTGGGACATCACTTACAAGGATTTGATCTCAAAACTAGTTTGTGATTCTTCCAACAAGGAATGCATGATGCACCGTTGTGAAGCATGTCCTGGCAGAGAAGCATTGCAGAAGTTCTTGGATTAAGAGGTGGTCGATGTGGATCCAGATGATGAATTTTATTTTAGTGAATGGGACACATTAAGTGCCCGTACAACAGCGTATAAAGAATAGAAAGATTTTTTGATTGACAAAATCGACAAACTAGATACTTTACTAAAAAAGAAAGAGAATCATTCTTTGAATGTGGTTCTTGTCCTTGGAGACTTTGAAGAAAACTATCAATTTCTTATACAAGACAAAATCCAAAGTTTTCATTGGAGCAAGGAATATTGGACCCTGCACTGCTTTACTACCGAGATTCCGATGGAACACTGAAGCATCTTTCATTGTTTTATTTCTAATGACAACATCCACAACACTGCATTCGTGTATCAAACCTAAACAATGATGGTTCACTACATTCGTGCATTATTGCCCCATGTTAACAAAATGACTTACTTCAGTGATGGCTGTGGGGGTCAATATAAAAATTATAAAAACTTTATAAATTTATGTCTGCATAAACAGGACTTTGGGATTAATGCAGTGGGTTTTCTTTGCTACAAGCCATGGAAAATCCCCTTGCGATGGAATTGGTGGTTCAGTAAAATGGCATGTGGCTAAACGGTCACTTCAACGTCCTCTGAATAATCAGATCCTGTTATAAAGCCATGCTAGAAGTCTGCCTGAAAATGTCTGTAATCAAGTTCTTTGATATCAGTATGGAAGCTATAGAGGAGGTAAGAAAGTCTCTTGAAGCAAGATTTTCCAGGAGAAACACAGTACCAGGAACCAGAAGTAGCCACCATGTTGTCCCATTGTCAACATCAAACATTGATCATGAGCTGTCCAGTGAGGATAAATCCTATATCGACATCCATGATTTTAACTTGCCATCAATTCTTGATATCTCTAACATGGTTTGTTCCAATCAAGACAATTCTTTGTGTTGTCTCCCCAAAAACATATACAGGAAGAACATACAAGATAACTGATGAGGAGTATGAAAAAAAGATTTCTGCATTTCAGTGGCATAAAGAAAATAACAGTATGCAAATAATGTTCTTGTATGCTGGTTTTTGTTGTGAAGTCCGCTTTTATTGTAAATATCTGATCACTGTGAGACTGTTTTACCTTTTACTATTTAACTTTTATTTTCTAAAACTTATTTCAATGTGAATTTTATATAAATTTAGATGAATAGTCTCCCCAACTCTCATATACCAAACTAGTTGCTTCCTCAAATAGGGTATTTCTGAACACTCGGAAAAAAGACCTAACTTTTAATAGACACTGTGAGTAAATAAAATACTTTTTACCATTTTTATTCTAGAGGTACTTCATAGTGTCCAAAAGACAAAAACCTGTTACCATATGGGCCACATCATTTTTTTGCACCATATTGATGCACATGTGAAAAATTCCAAAATTTGATCAAATCTCATAGAAGGCTTCATTTCTGAGCAAAACTGATGCCATTTTTGGATTCCTCAGGTTGAAAAAACTTACCTGTGTGAATTTTCAGGATCACATCATATTCCAAACTGAAAATATTCAAGAAAATGTAATTATTAAAATGTCGCCCGGGCAACATCTCGTGCGATTTACGCGAAATGGAAAATGCTCTAAATCGGAACCTGCTTGGAGTTACATGCTCAAATTTTCTGGATTTTTTCATTTTTATGATGTCCATCTGTGGTGCAAGTTACAACAAAATCTGAGGATATTGGTTTCAAGCCCTGGATGATTTGACATGGAATTACCCTATTGTGATCGTCTAATGTCAGCCATTTTTTTCTCGTTCCTACTTAACAGAATTTTAACTAGTTTTGTATTGAACTAAAAAACGCTTTAAATGAAGTAAAAAGAACTTACCCAGGTAGGTAGAAGAGTAACTTATCTTGCCTTTGGTAACATTTATTTGTTGCCTATTTGTTTTTGTTTTTTCACCCCTTTTTTTTTATTGGCTCTTGTTAAAAAAAATGCGTTTTATATTAATTTCAGATAACCTCTGAATAGCCCAAAAATTTGTCAAATTTAAAAATGTTCTTCCTGGGTAGGTCTACGCTACTTAAGCCACCAGTTGAGCCTTCATTAACGGACCAGTTTCTTTTTATATTTTCCCGATCTATTTTGATCTCTGAATCTATTTAGCAACATTTATGAAGCAGAAGCCAAAAATCAGGATTAGGAACAATATTAATGATGGTGTTACAAAAAAAAAACAACAAATAAAAATGTCCGCCAATCAGAAGCACTCAGGAATTTATTACCTGTGGCATGTCAGCCATGTAAGGTCTCAATCTGATCTTACGATAATCAAATTTTGGTGGCCAAGTAGCCACACAGGTTCAGACACGTTTGGTTGCCGCAAAACACCCAAGAAAAGTTTCTAGCAAACGCCTGCTTTTAAGAATATTACAATTAACCCCCTCCCCTCTCCGCCAATGATTGTATGGCGAGATGCCAGTCAGGAGAGCAGCAGGATAGAGGTACTAATGGCGGCTGCAAATTTATTGCTGAACGTACAATACAACTAACATTAAAGAAATGTTGTGCTATTGTTCTTCATCTCGTTTTATACGATGCACTTTGTACATTAGTCATTAGCTGAATGAACATAGAACAAAAAGACATTCATCCATTATTATATATATATATATATATATATATATATATATATATATTATTTATTAATGTTTGTACTACAGAAAATCAGAACAGCATCGGTACGGTCGGTTTCAAATCCTAACAAAAGGAACCTATAAAAGGCCTCTTGACCGGACACTCTTCAGTCTCTGTTTATGTCTGTTAGGCTAAAGAGAGTCCAGTAAAAAGACCGTTTACAGGTTCCCTTTGTTAGGATTTGAAACCGACGGTACCGATGCTGTTCTGATTTTCTGTAGTACAAACATTAATCAATATTACGCTCTTATTTTTTATTTTTCTTAATAATCGAGCACTCTGCTGGGGTTCTCTCCCACTAACCCACAGACCCCATTATCTTTTTACACACACTTTCTCACTCTCCATTACTTAATATTTTTTCCAATTTTGAATTTTGGCTTTTCCACTGCCAACTTATCCATCTATGTAATTCTTCTGATGATAAGATTTTAATCTTTGAAAAGCCTTGGCTTAAGGAAAGAATAATAAACATATTTTTTACCGAGTACACCTTGCATTGAACAGTCGAAGTTGAAATAAATTTGTCATTCGTACATGTTTATCTCTCTTCTCTCATCTATCTTATATATATATATATATATATATATATATATATGTTATGTATTTTTATGTATTTGTGTATATAATTTTATATATTTTCAAAGCGTAATTTTATTACCTGTAGTAGTATAACTGCGGTAATGGCCCTCTGAAGAGAAGAATTATCTTTGAAAACTCATGAGCTAAGGACTTAAGGATACTTTGCTTGAACTTTGAATTCTAATAAAATTTGTATTGACACCTTATTTTATTACTTCATTTTATATTATAATATATATATATATATATATATATATATATATATATATATATATATATATATATATACACACACACACACACACACTAGCTGGCTCTGCCAACTCACTATCACTTCACAAAGTTAGCTACTTGAAATATTTGAAACATTATTTTAAAATAATAAACATTTCATTCATAACTTTGTTGTAAGCACAAAACAAAATCTTTCTCATTCATACATATGATAGATGAACATTAACATTTTGGTAATTTTGATACAAATTTATTAATCTTTTAAATTAATTTGCCTTTTCACTTGCAATTTAGAAATAGATCGCAACTTGTTGATTCTCTTTGCTCAAAAACTTTGTATATCTTTGTATTTTTGTATATTTTTTTAAATATTTTAAAATATGTGCTAACAGTAATATAATTTTATTGTTTCATCCCTATATCCTCTGATGATAAAAGCTTGCATTTTTGAAAAACCAATTGGTTAAGGAAAGAAAAAAAAAGTTTATTTCCTTGTTTAACTACTTGATGATTCACTAAATATTATTTTTTCCAATTTTTATTCTCATCACTCATTTCATTTTATATATATATATATATATATATATATATATATATATATATTGAAATGATGAAAAAAGTTACATACGTTACAAGTTTATTATAATCAGTAGGTGTTTGCACAAGAAATATAATAAAATGACCTTTAATCCATGGATTTTCAAAGAATTACTCTTATCCTCAGAAGGAAAAAAACAATTAATTGCTAATTATTGTTAAGTATTAATTTGAAAATTTGCAACAAAAATTCAAACATATGCTTAAAGCAAAAATAATTCAAAGAAAATGTCAATAATGAGAAGAAAGTCATTGTATCAATGCAGTTATTGAAAAAATCCAATTTAAATATGGTTCATAATATAAACTAAACTAAATTAATATATAAAGTCGCAACGGATAACAAAATGAATAGTAATAAAATTATTTCAATCTCGCATGTTGCAAAATAAGGTCATCTGTTAATTTGACACACTCACAAACGAAGTGTGTCAACATCCAAACAAAAGAAAAAGGTGTCAAGTAATGGTTGGCCAGGCTTTTGTTTGAGAGAAGCACGGCCATTGCCTAATGAAAACATTAACCCTTGAGAGAGAAATAACAACGAATTTGATTGGTTAGTTACTTAGATATATAAAAACAACTGCTAACAAAAATCCATGCACTTAACCTGATGATTCCCTGCGGAGATGAAACATGGACGCCTCTGTGTAGCTTACTTGACATAGATGTATTTTCATAATACTACTACTAAGCTCTGTTCACTTATTGTGCACTGTTCAAGTAAATACTGAAAATCTATACACAATACATATCACCTTATAAAATTATGTGTATCTATATGAAATAATATATATATATATAACAAAATAAGTTAGCAAAACATTAATCTGAAACGAAACTTAGATCTAATATACGGAACGTTCTTTCTTGGCTTTTAAGGGAAGTGGGGTTGATCAACTCTGCTGAGAAGCCATGAGATAAAATACTGTTTTGTTTTTAAATTCCCGAAACAGTTTGGGTTTTTTTCTTTCATATAGTTTTAATGGTTGAAAATCTTCCGAGACTATGCATATATATATATATATATATATATGTGATTTTATGAAGGCTTACCAAAGCATTCCTTTCAAGACACCAATGATCACCATTAAAGATATTTTTTCTTACAAATACTATTTATTCAAATTAAATGTTTTTTCCTACACGTGATTGGGGATTTCAAGTAATTTTAAGTGAAAAATAAGAAATAGCAACCTGGATGCTATCACTATTTAATTAAATTAGGTTAAATTAAATTAGTTTTTAATTAGATTAAAATAAATAAAACAATTTGGTGGCAGGAATGGGGAAAAGTAATTAAGGAAAAAATAATTTTAAAAACATGCATGCCGACACGGACTTAATTTCTAAAAATAGAAACAATTGAATTTTATAAAAAAAGTATTTTGTACGGGATTTTAAATTAGTAATAATAAAGTCTCCTGTCATTTAATGAGTAAGAGTGATATTTTCCCGTAAAGTTGACAAAAGAATAAACCGGTCCATTAAAAAAAAGTTTGTTTTTTTCAAAATAGAGAATAGATTTCTGATAACGATATTCCGTTGTAACATTTATTTATGGAAGATAGAATAATATTCTCCACAGAGAGTTACAAACAGACACAGCCGTTAAGGAAATATTTTAAATGATTTAAAATAATAACTAGATTTTTGTAGAAGGCCTTTTTATAATAACAGTTTATTTTTGATAGATGAATAATTTTTTTTTAAAAACAAATTCTGCGGGATAGTTTTTTTCGCTTCGTTAAACAACAAAACGATAACAATTCGGCAGTTAATTAAATGAAGGATATTTTCACAAAATGTAAAATGACGTCCCAGACACTAGATGATTAATTTCTATAAGGAATAGGTTTAATAATAAATATTTTTAGAAACTGTATTTTGAATAAATAGTTTCTATATTAAGATTTTTTCTTGATGGAAGGGAGTTTTTTGCGGGATTGACATTCAACTCGTCGTGTGTTTATTTCGAAGGGTAATAAATCAACAATTGAAACAAGACTCTTTGAACTCGGACGAACATTTGTGTTGACTTTTCTTTGTGAGAAGTTGGATTTAGAATTCCCATACTATCATTGGATTGGAATGGTAACTTTGTGAGCGGTATCCTGAATGATTTAGTTCTTTTGTTTTATTGTGTGTGTGGGGGGGGGGGATTTATTCAGCTAACGTGAAAGTGTATTATCGCACATTGTTCCGGTTTTGTGTTTTTATTGAATGTATTTGGGACCGACTACTTGCTTGTTAGCTTGGTGGAAGAAATAATGCACAAGCTACTTTTCTAAGACTTTTCTAGGACTTTCTTTTCTTACCGTTGTTCTTCCTTGTTTTTTAAGTTTGACTTTTATTTTTATTTTTATTTTTATTATATTTTTTTCCTCTCCTTTTCTTAAGTGACCTCAACTATTACAACGCCACATTGTGTTTTGTCGGCAGTTGAAACCAGTATTCCAGACATTTAATTTCCCTGATGATCTGCCAAGCAAGTAACTGCTTGGTAGTGAAACACGTGTAGGAAAAAACATTTAATTTGAATAAATAGTATTTGTAAGAAAAAATATCTTTAATGGTGATCATTGGTGTCTTGAAAGGAATGCTTTGGTAAGCCTTCATAAAATCACATATAAATGCTCTGTACTCTGTAATCGAGTATCATCGAGCTTGTTTTTTATTGGAACAACCCCGGTCTTCACTGAATGATCTATTTTATAAGTGAAAAATCTAAATCTATATATATATATATATATATATATATACACACATAAACATATACACATATCTAACTTTATATATGTACTGAAAAAAAGGGTATTGTTTCGGAAAATACAATCAAAGATTTACAGGCGTGACGTAAAGCTACGAAAACGAACGGAACAACTCACCCATCCCCTTTCTCTCAAAAAAATTTTTTTCTTGTATTTAAAAAAAGAAATCGGAAAAAAATGGCTCTTTCATTCTAATTGCTTAAAAAGTTGGTCGTTTCTAGGTGTTATTTTACAATTTTATTTCATTAAAGTCGTCTGGTTAGAAACTATTCTTAACATGGAGAGGGGGTGAACTTGGGTAACATTCGGAACGGCGTAACTTGGTCCGTATTTTTCTGTTCGTTTTCGTAACATTACGTCACGCATGTAAGTCTTTGGTTGTATTTTCTGAAACAGTACCAAAAAAGATTAAGGAAACAAAAATTAAGATATAAAAGACTCCTAGACAACGCTGTGTAGGGTCGGCTAGTAGTCAACAATAATAATAATACTGTTTAATAGACAATGAATTTTGCATCTAAAAATTCTAAAATAACTGAACACAAATTTTATGTTATTTATTTTATTTTTATTTTATATAAAAAAAAATAATTAGCTTAATGCCGCTTAAAGAAAAAAAATCGATTAAGTTATAAAAAAAAACGCAGGTTGGGTAGGAAAGGCTGACCTTTTTCTAAATTTAAAACGGTCGCCTGTTTAAAAAGTGTCATTTGAATGTTTAAAAATATAGTGGTTAAAATTGACTAACAAAAAAGTCGGTGGTTTATAAAGACTGTCCACCCATTACCCTCTCCCAACCCTTACTTTTTTTTCTCTATCTTTAGCTTGATACTTTTTTTTTTATATATATATATTGACAACGACGTTGGCCTTTTGGTTAGGAGCAAAGTGTAGTACTTGCTTGTTTTCGGTTCTGAACAAACCGGAAAACAGTGGGAAGTCTATTAGTTAGAAACGGTTAGGAGGGTCTTACCGGTTTTTGCTTTTCTTTTTCCAACTCCCCATTATAGTTCATTGAATTTCTGTATATATAACCATATTTATGAAAAATAAAAATTTCAAACCAATTTGGGGATATCTTAAGTAGGATGGCCCTTAGAGTAAATGCAGTATTGTGGTGATTGAGATGCTTCTAGTTAAGAGTAGGATAGACATTTTTATCCCTTTAGACTAAGGATGACTAACGACACCCATTTTCCTCACACTTTTGATGGTCTTGTGCCTAATTTGTTTTGAATCTAAATTTTTAATAATTTTCTGCAAATAAATAATGAAAAGTGTAGTATCTGGTCTGATACTACACTTCCATCTTTTCTGTCCTCGCTCAAAGAAGCAGAAATCCTTCTAGTGTACTCCACTCCTCCAGCTCTCGTGAAATCACCAGTTCGGCCGTTCCTGGGTTCGGTGGTCACCCAGTACTGCTCGGGAAAAGTTGCCGCCCTGATGAAAGTCACAGATGCCAAAACGTCTGGTTCAGCGATCACTCATTCCCATGTTGTATTTATCTAGATCAGTGAGCGATCAACTGGGTTGGATCCGCAACTTGGTATCGCTGTGAAGTGAAGGGTCATTTCATGCAGAACAGTTGAATAAAATAATTTAAGTCTGTAACGACGTGGTCTGTTGTGGTTTTCTTTAAAAGAATGATTATTTAAAAAATAAAGAAAAATAATTTACACTTGTTTGTTACAAAGCAAAGCAGTTCGGTAATATTAAAGTTCAACTCTGTGTTTTTTTTTTTTTGTTGGTCCGACGGACTCTAGTAATTTGGGTGACTTATTCGTTTGTCAGCGAAAATTCTGTTCTAAGTTCTGTCAAGAAAAGAATACAAACGGACTGATATGATGTTTTTGTGGCGGGGGGGGGGGGGGGACAAAAGCATTCCCTTTCGTCCGGTTCTCTCATGAACCGTCTCACTGACTGCCTAAAACTATTGTCTTATCTCTGAAAAACAAATATGACGTTATCTCATACAGAGAAGTAATTCATTTCTCTCCAGGGGGGTCTATAAAAGCAACCCTATCCCGGCAGCTGATCCAGTCCATAAAAGCACTTCCATCTAACAGCTGATGGCCTCCTTTGTCTCTGAAAAACAAATTCGGCCGGCTTTTATCTACTTCAGAAAGTAATTTATTTCTCTCTATGGGTGGTTCATAAAAGCCCTCCCGGCTAGCAACTGACCAAACTTTGTCTCTGACAACCAAATCAAGCTTCATCTACATTTGAGAAGTGCCAATAAAAAAATATATATCTCAATTACCTATGCTACTTGACAAGTAATTGTATTTCTCTCCCTAGGGTCTGGTCAGGATGACTTGAGATTTTATTACCCAGCTGTTCACATAGAGTGATTTTACGGTTTCTCTCCATTCATACTAGTGCTGTATCTTAGGCTCCAACGTCCGTGGGGCTGTTTGATACTGTCACACTAGACTGAGGCAATTTTTATTTTTGTCCCAATCCAGAATGCTCCTTTTGGAGAGAGCTGAATTTTCCACCACATTAAAAACCGACCTTGTGTCTAACTATGCCCTTGTGGGGGAAGCAAGTAAGTAGGAACAATGACATCTCGGTCTATTAACAAAAACTATAAAAATCTGCGATTTTTAAACATAACCACCTCGGTTAGATTATTATTTTTGTTTATTAACTTTCAGATCGGTCTCCTGTGAAAAACTTTTCTTTGTCAATCGATTTGTCATGCCTAGCTTCTTTTTTCTTTTGTACATTTTTTTTAAATATATATTTTGCAAAAGAGCACCGCGACTAATCGACAAATTAGTTTTGCAAATAAAACAAAAAAGAAAGAGCATTGCGTGCACACGGTTCTTGGTCTACTTTTGTGAGTCCTGTCTAGACATGGATTGGGTTAAAGTTAAGGTAGTGGTTAGGTTTAAGCTGTACAAAATGCAGAATAAATGCCACCGTGGAATGGTGGAAACAAACATTTCCAAACGGATTTATTATCATTTTTTATCAATTAAAATGTGATTCTATCAAGAGATAATACCCTGAAGTTGATATGAAACAAAAGACAAAAGTATTTTACGCAAACAAATTTGTTTTTTCTAAAATTATAAATTTACTGACGGCATCTAAAAAAATTTTTTAAATCTAAATTTTGACATTTTTCTCAAATGTTTGTAAAAATTTATCTTGAAAGACCAATGTCAGTTTTGTAGAACTATTTTAAAGATTCTTCTTCTTTGTGTGGTTTTGAAGCATGTGTTCATACAACAGTTTCCCACATTTTTACACAGTCCTTTGCATCATTGTTGTACTTTGCAAGATCTTTCAAGCTGTACCGGTTGGGCAGTAGAGAGCAGACAAGGCAGTGTTGCATCGTATGGTCCTCCTCTCCACATTCGCAGATGATTGGGTCGGTTTTGTAGCCCCATCTAGCCATAGCAACTTTTGGATTGCCTCATTCCTGTTCTCAGGACGTTGAGTGTTTTCCACTGGACCCAGGATGTTTCTGAGCCAGAGGGTAGGGCCTCAGAAAGGAGGATTCCCATGCCAGTAAGAGGAGGCCATTCTGTAGCCGTCTGGTCTACAGCTGCAGTCTGGTCTCTTCCTAAGATGTTGTTAGGGGTTTGACATGGCAGAGGAAGCTTTTTGATTTCAGTTGTTACGCCGTTGGTTCACGTCCATGAAGGAGATGCCGTTCATCACTGGTAGCCTTTGTGATCTCTACTCGGCTGACAACTTCCCGTCTCACATCTGCAGACAATGTCAATTACAAAGGTAATGAGCAATTTAAAGTGTTAAGTGAATTTATGAACAAAAATTAACTTTTTTCACTAAAAATTAGATATATAATCTACTCCAACAATATTTCCCCACCATAGCATTGAACGTGCATCTATAGTGCCATTTTTGGGGGGTGTTTCTTATGGCACAGGTAAAAATGGCATGAGTTAATAAATAGGAAAAAAATGACACAAGTGAAAAATATACATGAAAATCTCACAATGAGTTTATCAAAATCTTTGATACAATACATAAAGGGAAACCATTAAGAGGGTTGTCAAATTAAAAATAAAATTATATCTACATTTAAAAGTAGATGAGAACCCTCAGCTACCCACTCACCAAAAAATGGGATTCTACTCTTTTTAGGTGATTACGTGTAAAAACCAAGGAAAACTTGAGAAAAAATAAACAATTATTTTAGAATTTAAGTGGGGATCAATTTCGCATATAAATTTAATGTAACATGGTCACCCATTTTCGGGCCAGTGTCTAATCAAATAGCGTTTTAAATGCATATAACCATATTTTTTGGAGAGAAGGGATAAATTGTGTGTTTTAGTGGGGAGATTTAAAAACACCCCTTCCTTAACCCTAAATCAGGGTAGCAACAGTCCCCAACCTTCCATTAACTCTACCACTAATCCTAAGTCCGAATGGCAACAGCCCCCTCCCCTTAAAAAAACTCTCCCTTAACCCTACCATAACCTTAAGTCAGATTGGCAACAGCCCCGCCAAAAACCCTTCCTTAACCGTACCACTAATCCTAAGTCCAAGTGGCAACTTCCCTCCAAAAAACAAGAACATGGTTACACCTAAGATTTAACTAAAACAGTTACATGTCGTTTAAGCACTATCTGGGCAGAAAGTGAGTTGTCCTCATCTACAATAAAACCAAAAGTAGCAAATTTAAACGGGGGAGGGGGGGGGTCTTAGACCCTATTTAAAAATATTGGGGATGGGGCCTAGCCCCCTTCCCCTCCCCCCCACACACACACACACCACACTTAGAGAAATCTATTTTATTTGCTTGAAAATAACAGAGTAAATACTTATTTTAAAATATGAAGGGTGGCTTAGCCCCTATTTTAAACTACAGGGGAGGGAGCATAGTCCTGACCCTCCCGAACGGTACTAATTTTACGTTACTGAATTGTTCTTACTTTGTGCCATTTATTTATTAATTTGTGCCATTTTCCGTGCACCGTTTCTTGACATCAAACGGAATTCAATCAACAGTTTCTTTCCAAAAACTTCCCACCTGTGGAACACGTTGCCTCAAGACTGCTTCTCGGATAGCTATAACACGGTCCTCTTAAAATCTATGCAATAGCTTAAAATAAAACGCAATTTTAAAAATCCTATTAAAAAAAATAGATAAAAGTACATTAGTTAACGAAAAAAAGGGTGGAAAAAACAAAACAAATCTTCAATAAATAACTGTTACCAAACGCAAAAAAACTTTACTTTTCCACCTACTTGCATAATTTTTTTTAATGTTTTTAAAAAGTTTATATTACAATATAAGATTTCGGGGCATTTATAACGACAGCTAACAGAACGAAAAAGGGGTGAAAAAACAAAACAAATGTGCAACAAATAAATGGTACCAAAGGCGAAATAAGTTACTCTTCTACCTACCTAGATAAGTTTATTTGTTTTAACTTATTTGAAAGCGTTTTTTTAGTTCGATTTAAAACTAGTGTCTCGACGTCACGTGATCAAATGGGACTATTTTGTGTTTTCAATTTTAACATGGCGTCGAGACACTTTTAGAAGAAAGAAAAAATGTAGGTAGGTAGAAAAGTAACTTTTCTTGCGTTTAGCAACAATTATTTGTTGAATATTTGTTTGCTTGTTTTCACCCATTCTTTCATTGTTAACTATAATGCACTTTTACCAAAAAAATAATTTAATTACGAAATTAAATTCCCCAGTATACATGTCGGTTTCTTCGTAAACAAATTTACGGAGAAATTATCGAAATTTGAAAGGAATTTAGAAGCATTTAAACTGCCGAATCATTTAAATTGGCTTTAAAATTCTTAGCAAATCCTCATTTATTAAAAAATTAAAAGTTTTGGAATCTATTTGGATTCCAAAACTTTTAATTTTTAAAATATTTTTTATAAATAAAGATTAAAACATTTATACTTCAACAACATTTAGTTATAGTTTTATAACAATTTGGTCGATACGGTAATAATTAAATTTAACTTTCAAAATACCTATTAAAAAATTATTTTGAAACAAAAAGAAAAGTAAACCAACTCTCGGGCAACACCGTGTACGTATAGCTATTAATCAAGAAAGTAATAAAGATTCTCAGGTGGGATGTCAGGTAGAAATGCTTAAGTGTTTCTTTGTGATAGTTCATCTTTTTTTTTCTCCTTTCATCGTTTTGTAGTTTCTCAATCAGCAACGGTGACCGTTGAATTTAGCGGGTAAAGCTAAAAAAAAAAGATCATTTGGGCGCGAATCCGATAAGGTTTGAATTTACAATAGACAGACATTTCACATCCCCACCCCACAGCAAGCCGTGCCTAAAAAATAAACCTTTTTCATTTTTTTTCTTTCATTTCTTTGAATGAAAAGATAAGATAGTCCTTATTTTTCAACTTAATTTGTCTCCCCACGAGGGCAAAGTTAGACACAAGATCGTGGGGAAAATCAAGGTCCCCCCCCCCCAAAAAAAAGGTCGTAATTGAAAACAATAAAAATTGCCTCAGTCTAGGAGGATTTTCTATAAAATTCATTCAAAACTCTTTTACTGAATTTTTTTTATTTCTTAACTCGTAGAAAACCCCGGTGTTGCCTGGGATTGAATAAGGAGCCTTATTACGACGGTCATAACACCATACATTTTTAGGTGCTTTCTCATATTAGGATTCCGAGTTAACTTTGACCCCGTTGTTAGGGTTCGGGTCAGGGACCGGGTCAAAGTTAGCTTGGGTCCTAATGTGAGAAGTACCCATTTTTATTCTTAATTTTTTACATTTTATATTATTCAATTTTGGTGGATGAGACCCAGTAATGTACTCGATTGATCGAGTGGGAGATGGTGTAAGTAACATGACATTGATTGAAATAAATTTCAGTAAATGTATAGTCCTTAACCCCCTCGCGGCAGGCCCGGCGTTCCAAACCCTATTCTTATTTTCTAATTTCTATAATTATCTAGTTATAGATAAAATAAAATAAAATGTATTTCATTTTTATGGATGTCAAGTGCAGACTCAGACCCCCACGATAATTTTTTTTTAACTCCGATCAAAATAAAATATACTTATCCAAGCGCCCTATAGTTATGGGGTTCATCCCCAAAACACTAGAAGTTTGTGAACAAACAGACAGGAACTACAACTTTATTATTATACTAAAGCTGAATTAATCAACGTTTGTTTCCCCAAGGCTCTTTTTCGATATATTTTAATCATACAACATACATGTTAAAATATTCCTTGGTTTTCGGATTGATTTATGTTTAAAAAAAAATGTTCTAATTAATCGTAATTTGCAATTTACCAAGTCATTCACTCTTACTATGTTCTGTCTATTACTCTCACTTAATTTTTTTTAGCTTCTTACATTAAGTGGCTTCATGCCTTGTCTGGAGCAATTTCTATTTTTTTTTTAATTGCTGCTCTTATTTTATGGTGCCTATCACTCTCGCTTCTGTCTATCTCTCCTTCTCTGTTTATTAATAGTCGAAAGCAATAACACTAACTATAAAACAGAAGATTGGAATAGTTCATTATAAATAATAGGGAATATCACAAGTAGTCATAGTATTTAACACATAGCTGGAAAGAAAAGAGGGTGGCTATAGTAAGCAGAAATAATAATTTTCAATTTTGTCTTTATTTTTAAAAAAAATTTAATTGGCATTGAAACTCACTTTTTGCTGATTCAAATAATCTAACCCGAGCTCAACGGGTGTCCCAACGGGTCACCTTTTTTTTTTAAATCTATATCTATATATACAGATACTAATATTAGCAAATAATATTTTATGTACATATATGTGTTACAATACTTACTTCAACAATGTTCAATACATTAATAGAGCTTCGTAGTGGCATGAAAATATACTTATGGAAAGCAAGCTACACAAAAATGTATGCATTTTCCTGCTAGGTCTAGTCATGCTGATGAATCGTAAAACGATGAAACACATGTCCGTGGATAATTATATATTTTAAATATATAGGCTCCCCATATGTGGGCATCACATGGGTTAAGGGAAAAATTATTCCCACCTAGCATTTAGGTGAAATGCTTTTCCATATAAATAGTTGAATACATTTAAGTAGCGCAAATAAAATAAAAATATAAACAAATAAAATGACATCTTTCAAAACGATACATTCTTTCCGCTTCCATGGTAGAGCGTCAGGTTTCAGTCTCTGGGGTCCCGATTTGGAATTTTGCAAGGTCTAGACACACTGATGAGTCGTAAGACGACGGAATACGTCTCTGTGGATAATTATATATACATATATTTATTTATATCGGTACAGAAAAATTAGTACAACATTCGTACCGTCGGTTTCAAACACGGAAGGACTTAGCCATCCGGCTCTCTTCAGCTTCTGTTGTACTAATTTTTCTGTACCAATATAAATAAATATTACGCTCTTAATTTTTAACTCTTAATTAATCGAACACTCTGCTGGGATTTTTCCTACTATATTACAAAGAAGTTATATATATATATATATATATATATATATATATATATATATATGAGAAAGGAAGGATGAAGGTAATCCGACGTAATGGGAAATGAAAAAGGAAAAGCCAAAAAAGGATGTTTTTTATATATTCATCAACGTTTCGTCTTTATTTATAAGACTTCCTCAGGGTGATAATTTTAAGAAAAATGTCATGCAAGTACGTGAAAATATTGGGTTGACATGATGGGTTGATGAGAAGAAGTAGTAGCCACTGCTGGGGGGGGGGCGCAGGACCGAGGTCCGGGCTTAGTGAAGTCAGTACCATGGAATGAAATAAATGTGAATGGTTCTGAGTGAAAAAGTGGAGGGGTGAGGGTGAACGGAAATAATGTGGCTGGCTGTGAGTGAAGAAGTGGAGGGGTGGGGAAAGAGGAGGGGAGGGGAGATGCTCTGTGATTTTGGTGAGTGGGTAATGTCATGGCTTTAGAAAAGATTTTTAAAAATGAGGTGTTTGAGAGTGGGAGGGATGGGTGGGTAAGAGTGTGAGAGAAGTAGTCGAAAGGGTTAAATGGGTGAGGGGGGAGAGTGGAGATTTTGTTGCGATTAGGTGTGAAATTTTTGGAGAGTGGGGGTGTTTGACCATCTGGCTATGTCAGGAATGTGTGGAATGAGTAAGATAGAAGGTTTGGATTCGTGGTGAGGGAAGATGTTCATGTGTGTGGGCAGGTGCATGCGGAGACATGTGTGTGAGTGCAATAGAGATTGAATGGATAACCTTTATTTTTATTTTTCTCTTCAATCTCTATTACACTCACACACATGTCCCCGCATACACATCCACACACCCCACACACACACCCACATCTTCCCTCACCACGAATCCAAACATTCTAACTTACTCATTCCACACATTCCTGACATAGCTAGATGGTCAAACACCCCCACTCTCCAAAAATTTCACCCTTTTAACCCTTTCGACTACTTCTCTCACACTCTTACCCACCCATCCCTCCCACTCTCAAACCACCTCATTTTTTCAAATCTTTTCTAAAACCATGACATTACCCACTCACCAAAATCACAGAGCCTCCATCCTCCTCTCCTCTTTCCCACTGTGTCGATGAACTTGAGTCAGCTGTGTTTCTTTTGTTCCAGTTCGTTTGACTCGTTGGTCTAGTGGTCTCCATCAATTCGCTGTTTTGATACTTCATTGTAATAAAGCTTCCTATTCCAGTAGCTTTTTTCCAAGAACTGCAGGCTTGTGGAACTCTCTTTCTGCTGACTGTTTTCCTCCTACCTATAACCTTGGTCTTTTCAAGACTAAGGTCAATAGACATCTCCTGTCTTTGCGATAATCATATTTCGTTCTTGTTAGCTCCTTGCATCAAGTGACTTCACACTTTGTCTGGAGCGATTTCCATAAAAAAAAAGAAAGGTTCACAATGGCTGCGTAGGTTCAATCTTGTTCTGTACATCATTGCGCCATATCTAGAGAATTCTGGTCAGTATGCCCAGTCAGATCTTACTGATGCTATATTGACCAAAAGGTTTTACTCCTTCACAAGTGAGGTTAACGTGTCCAGTCGCTACCCTTTTTCTGAAGACATTCGTTGATCCGAACGAAACCAGTAAATTGTCGTTTTCTGACGATTTCTTCCTTTGTTTAATTTGTTTTTCCTTTTGTCTTTTTCATACATTTTGTCTCTACTGCATTTCATTTTATGATATATCGTGTGTTTTATCGTCATATATATATATATATATATCATAGATATATGCTGATTGTGTTCTTATTGTCTCATCCTGTGTCAACAAAGCTTCGAGCGCAGGCCACATTATTAAGGATGCCATATTCAGGCCGGACCCCAATCTGATTAGACAATATCTTTGCCCATTGAAGACAACTGTCTGGTATGGCCACAGGGACTTCTCAACATGAACCTTCAGGTACACCTTCTGTAGGTCCAGAATAGACACGTTCGTACCCTGCTGCTTTCATTCCCGCAGTTTCTCCACATAGATATCCATGAATGTGTCAACATAGGTGTTCAGTTCATGATAGTCCATTACAGGACATACTTTATGCTTATTTGGCTGTAGTATATTCATCAACGGTATCAGTAACTCGGGTGGATATTCAGAAATCTTATTATCTAGCTTTGCCAGCGCCTGACGTGTTGACCACTTCCAGGCTGCAATCCACACTTCTTGCAACTCATCAAATTACGTACTAAAATTAGCTTTGTTGATGCAGAGAGTGCTGCTCAGACAGGCCCTACTCATGCATCAAGACAGCATGATATGAACGCCACCGAGCACCTAGATAGCATTGATGCCAAGCAATATGTTGAAATTGTGTTTTTTTTTGCATAACCAGGCCATAGATTGTGACTATGTTACCAGTTGCTATGCAAATCATAAGCTGCATAGCTCCAGATAGCATAGTTACCACTATATTGGGCTTCGACCAAGACAAACACAGTTTTATGCGCAAAATAAAACCTAGAGTCGAGAAGAGCTGAGCATGGTGTACCGTCAACCGGTGCCAACGTTTCATCCCCAATTATTTTTCTTGGAATTCTCTGACCAGTCTTATCACTGATAACAACATGCATGAGTGGTCTGCCCCCTTTGCATGCAGTCTCTTTCAAAGTGACTGAGGCGATTGCATTTATGGCATGTGATTGTGATAGTGATCCCGCAGCCGCACTGCAGCAATGATTGGTTCTGCTACCACATCTTCATCCTAAATAAGAGATCAAGCTCAGGCCAACAGCTCCACAAGAGACAGATAATCCACCCTGAAGGATGACCGTAGGAGCCTCTTCATGGTGCCATGAAACCCGCGCATAATCATGCATGCCATCGAACTATCTACGACTGACAATTTTCACAAATCTGCCAAATACACATCGACGGTCTCACCAGGACAAAACACACATGTCTCAATCTTTTCAAAGGTCGTAATTAGCTCCGTCTTTAATTCGGGTTGCATCTGATTTCTCATCTTTGGTCAGTTGTAGTTAAACAACAAACACTTCCGCAGTTAGGTGACATGATCAAGCTGCTTCATTTCCAATATGTTACATACTAATTCCACCTTCTCGATCCGATCAACCACAGCTCCAGTCCTGTCAATTCAGGAATGATTTTCAGGTCAAAGTGGTTTTCTATCTCTGCCGAAATAGCTTGTAGTTGAATAGCAACATTTTTTTCTGAAATATCTCCCAACTGTCTGCTCGCTTCAAAATCCGATCTTCATCTTCCTCAACTGTTATTGTGAACCGTCTTTTAAGTGGACATTTCCCCCCAGCTTGCAAATCATGGATAAGCATAAATGCTCAACATCGGACATACGCTTTGCAGCTCCTGCAAATGACCGCCAAAAAAGGCACGACACTCCGGGTGTTTTGAATCAGGTAAGTGCAAACATCTCTCGTCACAAATCTTTAAGTAAATAAATTTTTTTTTAAAGAGAATAATTCATTTTAAATTGAAAAATAAAAATTATTTCATAGTGAATGGAAGAAAAAGGTTTTGTTGATTTGCGAGTGAACTTTCATTAATAATAAAATTATGTGACCACTTCGAGTGTGTGAGTATTTCTCATAACTTTGATAATTGCACATTGAATTATTATTTTTGTATTTACTATCAATCGATTATTTACTGAGTTCAAAAAGTAGAATAAAGTACAAAATCGGAATTTAAAAAATCTTATTTTAAAAAGTAATGTAATCACAAAATTAAATTCACCAGAATACATTTCAACTTCTTCATAAATATCCCCTATTGTTACCCTTTTGTTAATAGTTGTAAAAGAAAAAAAAAAAGGATTATTTTGTGCCCTCAAAATTTGAAAAGAAATTTGGAGGCATTTAAACTGTTGAAAAGAAAGTTATTTTTGTGTTTAAAATTCTATCAACAGACAAAAATACACAGACGCACCAAACGTAATTTTGGAAAATTTTTACCCCCGGATGTTCATATCGACATAGTTGGATCTTTGCCTTTCTCTAATAAAACATTCATATACTGACGATGATAGATAGGTTTACTTGTTGGCCTGCAGCAGACGCTATATAAAAGTTTGTTTTTTTTCGAAAACAGCACCAAAATCTTTGTAAATGAATGGATCACAAACTTCAGAATGCCATTGCACATTACAACCGACAAAGGTTCTCAATACCAATCAGCTTAATTCAAAAAGCTAATGAAAGTGCTATGCGTAAACCATATCAAAACCACTTCCTACCACCTTCATCCAATGGTTTGGTCGAAAGATTTCACAGACAATTGAAAGCCTAACAAGCAGCTTAATCAGACCCTGCTAGGTGGAGCGAAAATTTACGTTTTGTTCTTACGATCCAATTTTATAAAAGGCATTCGATGCACATCAACCAAAACATTACGTCTTTTAAGCAAATTTTTGACACAAAAACAAATTTGACAGAAGCAAACGAACAACGCAACATGACACATATTTACCCTCAACCTAGACACAAGCAAATACGTATTTGTATGTGGAGACATGGTTGGAAAAAACAAAAACATTACAACTCTGTAACAAGGGTCCTTACGAAGTTGTGTGCAGAACACAAAAAAATATTTCATCATTTAAAGAAACAACAAGACAGATTCAGTCTCGATCGAAAGACTAAAACTGGTGTTCGTTGACAAACCAATGAAAAAAAAACAACGATACACACAAACGAAATCTAGTAGGCACATACGTTAGCCTCAAAAATTAAAAACTACGTACATAACACACGTTCACTAACACAAAAAGGAAAAAAAACAACTTTTGTTTAAAAAAAAGCTAACATTAAAACAATTTTTTTCCTTCTTCATAAAAAGAAAACAATTAGAAAATTTTTAAAGAAATTACATCATTTTCTTATAATTGTTTACTAATTCTAACATTCAATTTCTATAATTTTCATATATGAAGCAATTGTCAATTATGAATAATATATTTTGTTTTATTCACATGAAACACTAAAATGTATTTTGTTGAAATTTTATTCACCGAAGTTGAAAGTAAATGTTTTTTGTAAATAGAAATTAAAATTGAGGAAAATTTTTTTTTAAATGATAGTAGACTTTGACTTATGAGTGAAAGTTCGACATTAAATAAATATAAATTCTTACTCGATTCAAATTAAGTAAATAATCAATTTTTAAAACTATGCATTAAGTTAGGGTAATTCATTTTTGGTGGTAAATTCATTTTTAATTACAGCTATTTTTTCGAAAAATTATATTGGCATAACGCTACTGAAAAAAGGGTGAAAAACTTTCAACAAATAACTGATTCCGTTCAAATCGTCTTTAGTTAGAGTAATAATCCAAAATGGCTGCCGCCACTTTCTGGAAATCACCGAAGTCTGATTACTTTTTCTTTTTCGTCATTTTGACCTTCAATTTAGGTAGAAAAAATAAATTGTATTGCGTTTGGAACAGTTATATATATATATATATATATATATATATATATATATATATATATATATATATATCCCAAAAAGACGAAAAACATATTAATCAATCTTCGGTGATTTCAGCCAACTCCGGTGCGCCGCCATGATGGAATATAACTTTAAGGATAGACGATTTGAACGAAAATTTATGTTGAAATGAATAAACCTTAAAATACTTTCAGAAGAAAAATAAATTATGCAGGTAAGTAGAAAAGTATCTTTTCTTGCTTTTGGTAATATTTATTTGTTGGATATGTGTTGTTTTTTTTTTGTTTTTTCACCCCTTTTTCGTTGTTAACTATAATGTACTTTTGCCTCTAAAAGTAACACAGCGTTCCGTTCAACTTACAATAAAAACCAAATCGGACGGAATCATATTCAAACTCAGTCAAACTGTGATTTTTATTGAGAACAAAATGTATTGACCAAAATGGTCAATTTATTTATTTTTTAAATGTCTGATAAATCTATAAAGATAAGTTTTTTAAACCCTTTGAAAATTCAATTTGAATATATATATATATATATATATATATATATATTATATGCAATAATAATCAACAGTTCAGTGAAAAATAAAACGCTATAGTATTTAGAAAAAAAATAAATTTATAAACATTTTTGCCAAAAATAAATTCTATTTTTTAATTAATAACTAGTTATATTTACTCGGCGTTGCCCGGGCGGAGGGCTGAGACAAAAATAATCTAACTTTCATATTAATAAAATTACGTGAGAACTTCTCGTGTGTCTGCGTGTGTGCGTTTCACGCTGTTACGTGACTTACACATTTTTTTATTTTATTGAAATCAAAAATGCAATGTTTTATAACAATTTAGTTCAATTAATAATTTAATGACCAAACGAGACCATAATAATTAACAACCTGAAAAATTAAGTCGTAAATTTGTTACAAAAATATTTTTAAAAAGAGTTTAGAGTGGGGGATCAGTTTAGTTTCGAAATTTAACGTAAAATGATCACCCAGTTTCCGACTAGATAGTGTTTTAATATGTATCATCGTTATTTTTTTTGGGGGGGGGGGTGATCTATCAAAATGTATCTCCCATAACAAAAAAGTGTCGGTTATATAATTATTATAAAACTTATATACCTTTAGAACGCTATCCGGTTAGAAACTGCTGACCCGGAAATCGGTGATTATTTTACGTTAAATTAACATGCGAAACCGATCCCTCACTCCAAATTCTAAAATAATAACTTCTTTTAAATATTAATTTCACCAGCAAGTTCTTCAGGGTGTTTACATGTAATCGCCTATGAAAAGTAGAATCTTAGGGGGGGGGGTAATATAGGCTATACATGCAGAGTTTTACCTAAAAATATTTGGTAAATTTATAGAAGTGCACCTTTCGTATTTCGACCCCTAAAAAAAGACTATCCTACTTTTTGGGGCAAATTACATGTAAACAGCCTCAACAAATATCCGCTATGAAAATAAATTATGAAAATTTTTATTATTTTAGATTTTAGGAGGGGGGGTCACTTTCCTATATAAGTTATACGTAAAGTGAGCACCCATTTCTTGGCCACCGAATCTCACCTCTCGTGTTTCGACCCCTAAAAAAAAATTTCTACATTTTTTGGCAACTTACATGTAAACAGCCATCCATAACTAATATCCGCTATGAAAAAATAAAATGAAATTTTTTATTATTTTAGATGTTAGGAGGGGTGGGGGATCACTTTCCTATATAAGTTATACGTAAAGTGAGCACGCATTTGTTGGTCACCGAATCTCACCACTCGTATTTCGACCCCTTTCGAAATACGAGTGGTGAGATTCGGTGACCAACAAATGCGTGCTCACTTTACGTATAACTTATTATAGGAAAGTGACCCCCCCTCCTAAAATCTAAAATAATAAAAATTTTCATAATTTTTTTTCATAGCGGATATTTGTTGAGGCTGTTTATATGTAATTTGCCCAAAAAAGTAGAAACTTTTTTTTTTAGGGGTCGAAATACGAACGGTGCACTTCTATAAATTTACCAAATATTTATTAATTACATTTAAAATTGTTAACAATTTTAGAAAAAAAAGGTTATAGTGAAGATTTTAGTTTTAAGATAGCTGCCATAGAAACATTAGTTTTACGGTATTGTTTGGTCAATCATTAAGTTATTAATTAAACCAGATTGTTAACTATAATTAATGTTCAATGGCAGCCATCTAAAGCTGAAAAGTTCAAGATAACTGAAAAAAAAACAAGAAATTAATGTTAAAATAATGAGATTAGATACAATTTTACACCACTCTTGCGATTTTCAGGTTAATTCTTATTTCAGTCACCTAAATTATTTAGAGTGAAATGGATTTTTGTATTATTCTAAGACAACATTAAAAACGCTAAGTTATAGTAAGTTTCACCGTACACGCAAAACGCCGAAATTAAAACTCGCCTGGAATAATATAGTCGCCATCTTTATAAATAAGTCGAGAAAGATGCTAGCTAAGGAAGGACGGGCATTTTGCAGTGTAGTTAACGAAACAAAAAAGGGGTGTAAAAACAAATGTGCAACAAATAAATGTTACCAAAGACAAGGTAAGATATTCTTCTGCTTACCTGGATAAGTTTATTTGTGTTTTAACTTATTTTAAATCGTTTTTCTTTTTTAGTAAAAACAAACATAGTGCTGAGTTAGAACGAAAAAAAAAAAGATGGCGTCGATATGCGATGCACGTGTACCTCTGGGCCCCTGATAATCACTTAAAAATCGAAAAGTAAATAGAATACTGGTAGAAACACATTGAATAAATGTCACCAATCGTACGAAAATATAATGTTTTAACAGTATTTTGTTTAATTTTCGATTTTTGAACGATTATCAGAGGCGCAGGGGTACACGTGCATTGCTTATCGACGCCATCTTATTTTTCGTTCTAACTGGACACTGTTTTTACCCAAAAGAAAACGCTTTAAAATAAGTTGAAACCCAAATAAACTTAATAGAAGAGTAACTAATCTTGACTTTTGGTAACATTTAATTTGTTGCACATTTGTTGTTTCACCCCCTTTTTGTTCTGTTAAGTACACTTGAAAATTCCCCCCACCCAACAGTATTTCACAATTTTGTGAGGTTGAACATTTTTTTAAAAAATGCTTTACTATTTTGTGGGGTTGAAAATTAAAAGAAAATGTTTTACTATTTTGTGGGGTTGAAAATTAAAAAAAAAAAGTTTAACTATTTTTTTTTAAATATATTTTCCCGCCGACTTTTCATTTCGGCGTTTCACAATTGTTTACGACCGTCCGTTAAAATTCAAAAATACAATTCTTCGACGCCCATCGAAGATTCTGTTCAGGTGTTACAAGAATTAATATGCCACACTATTAGTTATTCATTAAGATTAACAGAAAATGAATAAAACTTTATTTAAAAACAGATTTTCTTTCATCATTTAAACTAAACACAGTAAGCGTGTTTTTTTTTTTCTAATGTAATAATTTATTACCCATATATTCTGATTTGTGATGGTGAAAAAGAGAAAGGGTTTATTATGACATCATGATGAGAGAGGGGTCTATTAAGAGAGAGAGAGAATGGTATATTATGACATCACAATGAGGAAAGGGGGGTTGAGAGGGGGGATCACAATGTATTCTGACTGTGTAAAATCCTCTGAATTGTAATTCTTGTAAAAACATGATTAAATCAACCAGTATCAAAGTTAATAAAAGCATCAGCAGCCAGCAGTTACGGCTGCTGCAGCTGCTTTTAAACAAATAAACACGTCCACAGCCTTTGGCAATTGCCATTCATCCTTTATGACGTCACATTACTCCTTTGTGACGTTATCCATATGATTATGCCAAAGATATAAATTTGATAATATATAACCTAGCCTTAAAACTGATAAATGCACAAGGAATTGTTACTTGGCCTTTTGGCTAAGATGAAAGTGTAGTATCTGTCCCGATGGATACTACACCCTATAGACTGGTAGCGTCTTGGCCTTCGGGGCTTGATTTACGCCCGTCTGTGGGTTGTCTTGTGCAGTTCTAGGAGGTCTACCCTCCCAGGCTTTGCCTTCTCACCCTTTGAGAAGAGGTTAGTTTATTGCTAATCGCATGAGGCGCCCCTACCGGGGGATGTCAACGAGGCTGCCTAGGCATTTTTTTGAGGGTCACAAGTGCTCTTCCTCTAGGGTGCTGACTTATCAAATCCCACTTTCCGACCTTGTGTCACATTTTACTTTGTGGGAGGTAGATAAATAAATACCCACAATGAATTGTTTTATCAACTAGCTGTACGTACCCGGCATTGCCAAGGAGATTTTTTTTTTCATGTTTTAATCCCTATTAAAACTATTGGATGTAAATATCTTCCAAAACTTTCAATGTTTTAATTAAATTTGCTAAGAATGTTAAAGCCAGTTTTAAATGACTTTCTATTCGATAGTTTAAAGGCTTCTAAATTCCTTTCAAATTTCAAAGTGTCATGAAGTAAATCATTCATTTTTTATCACCTATTAAAAAACGATTACAATGTCTGGCTTGTTTACGATAAAAGCGGAAATGCATTCTGGTGGATTTCATTTCGTAATTCAATTTTTTTTTAAATAGGATTTTTTTAAAAATTCGTATCATTTTACGCCATTGCATTTTCCCCATAAATATTCGATTGATAGTAAATAGACTTAATTATATGTTAGTCACGTAGAGGCGAGAAACACACATACACGAGAAGTTGTCACACAATTTTATTAATAGAGAAATAGAAAATAAAATAGAATAGGGGAAAACAAAACTAAAACGATTTTTTTAATCCGATTTAAAAAAAAAAGAAGATTATAAACATGACTATTTTTAATTATTTTTCTGTTTAGCCCTTCGCCAAGTAATGCCGTTAGCAAATAATCGAATTAATTCTTAATATTTCTCAATTTATTGCTGTAATAATATATATAATAGATAATATATCTATTTAAATGTTAAGTTGCATTCTTTACTCACATATTTCGTCTTCATAGCGACGGCCATATTCGAAAGAAGGGGTGAGCTGCCGCACCACACGTGGAAACTATTCGACATTTTTATCACTTGAAAGTACACTATTGTGTCCAAGAATTTGCCCGTAAATTGATGAATGCCTATACAGCATTCCACATTTTTATCCGCATCCATAATGCGAGATATTATCTGAGAAAACAGTAAACAAAATACCCAATCCTTTTTCTATTTACGTGATTGTCTCAAAAGAGAGGTCAACGATCGGTTAACCACTGATATCTACGGATGTCTATAAGTACAATAAACAGTTTTCCTCCTAACCGCTCTCTTCGTAATATTTTTACGCAGACTGGATTAAATTTATATCATTTTAAATTATAAACATCCGCATTTAAAATTTACATCTTGCCATTGATGATGATGATGATTATGATGATGATGACATTAATTAAACCAATAATAATAATAATAATTATGATGATAATAATAATAATAATAATAATAATAATAATAATAATAATTATGATAATAATAATAATAATAATAATATCAATTAATCAATAATAATAACATTAATTAAACCAATAATAATAATAATAATAATTATTAAACCAATAATAATAATTATTATTAAACCAATAATAATAATAATTATTAAACCAATTATAATAATAATAAAACCAATAATAATAATAACAATAATAATAATAATAATAATCAAACAATAATAATAATAATAATAATAATAATAATAATAATAATAATTATAATTAAACCAATAATAATAATAATAATAATAATAATTATAATTAAACCAATAATAATAATAATAATAATAATAATTAAACCAATAATAATAATTATTATTAAACCAATAATAATAATAATAACATTAATTAAACATTGTAGGTATTAATAATTTAATATTTATTTATAAATATTATATATATATATATATATATATATATATATATATATATATATATATATATATATATATATGATTATTTTTATTTACACAGACATCTACAAAATCTGCGACACTAGCATGTCGATGTTATCGATCAACAGCTATTATAAACTGAGATCTCATCAAGCAGAGTTAGAATCCGATCTTAACCTTAGATCATATTTGGAAAGAATATATATATATATATATATATATATATATATATATATATATATATATATATATATATATATATATATATATATATATATATATGTATGTGTGTGTGTGTGTTTCTGTCTGTCTAACAGAAGCCTGAGGATGGGGCATGCTTCTAAACGTTAATTTGAGCCAGAATTCTCCGCCAAATTAAAAACTTCAAAATCAGTTTCGAATGACGAACGCTACAAGACGAAGAAATATTTTTATGGGAGGGGGCTGGATGCAATTATATTAAATATAAAAATTTAGGTAATTTTACAGATTAGGACCCACGCTAGTTTAACCCCGTCGTTAGGGTTAGGGTGAGGGTCAAAGTTAGCGTGGGGCTTAATATGTGAAAGTACCAAAATTTAAAATGTCATAGTCAAGTATCTCGGGTACTTTTTTCCTAACAAAAGAAAAACAGAATTTTCCGTCGCACTAATATTTTACTATTAAACAATTTGTTTCCCTTCTTCACTAAGTCTACAATTCAGAAAAGGGTTACATTAGTTTTAAAAACAAAAGAAATTAGAAAAAGAAATTTAAATAAACGAATCTATTTTCTGACTACTATTCTAATCTGCCGATCTAACCTTCGACGTTACATCGGTCGAAACGTTGTGAATATAACAACCAAGACAAGAATAGTAGTCCAAATAATTCAAATTATCAATCTTCATCTAAAAAAAATGCAAAATATAAATAAATCTATTTCTTCCAAAATTTCAAGACTACTTAGTCCATTTTTAGTGGAGTCCGTTGTACGACTACGAAATTAAAACAAAGTGTGAATATATATATATATATATATATATATATATATATATATATATATATAAAATCCAGTCTAACTTAGACTGGATTATGGTTCTGTTCGGTCCGAGAGGGAAGGGCGTAATCCTCCCAGACATTACTTCCTCCTTTAAGGGGAGATTTGTTTATTGCCGATCGCCTGAGGCGCCCATACCGGGCAATTCCGATCAGGACAACGTTTGGGGCCATCCAGGGTGGCCCCTTTTGGGGAAGCTGGTTTCATCCACTCTCCGTGGGAAAAGAAAGGTAAATAAAACTTGCTCCTCCCCACAAGGGCAAAGTTAGACACAATGTCTGTTTTAATGTGGGGACACTCCAGCTCCCCTTAAAAGCGGCACACTGGATTGGGAACAAAATAAAAATTTCCTCAGTCTAGGAGTATTCTCCCTCTCTGAGGGAACAGATACTACATTTTGATCAAAGGCCGAGTAACAGTTTTAAAAGCATAAGTAGTATTTACTCATTTAGTCAACCTTATTTATTTGTGATGATCAAACCATAGAAAATAATACAAGAAAATAATACAATAATAAGTTCATAACCCTATCTTTACCTAAAAAGTTATGAACTTGAGTTAGCGTTCTTTTTAGCTAGCTCGACTTGTTTATAAAGATGTCGACTATATTTTTCAGGTCTAGTTTCCATTTCGGCGTTTCACGTGTACAGTGAAACTTACTGCTTTTTGATGTTTGTTTTTCTAAAACATGGTTTTTAGCCTTTTTGGCTTCGTGCAAAGTGTAGTATCTGTTCTAGTGTTCTGATACTGCACTTCTTTTCTGTTCATGGTTATTGGCCAGTGAAGGAGAAATCCTTCGAGACTGAGGCAATTGTTATCTTTGTCCCAATCCAGAATGGCCTTTGGGTGAGAGGTGGATTGTCTCATAGATAAAAAAAAAACGATCTTGTATCTAACTCTGCCCTCGCGGGGAGGCCAGTAAATAAATAGGAACAAATAAGTTGTTTGGTAGTAATGCTGAAAACTCATTTAAAATGACTGAAATAGGAATTAAAAAACAAAGTATCGATGAATGAAAAAAAAAGAGAGGAGGTCCGTCATTCATATGAGACGAGTCACCATGGTAGTTAAACAATTACAGACATAATAAATAAGGCAAACATGTTTTTTATTTTGTTTTATTTTTGTTATTTAAAAAAAAGTGTTTGCCAACAGTTGTCATGGACATAACAAAATAGTCCCTTAGTATTTCTTGGTTTATCAACGACTTCGATGATGTCATTCATGATCGACCAATCACTGAACAGCATTGAATATTGTTGTCATGGTAACTGGCGGATGTAGCAAACAAAAACAGCCGTAAGTCGGTTGGAGTATAAATACCGGCGTCTACGCATTGCTAAACTAATTTAAAGAGCACTCAATCGTCGATTAATACTCGTCGGGAAATAATATATTTAAGCTTGTGCAAAACGGTACATAATTTTTTTTAGATCAAATTATCTGATCTAACAAAAAAAATATTCGTAGCAACCTTATCACAAAACAAACACAAAAATGAGGGAAATTGTTCACGTACAAGCTGGACAGTGTGGCAACCAAATTGGAGCGAAGGTAATTAATTAAATACTTGAATTTTCTCAATTCATATTTTTCTACTTTTTTTAAAAATAACTTTTACATTAGGAATGATAAAAAAAAATGACTGCAACGCAAAACGGATGAATTCATTTCTTTGAAAAAAAAAGTTGCATTGTGGCCTTAAATGGCCACAATTCAAGTTTTTGCAGACAATTATTTCATTTTTTTTATTAAAATGTAAATCTTGAGCATTCCCTGTTTGCGGTTAAATGATTAAAAAAAAGTGTACGTATTTCTCTTAAATCTAGTGAGCTTATTCGATTTATACCGCTTGCCCAAATCACGCCATCAAATATCTCTTATTGGCCAGGAAGTGAGGGTTCGGTTTCTCCTTGATCCGATTTAAAAATCGGACCCCGTCTTCTGAGCGTAGATAATTTATTCCCCATCTATTATTGGTTTCTTAACTTATTAAAAAAAAAATCCCATTTAACTTTTTGGCACTTGTGTATTTTAACATCCCCGACAAATTTAGAAAGCCATTCTTAACCGGGGGCTTTCTTAACTCTTGCCGCGGACGGAACTCTCAATGAGAATTTGCCGGGATATTAAAATGCACAAGTGCCTTATTTCTTTTTTTTTTTTTCTTAAAAAAAAAAGGCGACTTAAATGTAAAACTGCTTTAAATTAAGACATGGTTGAGATGTATCCGTTTGATGTTGGTATTGTAGGCTTGAATTTTAAACTTCGGATTTTATTTCGCAGATGTTTTATTTTTTATATATAGTTTGTCTTTTCTATCTAAATTTTAATTAATGATTCCCCACTCCCCGTCCTCTTAAAAGAATGTCCATCTTGTCGGGCTGCTGCATTTGATGTCGTCATAATGCGGCATTTTTGGCTCTCATTATTTTAAGTAGCAACCACCGTCGCCGCTGCCACTTAATAAAATATAAATATTAAATGAATCTATTAATATTATATGCCAACCATAATTGTATTTCAATAGAAATATTTAATCTGATCTCGACCTGATCTTGTCTAATCTTTAATTCGCCGTAGCTCAAATCCATTTTTTTCTGCGTCTCTTTTCTTAGCAATTGCGACCTTCTCGTGTTTCTCGCCACTGCGTGACTAATTAGATTTATTGACATTTTAAAATGTAGAGGCGTAAAATGTTTAATTAAATATATTATACATTGAAATAGATGCCTTTATAAAGGTTGATTTGTAGTTGCTAGTGACGTCATAAAGGGTGAAGAGTCGTTGGCAAACGCAGTGTGACGTATTTGAAAACGGCAGCAGCCGTAACTGCTGTTATTAACCAATATCAAAGCTAAGAAATTCAAATATTGCTTCCAACGGATCGCGGATGGTCTTTTATATATTAGTAAAATTCTGATCCATATATGAGAATGAGTGATTTGTTAAAAAAAAAAAAAATGAACGGTTTAAAAAATACTTTCTCTTTTAAGCGAAGCAAAAATGAAAGTAAAAACTCGTGCAACGCCGGATTGATGCAGCTTTGGTAATTTTCTTAGATTAGGACCCACGCTAAAGATGCCTAAGTGTAAATTATTTTTTTTTTTAGCTGTAAAAAGATGAAATTTCTGATTAAACATTTTCTATTTGATTTGTATATTATATTGATTTTAATTTTTTTAAGTTCATAAGATTCTTTTCGGGCTCAAATCAACGTCTTCTATTTGCCTGGGGGTAAATTGACTAAGACAATACATACTCTCCCCCTCTCCAATGGCCAATAGGGTTGCTTTAATCTCATTCTCAAGTGGTTTTTGGCCTTAGTGAGTCAGTACTTTTTATTTTTTAATCTGAATCAAATGTTTGTCTCAAATAAGGCATATTGCCATTGATACGGTAAGGGGCTACTGTGATAAAAGCCAGATCCTAAGTGGGGGTTTTGGCAGCAAGATGTTTTATAACTAGAATTTGCGAAATTTTAGATTGTATTCAATATAAAAATATAAACGCAATCTTATTTAAGATTGCGTTTATATTTTGCCTTTAATTCATTTTTTAAATTAGATTCTAAAATAAAACTCCAGATTTTTTCTCTAATGAATTCCTTTTATTTCTATAAATATAATTTTCTGCCCGAATGCCTCTAAACATTTCCTTCTCGCATGTGACGACGAATTTGTAAAAGATTTCTTTTCCTGCAAATTCATTTCCTAACGAAGGTCGGTTTTCCCCCACGAACAATTTTTAATTAATGAATTTCTTTTTCAAATTTTCTTAGCTTTTTTTGTTTGCTAAATTTAAGCTTTAGAATAAAATCTTACTCTTCACTTTTTCTTATTTGCACTTTTCAAGGTTAACTACTACGACTTACTATTTATTACTCAACTCTGGTCTTATTTTACTTGTCTTTCTCTTCTGGGTCTTGATTTTTTTTTTTTTTTTTTTTAATTTTAATCTTTTCGAGTTGAAGTAAATTTAATAAAATTGACTCTGAATAGTTTTCGAAAAGATCAGTTTTTCAAAGTAAATGGAACGTTAACAAGAGTCGGGCTGGCTAAGAATCTGTTCCGATGGATACTGCACCCCATAAACTTGTATTGTCTTGGCCTTCGGGGCTTGATTTACGCCGGTCTATGGGTATATCCTGTTCAGTTCTAGGTGCACCCTCCCAGGCTTTGCCTTCCCTCTTTGGGAGGAGTAAGTTTATTGCTTACTGTCTGAGGCGCCCCTACCGGGGAATGCCGACGAGGCTTCCCAGGCAATTTTTAATGGCCAGAATGCTCACTTTCTCGGGCGCTGGCTTTTCAAACCCCACTTTACCGACCCGACCTTGGGTCACATCTTACTTGTGGGAAAACTGGCCTTGTGCCTAACCTCCTGGAGAGGAGGTAAATAAATACCCACTCGCATCCATTCCCCCCCCCCTTTTTTTTGGGGGGGGGGCTCTGGATTCGGACAAAAAAAATTAAAATTGCATCAGTCTAGAAGGATTTCTCACTGACAAAAGTTAAAGTATAGTATGGAAACATACACATTAACGTTAATTTTATTTTGAAAAATAAACCGAAAACATGTAAAATTGGCAAATATTCAGAACACGTGAAAAAAATAAAACCTGTTTTTATTTTTTAAATATTCAAAGCCGGCGAATTTTCCATTCCAAATGGTTGCCATTGAGTTACGTGAAACAAATTGTGATGAATGGCGGGCATAAAATGTGAGGCCGGATTTTCCCCACATTAAGAACCTACCTCGTGTCTAATTTCTGCCGTCGTGGGGAGGCAAGTTACATTAGTAAATCTACATGGGATTTTATATTAAACTTGGAAGGCGTACAAAGTGATTAAATTACCGAATCTCAATTATACAAATTGGTTTAATTAACCTTAAAAATTTATTTTCAAATACATTTTATCTCCTCCAATTGAAAATTTGATACTATTATAGCTGACGCACCATGTTTCCGCGACTTCGCGTCGTCAACGTTCGGGCTCGTCTCGGAAGTGTCCGAGCGTTGGCGAGGCGAAAAATGCCAAATGTTAAATTGAAGACTGGCAGCCGATAAATTACGACGAAAATCAAACTAAAATACATATATAAAAATAAAGAACAAACAGACCATAGCTAAACTGTAATTAGATTTGTTTTTTTGTCAAAGGAACCATTGTTAATCAAATGTTTTTTGTTTTTTTTGCACCGAAAAGTTTCAAAAGATGAAGTCCTTCAGGAGATTCAACGAGCTGACAGATTATAGAAATTTTGTTATTTAACGCGATTAATTTCTTCAAAAAATTATCGGCTGCTTTCTGTAGCCTGATTGCAACCTGATTGGTTAATAGTTTCGTCAACTCTCGCGCGCTTCCGAGACCTGGCTGAACATTGACGCCATGAAGTCACGGAAATATGGTGCGTGTGCCTAATATAAGTACTTTCCGCCTATAAAAGAATACTTTGCCAGGAAATATTTTCTTTTAAACAAATTTATTCAACGACAAATAATAGTTAATAAAATGCCATTTTTCAAAACCAATATGCAGATACCAGGAAGTGGCGATTGTGTAGTATAGTTAATAAATAGGTTAAAAGAAAGTTACCAAACGCAAGAAAATTTACTCTTCAACTTATCTATAATTTTCATGTACGTTTGCTGATTGCAACATTTATCTTTTACTCAGGTTGACGAAAAAAACCGTTTCAAAAAGTCGAATAAAATGAGTGTATATGCGTTAATATATTTAGTTATAAGATTGACGGTGCTCTTATCGATCCTGAACCAGTTTTCGTGACGTTCGACTCGGAAGCGTTCGGCTGTTCTACGCAAACGCCCGAGAGTTGACGAGCCGATTTGTACAGACATTTTTGATACGGTGCTGCGTCCTATGATGTTTTGTTAGGGTAAGGAATTTTTTAAAGAAACAACAAAGAAAATTAAACATTTTCATGAATTTTTTGAAAGAAACAAGAGAAAAAAAACAGCGAGGTTACTGTTATAAAATGAATACTGTATTTAAAAAAAAAAACAAAAAAAACGTACCAAAATTTCTTTTATCACGACTTATATTTTTTAATTTTATTTATTTTTACTTGCTCGCGATGATACTGCAGTGCAAAGCTGTTCGTAATTCATTTTGGGTTTATTTTAAAAAAAAACTTCCTGACAAAAAATCCGTCTTCGAAAGCACTTATTTTCACTTTGTAACAAAGTTATCGGCTGCTCGCTGCTTCGGCTCGTCAACACTCGGGCGTTTGCGTAGGACAGCCGCGATTTCGAGTCGAACGTCACGAAAGCTGGTTCAGGATCGATATCAGTACCAGATTGACACTAGGAACGTTTTGCAATTAAAACCAATTTAGTATTACTAAGAAATATGGGGAAAGGGACGTTTCATACTTTTTCGTCTTGAGCGATACGAAAAAGTAAACATGGCGCCGGTTCATTTTTTGTTAAAATCTCGTCTAAAGTATGTTTTAGGATAAAATCTTTTAAGGAGGACATTTTAAACCAGTGAATCATTCCATAAAAAAATTGCCAAAAGAAATTTTGGGTCTTGTATAGATCGGGTACACGGGCGAAATTTATTTTAGAGTTCCAATGGTATAAGGGGCAGATAACTCTTTAGTACGCAATTTCTCCGAAAATGGAAAATATCCATTTTTAAAAAAGTCATACAAATTCAATTAATAGAACATTTTTCGAAGAAATAATAATTTGAGAAGATCAACAGTATATTGATAGAACATTTATTGAAGAAAATAGAATTTGGGAAAATCAACAGTATATTTTCATTTCCAAACCAGCAAAACGAACAGTCCTATTGTTTTGATTAACATATTTTTTTTTAGTTTAAAATATTAAATTATCGCAGATATTTTTTATTATTGGGATTAATGTGGCGGCATCTCTGGACGGGACCGTCACTAAAAAATCCGATTTAGTGTCCTTTTCATAGCCACCAAAAGCCCAGTTGTCGTGAAATACGACCGGTATTATATTTACGGCGTGAAATTATGTACTTAAGAGTTGTCTGCCCCTTCTTACATCATTGGAACTCTTCTAAAATAAATTTCGGCTGTGTACTCGATCTATACAAGAGCCGAAATTTTAAAAAGTTTTTAGTTTTTCTAAGATTAGCACTTATATGAACAAAAATACATTTAATAACATTACCGTTTTTACATTGGATATTCTCCCCAGATATTACTATTAATGCCGCAAATACGTCAGTACCACGCGTGCTCGTATAGATAGGTGTGGAACAAGGATTCACTCGTTCCTCACTGTCGTCTCCACTTTCGTTTACCCAATGTAAAAACTTCAATATGTTAAATGTATTTTTTATTTGTTCATATAAATGCTATTCTTAGAAAAAATTGTAAAAAAAAAAAATTATGGAATGATTCACTATATTATATAATCATATTCCATTAAAAAAAATTTATATAGTTCAAAATGTCCTCTCTTGAAAAATATTTTCAAAAAATATTAATTTTTGATCGTGCTATGAGTTTTTTTACCCTAAAATATACTTTAGCCATAATCTCTATTCTAGCATATTTACACATTTCAAATGTGTCTGTTCCGATTACATGCTTAATCCTAAGTATATTAACTCTAAATACTTTCTCATTTAATATTTAAAAACAAAGCATAAAACAATTTTTGGTACTTGTCCAGATATTGACCCTAATTTCCGTGACTGCCGGCAGCAGCAAGCCGACAGCTAACGGAAGCGTCCGAGACCTGCCGAGTCGGCAGACAACAATGTAAGACGATGAATATATGTAAAGAAAAAGAAATCCATATATTTTTATACAAAAAATGAACAAACCCATAGCTGAAATAAATAAACTTTTTTTTATTTTTTAACCATTTTTTAAAACTTTTTGTAGAAACGCTAACTTTTTTTTTACTTTTTTAACTAAAATAAACTTTTTTTACTTTAAAACGCGAAAATAATAAATTGTTTTTTTTTGTAACTTTTTTGCAATCACGCATTGTTTTTGTTTCATTGTTTTAGCTTTTTTGGGAGGGTTTTTTTTTTTCTTTAAAATTGTTGCAATTTCTAGTTTTGACCGCGAAAAAAACCGTCCCCGATCGCAACGCAATCCAAGCCCGGCATTCCTGGGTCCAGGCATATTTCTCCTTCAGTCTTTCGCGGTACTAGCCGGCAAAGTCGGCCGGCCGGCCGCCGCATCGCATAACTTTTGCCAGCAGAGCTTTGTGCTGGCAAAAGTTAATGCACTGCTCCGGAGAGGCAATTGTACGACACAGCACTTCGAAATTCATTTTCTACAATTGCCAAGCGTCTCTCCTTCAAATCGCTATCGTCTGCTTTTGACGCCAGACTCGTTTCCGATTCGGCAGGTCTCGGACGCTTCCGTTAGCTGTCGGCTTGCTGCTGCCGGGCAGTCACGGAAATTAGGGTCAATATCTGGACAAGTACCCAATTTTTATCGCCTATACATAATTTTTCGCCGAATTCTGTTTGTCGTCAATGTGAACGCTTACCCCAAATTGTCCATCTTGGAAATCATGCTGGTTTGTAAAAGTGACGCCAACAAATTCATAAAGTAAAGTAAATTTTCTTTTTCATGTAAGAGAATAACGATCGTCCGCCATTTTCTTTTTGTGACAAAAAAAAACAATTCTTTTTTACATCTAATAAAACCCCATGTATACTACGTAAAAATACAAATGTCATAACTACGTAGGAAAATATCTATTCTCGGCGTAGGTCGCCTTTACTTGTTGCATATTTATGTTTTTAAACACTTTCTCGTTTGTTTTTTTTACCCCCGTTCACGACTCTGCGGAGTAAAGTAAAAGATACCCTTCACGCTTTACACCTATAAAAAGGAAATACGTTTGAAAAAAAAGCAAGTTAATCATTTCCAAGTGAATGAATAATTCTTAGGGAGCAGTCTGCTCGCCCTGATGACTTGCTGTGAAGATGAACTCTCGCGCATGCGCCGCATTGCCTTCGGCACTTCCCGTCCTCATTGATAGTGCTTCTTACTAACCACTATCACTGACGTCACCAGAAAAACTCTACTCTGTGAACTGGCCTGGATTATTACGACGTAATATAATATTCCTTAAATAATATCGATGGAGAAGCGCTCGAAACCAAGTCGATTCACTCTGGTCCCCGGTGTGAGGCATCATTAATATACCAAGGTTGTTGAAGTCCCATGTGGAAGGGTCTATCGCTCCACGACGATCGGTTGGAACAAATCTATCCTAGAACGGCGTATTTTGGTTGCGGTCCTCTGCTGTTTCATGTCCGTGGTTTGTCGCCGGTTCTTTTACTGACGAATGTCGACAAAAGTCGCATTCCATATAAGCTGTTCGCAAAACGGAAACATCGTCAGACAATCGGGACGTTTGGTATCGACAGGAAGGAAGACAGCTAAATCTAACAACTCTCTCGTATATACGAGTAAGTGGTTATATTAAAACTTCGAACCTACCCATAGCTATCGAATGTGACGTCAACACTTTTAAGGCCAGTAAAAAAAAGAAAGCTTACTAAGGCCGGCAAATAGTAATTTTTCTGATTTTTTTTTTTTTTTTTTTTTTTGCAGTAAAAAAAAACATTCCAAATTTTTTATTGTGAAAATAAAATCCTTTTTTTATAAATGGATTCTAAATATAACTAATTTTTTTTAATATTTAAGATAAAAATGAAATTGTCTATTTAATTTCAATTAATTATATTTAATAAACTTAATAACCCGAAACACTTTAATTTGTTTTAAGTTATATTATTAGTTAGCTCGGATACTATTTTCAAATTAACACTTCTCTCAGTGCTGACGTCACAATCGGACGCCATGGGTAGGTTCGAAGTTTCAATATAACTAAGTAAAACTGGATCTTATGTGACGTCATAAAAAGGGAATGGTAATCTCCCCAACCCAATGTTAAGATCAAAAAATTAATAAGCTATCACCCAACGGTTGACTAGTAATCTGGTAGTAAAGAACAAATTAGATTCAATTTAAAGAATAAACCAGATTAATTCACAAGTAATTGTGAAAGATTAAAATCTACAGCGACAATTTTCAGTATATTTATATCCTGAGATTCTTGATTTAGGCATAAGGTATTTATTTATTTTTTTGGTAAAACTGAAGTCCTGCACCCGATGCCCCCCCCCCTTAAAAAATATAACTTTTTTTTAGGCGATTACATTTAAACAACTTGAAAAATTTGGCGGAAAAAATAAAACATATTTTAGACTTGCTCAGTTTCATTAGAAACTGAGCTAATTCGATGTCCTTTTCTGTCTGGCTGAGGTATTCGTTCTGAGTAGTTCTAAGGGGGTCCACCCTCCCATGCCTTGCACCCCCCCCCCCTCTTTGGGGTGGAGTAAGTTTATTGCTTACTGCCTGAGGTTCCCCGGCGGGACTGTCCAGGCAACTTTTAAAAGGCCAGAGTGCTCCTTCTTCCGACAAATACCGAAATCAGTTTCGCATACAAATGTTATGGGTAAATTTGGTTTCTTGCTCAAAATGGCGGACAACTTTGACGCCGATGAATCGTCTGCTATTTTACCTCACAAATGAGTAAGTATTCAAATAAATTGTTTTGGGCTAATTTACCAACTGTATTTCCTTTAAAATAATTTAAGCTAAATTTGAAATTAGTCCAAAACAACTTATTTGGGTGTATTTGGAAAAGAGCAAACGATTCATTGACGTCAGGGTTGTCCACCATTTTGAGTAAGAAACGACAAATTTACCCATAACATTTGTCTAAAATATTTTAATTTTTACAGCTGTAACTTTTCAGGCTGTTAAAATGTAATCAGTTTTTTTTTTTCTTTTTAAATTGCTTTATTATTTTGGGACCCGATCTAAGTCACTCGGCGTCGGTGCTTTCCGGATGTTTACGTTAAACGCCGGAGAGTGCCGAATGAAGAATCCGTTGACTTTCCTTGAAAAAAAGCACAAACTAGGCTGGATTTACAAGCTGGACAAAACAGGCAAGAATGTTTCGAAATTATTTTTTTGTTTTTGTTTTGCGAAAGAAAAAAAAATTTTCTTGACTTTTTAGGGTTGGGAATTAGTGTTACGGCAGACGTCAAAGGGGTAGAGTATCTCCAAAAGTACTTATCTGTGAGTTTAGTTAGCTTAACGATCTTGCATCTATCTCCATTTTTTTCTTTGCCAATCAATCCATGGTCCTGACAGAAATATATTGTACCTTCAGGAGTATCGACAACCATCGCGTTTCGCCCAATTTGCAAGTTCAGCGTTTCATTCAGTTTGACTGCTTGCTTAGATGTCGTCTGCTTATGCGTTTCGCTTCGGGGCTTTCCTGCGTTTACCGTAAACCGACGGAAAGCACCGGCGCCGAGGGACTTTTAGCGCGGTTCCCAAAGTACAAAAATTGGTAAATTTGTAGAAATACACAGTATACCTCCACCCACAATAGATTCTACTATTTTAGGTGATTACATGTAAACAACTTGAAAAACTTTGCTGTCTATAATAAAAAAAAAAAAATTTTTTTTAAATAGAATGGAGTATCAGTTTCGCATGTAAAGTTAACGTAAAAGTATCACAATTTCCAAGCCAGCAATTTATAACTGGTTAGTGTTTAAGGACATAACTTTTCTTTGAGTTAAATTTGCGTTTCGTTTTCTTTTGGCATTCCCCAATCAGGTGGTAGCATGTAAAACAAAACAATTTAAGTGAATAATAATTGTCAATCTAGTTGACAAAAACCTGGCGGTAAAAAAAAAACAAATGACATTCCTTAACTTTACCACTAACCCTAAGTCCGGATGGCTCCAATAAAACCTGATTTTTTAATATTTTTTCACTTCTCTGATCTTTGTTTTTGTTTCAGTTTTGGGAGGTGATCTCTGATGAGCACGGTATTGACCCGACGGGCACCTATCATGGCGATTCTGATTTACAACTGGAAAGAATCAACGTTTATTTCAACGAGGCCACAGGTACGTCTCACGCCCCCGCTCCTGGGGGTAGTTTTTTTTTTCTCTCGATTCTGGCTGAAATTTCCACTTTAAAAAAACAAAAAAAATTTTTTTAAAACAAACTATTTAATGGTTCTTTGTCTTGTTACCCCCTCAGGTGGTAAATATGTGCCCCGTGCGATTCTGGTTGATCTTGAGCCGGGAACGATGGACTCTGTGAGGTCTGGACCCTTTGGCCAGATCTTTCGGCCGGACAACTTTGTGTTTGGACAAAGCGGCGCTGGCAACAACTGGGCCAAGGGTCACTACACGGAAGGGGCCGAACTGGTCGACTCTGTGTTGGACGTTGTTCGAAAGGAAGCCGAGAGCTGCGACTGCTTACAGGGGTTCCAGCTGACCCACTCCCTTGGGGGAGGCACGGGCTCTGGCATGGGAACTCTGTTAATTAGCAAGATCCGAGAGGAATATCCAGATAGGATTATGAATACATTCTCTGTTGTTCCTTCACCGAAGGTCAGTATATAGATATCTCTTTTCTGTCTCTCTCTGTCTTCTACATTTTTTATAAAAATTTATATTATGAGCAGATCTTGACATCTGTTTTTGTCCTTATTATAACATCAAATTCCAGTACTTACTGATTTGGCAATATTTTTTTAGAATTTCCGACGCTATTGATAATGCTTACCATTTATTTATTCATTTTTATTATTGCTTATGTTTTAATTGATGTTTTGAAACCTGACATGACGTCATAGAGTTATGATTTATAATTATTTTTAAACGTTTTAAGTTTTATTTATAAGTCCAAATAGCTCAGTTGGTTCCGGTTATGGCATCAGCTTTATTCATTTGGGAATTACTATTAATGCAATATTCTCCATTTCTAAAAGTATTTAAAATCTCTAATATTGGGAAATGAGACGACAAAATCTCTATTTATATAAAAACTTTTTTAAAATAAATAAATCTAATAAAAGCAATTTTAGCGAGATAATACTAAAAAATGTAAAAGGTAATTTATAATCTGGAAATAAATCCATTTATTACTTTCTAAGTTTTTTTCCTATTCTACCTGACTTGTCTTAATGGCTTATTTTGTATCATTTCTTGCAGGTATCCGACACTGTAGTTGAACCATACAACGCCACATTGTCAGTCCATCAATTGGTGGAAAACACTGACGAAACCTATTGTATCGACAATGAAGCCCTTTATGACATTTGCTTTCGCACGCTGAAATTGACCACCCCGACATATGGAGATTTGAACCATTTAGTCTCTGCCACAATGTCTGGTGTCACGACTTGCCTCCGCTTTCCCGGACAGTTGAATGCGGATTTGCGCAAATTGGCCGTCAACATGGTCCCCTTTCCTAGGCTGCACTTTTTCATGCCCGGTTTCGCCCCACTCACATCACGCGGTAGTCAGCAGTACCGTGCCCTCACTGTTCCCGAGCTGACTCAACAGATGTTTGACGCCAAAAACATGATGGCTGCTTGTGACCCTCGCCACGGCCGCTATCTAACTGTGGCCGCCATGTTCCGTGGGCGCATGTCTATGAAGGAGGTTGACGAGCAAATGTTGAACGTACAGAACAAAAACAGCAGCTATTTCGTAGAGTGGATCCCGAACAACGTGAAGACTGCCGTCTGTGACATCCCGCCACGCGGCCTCAAGATGTCTGCCACATTCATCGGCAACAGCACGGCCATCCAGGAGTTGTTCAAGCGCATCTCCGAACAGTTTACGGCCATGTTCAGGCGAAAGGCTTTCCTCCATTGGTACACAGGCGAAGGAATGGACGAGATGGAGTTCACAGAGGCTGAATCCAACATGAACGATCTTGTCTCAGAATATCAGCAATACCAGGACGCCACCGCCGAGGAAGAGGGTGAATTCGAGGAGGAGGGCGATGAGGAAGTCTAACAAGTCTTTAATAATTTACGCTCAAAATTACAAACACACCAAAAAAAAAAAAAAAATCCATCCAATCTTTTAGTTCTTTCTTGTCCCTCCCATAAAATTATTTATTTTAAAACATTTTTTTACATTCCATTTCACATTTTCTTTTATTAGCCCTCCCCCCTCCCCCTCCTCTCTCCCACCAAGAAAAAAAAATGGCAGAAAACACTGTTGATCACCCCAAGATTTCTTGTGTTCTCAAGATATATCTTGACTGATGTAAAAAGTATTGAATAAAACTGGAAACTTGTACATTTTTATGTTTTTGTAAAATTAATGTCTTTATCAAAACTTGACTTTGATCTTTGTTGTTTTTGTTTTTGTTTTTTTTTTTCATCTGTCCCAATTTGACCTATCTATAATTCCATTGCACTGTTATAATAATATATGTCCTTTTTGTTAAGAGTTCAGTCAGTTTTAAGGATATTTTGTTTACCAAAGTTAAAAATTCAGTTTCAAAAGTAAATTTCTATAATCTCAGTAAACCTTAATTCAGAAAAAAAGACTGAAATTGATGCCAACAACTCAAAATCCAATCTTAGATGACATACCAAAATTTCACTTTTTCTTTCATGTATTTTTCCCCCATTTAGATGTGAGTTGTACATTGACCACGGCAGTACGGGGTAGTTTTCTCCATGAATTTCTTTCATTTATGTTGGCTTCGATGTGCCATTGCTTGATCTTTGATTGTCACTCCAAGTCTTTCTCGACCTGCCTTTTCCTTGTTTACTCTCAACTGAATTATGTGTACATCTATTTATCCGACCAGAGATCCTTTCAACATGTCCATACTACCAGAGCTGACTGCAGGCCGTTCGAAGTAACTGTCGTCAGGACGCACACCACAAATCCACCGAATCCTAACCTTGTCATTCCTTTGCATCCTCGCAATTTGAGGGAGCCGAGTATTCACTTTCATGTAATATGGCATTACTGGCAAATTACGTGTGGGTGATAGACAAATTAAAAGTAAAAAGAAAACTTCTTTACGTTAATGTGTGGATTAAAATAAATTCAACAGTACACTCCTCAGATTACCAGGAGGAACCAGAGATTGGAGCTGAATTGAGCACCTATTATGAGAACGATAAAGACTAGCAACGTCTCTTGGGAGAAATCTAAAGATTTAAACTAAAAATAACATGGAAGTATGTTAAAAACGCAGAAATACTTTAGAAAAGTAAAGCCCAGATAAGACTTCGACGCATCCTTACGTACGCAGTCTCATAATCACAATTCATGCTAAAGTATTTATTTTGAAAAAAGAACAAAACTTCCTTAATTGTTCTAATTTGCAATTAACTCATCAAGCGACCGATCTCTTACTAACTTTCCATCACTTTCACCCTCTCATGCTATGTTGCCCCTCCTACTACTATTCTATATCACTCACTTTTACTAACAGTCGAAAGTGATAAAGGGGAAAAGATTAAAAGTCCATTATAAACAAGGGAATATCACAAGTAATATTATTGGACTCATAGCTGGAGAGATAGGGATCAGAAAGAGACTATTTTGAATGTTATCTTTATCTTAAAAAAATTAAAGAATTTAACTTGACCTTAATGAATGGCCAAAAGAATCACTTATATTTGTATGCACAGGAATCACTCCTAAACTAAAATTGATCATTATGAATTTCAGAACACAACTGTTATGAGTAAAAGTCCAAATGTGGCCATGTTTGGTTTTATGGTTGGAAGCCTTTTGTAAAAAATTTAACAATAGGTATTAGACATCAATTAATATTTCCCAAATTTCAGTTTGGAGTATTTTAAAGGGTTAATGTCCTGAATTTGTTTCTTTAAAACCCCTTAAGATTAAGCCTTAAATTTTAGATATTTTCTTAGCATAAAAATCATGTAATGGATTTTGATCATAATTGGATTAAGGATTCTAAGCATACGATTTAGTAATATATCTTTATTTTAATATTTGTAAAGAGACAAAAGTGGGGAGGAAAAAAACTATTCTGTTCGGAGATTACATTTTACCTGCCCTGGGACGGGTATTCTAGTATAATATAACATCACTCAATATGTTCCGGGGCTAACAGAGATAGTTCCACTACTAATAACAAATTTAAAAAAATAATCCATGTGACTAAACTACAAATGTCAAAATTTGAGTCAACTGGATTATTAGTTTACAAATTATTTAAGTAAACCTACTGTTGCAAACTTTTGGTAAATTGAATTTCGTGTTGATAAAGCCGTGCTTTCTGATGGAGTAAATACTGTTTATTCAAACTTTGCTCCATCGAAAACGACGGTTAAGAGGTTGTATGATGCTGAATGCTCAGAAGAAGAGTTGAAGATATTTTGCATGAACATCTATCCATGAAAGTTTTCTTACATTCGATCAAAAACAATGCATCGACGATTCAGATTGCTTGCAAGTATTTCAACGGAACGAAAGTTTTCGCTTCAATGTGACAATAGATGAAACATGGTTGACTACTTCACTCTAGAATCAAATCGGCAGTCAGCTGACTGGACAGCAGTAAGCTATCAAAAATGACTAAAGATGCAAACGTCAGTAGCCTTCGTATTTTGGGATGCAAAAGGTATTTTCTTTATTAATTACCTTGAGAAAGGAAGAACCGTTAATAGCGTTATTGATGTGTTTGAAGGAAGAAATTGGCAAATAAAGAAAAGTGCTCTTTCACCAAGACTATACTCAGTGTCAGAAGTCAATCACAAAACTACATGAATTGCACTTCAAACCAGCACCTACTGGCTGTTTGCAGATCTCAAAAGAATGCTCCAGGGGAAAGAGATTTGGCTCCAATGGAGAAGTGATATCAGAAACAGACATATTGAGGTCAAAGGCAAGTCTTTCTACAAAAAAGGTATTGAATGGTTAGAAAGAGATTGTTGATGAATAAAGTTGAATTTGGTCTAAAAGTTATCGTTTCAACGGTGCTTCTAAGCTGTAGTAAAATTTAAATCTCATTATCGTACATGCGCGCTTCACTACAGATTCAACATAAACATTTAAAAAAACAAACAGTATCTTCAACGCCAGAAAGACTTCAACTATGAAAGGAAAGGAAAATATTGTTTGTACCATGAATAAGGTTTTTAAAACCGAAAATTTGGATTTAAGAAAAGAAAAAATAGTTTAATAAATATTTCATTTGTTTAACAAAATCTTGCATCATGTTGGCTGATTCTAAAATTTCAAATATATATATGTATGCAGCAATTTGTTATGTATACATCTCTGATTGAAGACTACGGAATATGTGTGTTGCGTAATTTTTTTAATTACTTGCTCGGCGAGCAAGTTTCCTGTGATACTTCGTGGACTATCGCTCCAAGACTTTTTATTGAGCATCTCGAGCACTTTCAATCTTCACTATAGTCATTAGTTTTTTTGTTTTTTTTTGTTAATTATTTTCTTTGTAGTTTCGGTGTGAGAAGGAAACAAAAAAAGAAAAGGGGTGTGATTGAGTCTTTATTTTTATCTCTTTTTCTTTACCCATGAGTTGAATAGTATTAGTACTTGTGATGATATTCCCTATTGTTTATAATGGACTATTCCAATATTCTGCGTTATAGTTTTACTGGAAGGGTTACCCGGTGTTGCCTGGGTTAGAGTGGGATAGAATCATATGAAACATATTAAGGAGAGTTTACTTTAACAGCAACATTGATGTTGTCAGCCTAATATCTTACCCAGATATATGTTTTAAACTAACGCTTATAGATTAATTTCACTGTAACATGTTAGAAAAGTGTCATTAGCTTCTTTTAGGGGCAACTAAAGATGCAGAACTACTTTCATTATGTTCACATGCAAATTGTACATGTGAATACACTTATTTTTAAAGGTACACTCCCTAGTGTGTCTTCGTTTTTAGGGACAAACATGCACACAGAGAGGTGTTCTCTTTTATTATATAGAGAGGCGGATAGACGGTGAGTCGTTACATACTAAATATACCAAAAGTCTCCACTTACATTTTATTAGATTTCATGTAATTTTTATTTTTTAAATCGATAGAAGAGGGGAAAATATCAATGCTGTTTCTATTCACCCCAACGAGACAATTCAGCATTTGTTAAGTCGACTTAAAATAACACTCATAAGAAAAATTTGAAGTTGTAAAGGGGCTCTGTCCTTATGGGTCACGTAGAGGTGAGAGTTCTAGTATCTTCCCCAGTAGATCTTATACATATGATTTAAATTTCATAAAGATAGGATAATTTGAAGTTTAAAGGGGGTTTAAGCCCTCATAGCCTCCTTACAAGTGCACTTCGTGATTCGGGAACACTTCCATTGTCCTCCCCGGTAAATTTTCCATAAGAATACACTTTCTTTCTATAGGGAACACATAAACATCACACACACATACAAACAAACAGACATTGAGGTTTATATATATATAGATTACCTTTGTAATTAAACATATATAGCGAGAGACTGAGGCGAAAGTGATAGCCACTGTATAAGAGGGGGGATAAAACAACAGATTTAACAAGTAAAAAAAATAGTTTTAAGGAAAACAAAAACATGTAAAATTACATATGTAATTTAAATTTTAATATTTTGAGTAATCGTCCAGTCATTATCAAAAAATGTGTTTCTTGATAAAAAAAATGAAACTACAAAACCGTTATGCAAAACTGGTCATTTTCAATTTTGTGCAACATTCATTCTTTGTCTCAACATACATATCGGTCCACGTGAAATCTTGCAATCAAATGGCAAAGAAACCCTGTTATTTCTTTTAAGCAAATGTACATATGCATTCATCTTGACATGAATTACCTTTAAGAGTAAATAATTCATTCAGCCCACAAGGTTTCATTTCAAAACAAAATCCTTTTCGGTCTGTAAATAAAAAAACTCCCACATGGGAATTCAGACCTTTTAAAATCCATTTTGTTTCTTTTTGTTTGCATGTATAGGCAAAATAAAATAGAAATAAAGGATAAAACAAAGACAATCCAAGTGGAACCCAGTGTTGTGTATATAAATACTTCATGTGTCTTGAAAAAGCCTGAATAATTATTTTTGGTTAAATATCAGTTTGTGGCTATTAAATCTAAAAAGATAATTTTGTCTCGCCTATGTATCCACTATTTGCACAAAAGATGTAATATATTGAAACTACCGCAATGCTCGTCGTATTTGGGACTGAAGGGGGAATCTGTCGCATCTGTTGACAAACTAAATATGTCAGTTTATTGCAGGCATATCTCTATAAACCTCAATGGCTGTGTGCATGTGTTCCCTATAAAAAGAAAGGTTACCTAGAGAATCTACATAAAATCCAAAAGTGTATTCTTATGTAAAATGTACAGTGTTTCTGAATTAAGTGCATCCCTAAGAGGACTATGAGAGCATAAACTCCTTCCTATTTTTATGAAATTTAAATTTGTACAAAATCTGAGAAAAACAATGGAAGTAGTTCCGAATTTCTAAGTGCCCTCATAGCCTAAAGGAGCTATGGGGGCCGAACCTCCTTCTAAACTTAAATATATTCTAATTTAATGAAATTTATATATGTATAAAATTGTCTGGGGAAGACAATGGAAGTGGTCCCAAATCTCTATGTTGCCGTTTATATGCCATCACATCTAAGAGACAGAACTCCCTTAAAACACATATATCTGATTTTAATGAAATTTAAACCATATGTATAAGACACTAATTTGGAGAATTTTTCAAAATTTCAGCTTCTTCAAACTATATTCGGGGGCAAAACGAGGAGGGAGACAGTAAAAACAACGAAAGTAATATGGTGTTATGAGCATAGTAGAGAAGTAGATAATAGTGATCCTCATTCAATCCCGAGCAATGTCGTATCTTCCTGCTACTATATATATATAATATATATATAAAACAATAATCAAGGGAGGCGCGAGAGCGCTCTATCCCTTAATAGACTTCAAAAACGGCATATGCTAGAAATCTCATTTCTTTGATCAATCATAACTCAAAAACCAATAAACCGAATTAGTTAAAACTTTGCACAACATTTTATTTTGATAGTTCTATAAGTGTGTAGAATTTCAGCATCATTAGTTAAGGCATCCCAGAAATGCAGAAAGGTCAGGAGTGATTTTGTGTTATCCGTGTGTACATACGTATGTGCCACCCTGTATCTTATCAACTATTTGATGGATTCAGCTGATTTTTGGCAGAGATAGAGGTTCTAGGGTCTAGTTGATGGCATTTTAATTTCAGTTTACCATATACCTTAGTTTTCCAGAAAATTCAAAAAAACCTTTAAAATGATCATTGTATTGAGGCATAACCTTTACAAAAGTAGTGACATTCCATGATAAATGCCAGTATACCGAAATCATATGCCCTTAATAGGGTTAAGATGAAAATTCATATACACTAAATGTACAAAAGCAAGGAAATTCCCAAATTTTTACACTTTTATTGTCACTAAGGGTATGCGAGCACAACAGGGCTATGTATTTTACTGGTAGGAATTTTTCTTCAGCGCACCTCACACACTTCATCAACTCATGCATAGAGATTTATACTGTAGTGATGTGATAATGAAATGGTTTGGTTGATATGTAGTCATACCCTTAATTAATGACAATAAAAGTGTAAAAATTTGGGAATTTCCTTGCTTTTGTACATTTAGTGTATATGAATTTTCATCTTAACTCTATTAAGGGCATATGATTTTAGTATACTGGCATTTTTCATGGAATACTAATAGGAACACCGAGAAGAATGATTTTATGTATATTGGCTCTACCGCTCTCTAATTAAACATAGAATCGCAACAAATCTAAATTCCGTTATTAATGATAGATATATATTAGCGCTATTTCACTGTCTAAATACATATGAGACGGAAAAATACCTTCTCATATAGAATGGTTAATCCTTAAAAACATACCCCTACCAACCTGGTTTGAAATCTTGTAACCTTAGTACTTCTGAGGTCTTGACTATTATGAAATTTGATTCCAATCTTTTACATGGAAAATCTGCGATCATATCATGCCCACACAAGAGAAAATTTAGGTATAACAAATATATAGGTCAACTTATATAATTGGAATTTCTTCCCAATAGTTTTATAACTTGGCATTTGGTTTAGTATCTACAACACCTCTGGAATATCTAAGGGGATTAGTAGGGATAATCTTTATGCAATAAACTTAGTTTAATCCAACCTTAATATATAATCCAATCATAGCAGCAGTTGTCTATAAAATTTATTTTGCTCTTCTTACATTTGTTAGAGGTTTGTTGTTTCGGACATGATTTTTGGTGCCTATTCCTATACAAATACGTTTTACCTCCTGATGTGGTGCTTATATAGATCAGGGCACATATGAAAAACGCATTGTTAATAAACGTAAAAAAACAGCAATTTTATTGTATTTTGTATTGGGCATTCATTTTCGTAGAAGCTGTGCTCTATGCCAAACCGATTTATCTCCCTTGTATTATCTTACTCTTCAATATTACCTGCGTCACGCTAAGACCATCGATTCAGAAAAATACGATAAAATTGATTATTTACATTTAGTAAAAATCTACTGGATATTTTTTTCTATACTAATTTTTGCCTGCTACGAAAATATAAATAAGAATTTTGATTTGGAAATTGGTCTTTTATATGTGCCCTGATCTATATAAGCACCGTAGATTTTATACCATAATAAAATTAAAATCTAAATTAAATTTATAATAGCTATTTAATCAATAATTAACTTTATCGAGGCTTAATCAGCAATGGAAAGTTTAATGTGCTTATCGAGTATAAGTACCGTTTGAGCTTTTTCTTCCGCATCCAGACTTAAATAAAGTCCCTTTAATAAATCTAATTCTTAATCAAATGAATGTCTTTAAAATGTTTCTAAGGATCTAAATATATGACTAACCATAACATATTTTAATTTCTAAATAATCTGTTTGAATCTTACATGACCTGCTTTTATTGGGAATCCAGAGTTTCTTCCCTTTAACCGTTTCATAGATGTTAACTTTAGAGCAGAATAAAGCACTGGTATGATATTTTTTGAATTCGGAACTTTTCACTAAAAAGCTACAACACATGCATCCAGCATGCCGATTTTCCTGACCAGACTTTTCTAGATCATACTATAATGGAATTTCCTTTTTATTTTTTAGCTCCACTCGGACGTTTTTTTTTTGTGATGTAAGGAAACCTTTTCTTTATCGTTTCAACAGTATTTAAAGACAACGTCCCATGATTAGTGCCGATCCATTTATCAAAGATTTTTCTCGAAACATACGTGAAAATCACGTTTTTGTTGTTTTTTTTAACTTTTTACTTTTGAAACTAGATTTAAATGCTATTTTGAAACACACACGTTGAAAGAAACGGATACATGATCATTTTTTTTTTTTTTTAACTTTCATTCGCCCCAAAAGGGGCTACTGTGAATAAGGAAATAAACTATTAGAGTAGAAAGCCCTCAGGCATCTGGAGATCTTTACAGTGAAGGGGTGGGATTTTGCTGACTGACGGGTCGGTCGGAGGTATATACGTCGAGGGGACACCTGTGCAGCAAGTTCTTTGGAGCACATTCCATTAAAGTACTTGTAAAATAAACAAGGATACAACATTGCAGAAATAAGACTACAAATATTCGTACAAATGCTCTGTACCCTATAATCAGGGATCATCAAGCTTGTTTTTTTTATTGGCTTTATTCTGTACTTTGTTAAATATTCTCAGTGTAACATCAAAATAATATATATATATATATATATATATATATATATATATATATATTAGTAGAATACTCATCCCAGGACAGGTATTAGCAATTAATATAGCTAATGCTCACGCACCAATCGTTTTAAAAATGTATTACTTAATGTTACTTAAAATTTGATGTAGAGCAATCATTTTCTCTATTAAAAAAAGTTTAATACAAAAAAATGTTAGTTATTTTTTTAGGGGGTGGAACCAAAAAAAGTGAAATTTATATAAAAAAAATAAATGTATATATATATATATATATATATATATATATATAAATAAATGTTTTGAGGTACAAAATTTATAGATACATTTAAAAAGAATACGCGGAAATCTCTCTAAGGCCCTTTCGACTATCATCTCGTCAGGAGAAAATCGATAGTTTTAATTAATAATAACGTCAAAAGAAAGAGCAAATGGGGAAATTGAGTGTGCCAAAATTAATGTTGAAGCGATTAAAATTCAATTTAATTATTTCGTTAAAAGTCGATTAAAAGGCACTACGTTAGGGGATAAAAAAAAATTTTTTTTTAAATAAAAAAATTGGGAAGGAGTTCAAAGTTCCCCAAAGAGATTAAGCGATCTTACAAATTCCTTCTGCCGGCACAAGGAAGGTTTTCGCATAGCAATAGAGACAGATTCCAATATTTTCAAATGGTTCTTGGAATCTGCTCGATGCAAGACCTCAAAACGGTCTATTTTATAGCCACTGACACAGCTAGGGTTTTCAACCAAATGCTGGCCAATAGCAGAGTCCAAAGAATTAGAGGAGGGGTAACACAAGGACCCTACCCTTCCCTGACGTATTTTTGATGGAATGTGCTGGTTTATGCGAGTCTGCAAATGCAAGGAAGTGCGCCCTATATAGCCAGCATCACATTGGCATTTAAATTGGTATACAATATTACTATAATTTGTATAGGGCACACTATCCTTGCGAAAGGAAGGAAAAGCAGGTCTTGTAGCATAAACTAATCGTAAGGAAACAGAGTAGAAGCATTTGTTAATGCTATCAACAATCTGTTTACCTAGTTTAATACTATTTCCCCCTATACAAGGTAATTTTAAATAAATGGGGCATTTTACAGGCCCAAATATTTTAGAGGATTTAAAATCAGCAACCTTTTTATTAATACAATCATTGATAAGGTCCTCGGGATAACCATTATCAATGAATATATCCCTGATCCTATTAAGTTCACATTCTAATCTATTTGGAGAACAAATAACGAGGGCTCTATGTACCAAAGTGTAAATTAAGCCTACCTTTCTAGACTTAGGCACAACAAAAGAAGACCAGTTTACATACAGGCCCGTAAAAGTAGGCTTCCTGTAGATGGAAGTGAGAAAGCCACTCCTTGAACGTTCAACAAGAACATCCAAGAAGGGAAGACAATTATCCTTTTCACTTTCCATCGTAAACTTTAGAGCCTCATGAATAGAATTTAACTTATGAAAGAATGCCAATGCTCCACTCTGTGAAGAAAACATCGCAAAAGTGTCATCCACATATTTAACATAAGTAGTGGGCATCTTTACAGACCTAAATAAAACGGATTCGTAATATCCGATGAAGATATCAGCTAAAGTGGGGGCCAATGGACACCCATTGAGACCCCATCAACCTGACTATACATAATATTATCGAAGCTGAACTCGACTGATTTAGTACATAGAAGTATCAATTCTATGAAGATCTCCCTAGGGAAACAAGGGGCAGTCAGTCATAGAGAGCGTCGGTACAAATAGTTATAGTCTCATCTAAAGGTACATTAGTAAAGAGACTAGAGACATCAAAAGAGCACATAAATGATTGGCCCCCACTTTAGCTGAAATATTTGAAAAATGATAGCAATGAGTGAGGGATTGGGGGGGGGGGGGTGAGGAGGGCGGTGATTTCTCATGTTCCAAATATTTAAAATATTCCATACCCACCCTTTCAATCACCGCCCTCCTCCACCCCCCCAATCCCTCACTCATTGCTATCATTTTCCAAATATTTCAAATATTTCACACCCTATCACAACAAATCCTCCCTCTCCCCCACTCAACTATTTTCTCCCATACCCCTTCTTAAATTCCCTCATTTTCTCAAAACGCTCTCTAAGACCATAACTTTCGCCCATCCACCAAAATCACAGCCCCCCCTGCTCATCCCCCACCTCTTTCTCTTACCACCAGCCACAGTAGTCCTGGCTCACCCCTTCCTCTCTACCCATCCTCCTTTCCCTGCATACACCCCCCCCCCATACACAAACATTCCAACTTACTTTTCCCCTTCAATCTTGAACCGCAGCCATCTGGTCAAACACCTCCCTCCCTCTCTGCCATCCACTTTACCCCTGCTCATCCCCCACCTCTTTCTCTTACCACCAGCCACAGTAGTCCTGGCTCACCCCATCCTTCCATTTTTTCCCCACTCATTCTTTTCTACATTCATTTCTATTTCTCCAACAAATACGGACGTCCACCCAGCAGTTGGCCACTATTTCATTCTATTTTTCCCAATATGTCTACCCTACACGTATCTGTACTTGCATGACATTTTTTCTCTATTTTATCATCCTGATGAAGTCTTATAAATAAAGACGAAACGTTGATGTACACATAAAAAACATCCATTTTTTGGTTTTCCTTTTTCATTTTCCCATATATATATAAATAAATGTGTATATATATAAATAAATGTGTATATATATATATATATATATATATATACATACATACACACATATATATATATAAACATACACATACCTATCTTCAGATATATGTACCTTCTAAATGAAGTGCCTATGTTACTCACCGTGTTGACCAGAATATATATTCGAAAATTCATAACATTGTGCAGACAATATTTGTTTTCAATTTCCAAGTACTAATTTATGCATATTTTAAAAATTTATTTTTCTTGTCTTTAGAAAACTGATAATATTTCCATACTCTTTTGCAAAATAATTGATTACGGAAAATGTTGAACCTCGATATTTGTGGTAGAGTCATAGTGTTATAGTTTAAATCCACATTTTCTCAGTTCAGCAGAGGGATAATACGAAAAATAAGAAAGGAATTGAAGGATTCAGGATCCAATTACAAGCGACATCAGTGAGAAAAATGCATGATCGATGATCTGACACTGTCAAAGAACCTGGCAAATATATGCGTAACATTGCAAAGGAGAAAGGCGCAAATGAAAAGGAGCTCATTACGCTGGTGCTACATTTCATGCACGATGAAGAAAGGATACAGCATTGTTGACACACCGGTTATCGCTAAATCACCGAAGTTAAGCAACGTTGAGCCTTGTCAGTACTAGATGGGTGACCATTTGGGAATACCAAGCGCTGTATGTGGACACCTGCTATGGGCAAATAGCGTTGCCAATTCGCAGTCCCTAGTGTGGCAAAAACCCCTGAATGACAATAAGGTGAACGGAAGTCAGGGAGAGGTTCCACCTCCAGGAGTGATCAAAAACCCTGGTGGTGGCGGAAGGAGGACAATTTCTGTCAGGGCAAGAAAAGCGTCTGAAGCAAAGGAGCTGAAACGCCCACTTGAGTAAGACATGCTGCGGTTCTTTAACAAGAAAATTTTCTGTCAAAACGAGAAGATCAACTCCCAGAAAAACAGGTGGCTCACTCCAAAAGACGCACCCAGGATTTTGCAGACAGTTTTCAGTGACAATTATGATTTTCAGTGTTGTCATACAAACCCACTTTTTATATGAGAGCCTCACGCTATATCTGTTCTGAGCGAGTGACAGCAAGGGTCAGGTCTGGCTGTCAGTAAACTTAGTTGAGCACTTCCTAGCTCGCCTGA
>OY744519.1:121824345-121836845 GCA_963556195.1 Sepiola atlantica | reverse complement strand
AGAGACAGATTTTTGCATGGAAATAACTGATGCAATTGTTGCCGCCGCCATTGCAATTGGCAAACATCATTTTTGTCTTCTTGTCATGAGCCACTAAAAGGAGGAGGAGAAGTGGGAGGAGGAGGAGGAGAAATGCTCTGTAACGGTTCGGATAGTGCTCATTAGTTGTGAATCTTGATGGCCTTTTCCAGGTAGTTATAACGTGATCGCTTCGGAGTTTTATTAACATGATCCAACCCTAACCAGGGGCGAGTTTGGAGACCACCACCTGAAAAAAATAAAAAATAAATAAAAGGGTATAATTTTTAACTTTATTTTTTAATAACTTTTAGGGAAAAATCTTTTATTCACCAGAAGACAAGTTTTTTCTAGATTCAATGTAGAATAATGGAGGGGAAAAAAATTCATTTCAAAATTTAAACATTTCCAAACTAATAGAAATAACATTTCAAACTGAAGTTTGGCTGAGTCTCATCATCATCATCAGTTTAACGTCCATTTGAAATGCTGGCATGCATTAAACAATGACATTTAGGAAGTAACTTGTTAACTAACCTATCTCTGGCCAGGTCTTTATACCTTTTTTCTCAGGTCCTTCCTTATCACTTCTTCCCATGTTTTTCTTGGCTCCCCCGTTACCTCAACTGCTCTACAACTACTAACTCAAGACCTCTCATTCATTCTTTCAATGTGACCAAACCAACAAAGCTTCCTGCACACATCTCCTACGCTGTCCAGATTTAATCTTCCTCTGAAGTCTTTAGATCTAAGTCTGTCTTTAAGACTCACATTACGCATCCGTTGTACCATTCTCCTATCATTTCTCTCCATGCAATACATGTCCTCAACTCTCACTGGCTAGGTTTCACTTCCATACATCATCACACTGCATACACATGTTTGATAGATTCTTACCTTGGTCGACAGTAGTAACGCTCTACTGGTTAGTAATGGCAGAACTTCCCTGAACTTATTCCATCCACTCCTAATTCTTGCAATCACATTAGCACCTGCTCTACCCAATGCTCTCATGGGTCAGGGAATGCATCAAGGTAACAAAACTTCAACAACCTCAATAAGTTGGTCATCCAGATATACTTTCTCCACATCTGAGTTCTCATCTATCTCCATTGTCTTAGACTACTTGCACACAAATTAGTTATCATTCTCTCTCAATCTACCTGTAATTCCACTGCACTTCTTGTGTACCCAATGCTTACAAATAGCACAAAAGATTCAGTTGTACCTGACTTCCTTTCCACAAACTGAACAGGAGAACTTTCCTCTTTTTTGAAACTTTCCAACACTACAACCACTGATTATCATCTTGGTCTTGGTAACATTTACTCTCAGACCTTTACCTTCCATGGCATTCCTAAAAGTTTTTGACAAGTAGACCTTCCATTGTTTCACAGGCAAGTACTAAATCATCAGTATAACGTATCTCTTCTGGACAACCCATACGAAACTCTCTGGACAACGCTTCTAAGACACAAATGAAAAGCAACGGACTTAGTACAAAACCCTAATGTACTCCCACTTGAGCATTAAACCTGTCACTAAATCTTTTAAGCATTTATGTACATTTCTTGAACAACTTTCACCAACCACTCGTTTGCCCCTAGTTTACGCAAAGCCCTCAAACATCTCTTGGCATTGTCAACGGTTTCTCAGAAATGCAAGGATACATTGAGAAATACAATGTTTATTGTACAATTCCTTGGCCAATGAAATAATTTAATTTTTTTTTTTTTTTTAAGATAAACTCAATTGAAAAAAAAAAAATTTTTCATGGTTAAATTATATTGGGAAATGAGGACAAAAAATGTTTTTTCTGAAAAAAACAAAACAAATGAAAACAAAATTCCTAAACTCATACAAGGTGTTCAAGACAAATTTGACACTTTTTGGAAAGAAAAAGAAAAAGACAAAACATGATACTTTCGCCAATAATTAATTTTCAGAGGATCTTTTGTCGAATAGAGTTCATTTGAAGAAGCCACCCAAAGCTTTCACCATGACCTTCAGATATGACCTGAACCTGGAGAATGCGACTTACACGGTGTCATTCAAGAGACGCCTGAACACCAGTTTGATCCTGGCAATCAGCTCGTTCTTGATGTCGCAAGCGGTACAGTTGGTGCCTTTCTTAATTGCATTCCACAGATAATAGTCCATGGGGTTGCAATCAGGAAAGTCTTAGGAGCAGATTTTGGAACTGGTGAAGTCATGGAAATACTCAGACAGCCACTTCTGTGTGTAACACAGAGCTGAGTCCTATGCTACACGCATGCCCTTTCTGCAGACACGCTCTCCACCCAGTATTTGACAACTCAATATAGTCATCTGAATGGAGTCGGAGTCCCTTTTCTGGACCCCCCCCCCCCCCCCAAACCATCACAGTTTGAGGGAACTTGATTTTCATGATGCACAGGAGTTTGTGTGGACTGTAGGCAAGCCAACAAGTGTTCTGTGGATTGTGTAACTGATCTTGAAAAGAACCAGAGCATCCCCGGCTCAACTGGGTGTTTCATCTTGTTGAGTTTCTTGGCTTTTGTAATGGATGTTCTTTTGGGCCTTGGCTGTGAGTCGTTGACTCTTGCAACGTGTATAAGGAGTAGTGAAGATCCTTGTTCAGTGCTTTCTTCATAGTCGTCACTCTCATGTCCATCTTTGCCTTGATCTTGTCTCACCCCTTTTTTTTTTTTGCAGCTTCGACAAATTTTATTGGGCAGACAATCAAAATACCTGCTATGATACTGCCACTGCTTCCACACCTCAGTTGCAATTCTCCAGCTCATGGCCTTCAAGGAGCACTAAGATTTCCAAATTTGTAAATCTGGTGCAAATCATCACGATGCAGATCACCCTCTTCCAATATTCCATTGTCTCCAGCTCTCAAACCTAACAATAGTACATAGAAACAGCTATCTGTGGCACTTTAGTGCTATTAAATATTTCAAATGATTCTGAAATGAAAGAACATCAAAATATTATCCAATTTGTCACAAACATATATATATGTGTGTGTGTACATGGTGGCAGCAAACAGATATAGAGTATAGCCATCATTTATAGATCGAATCTGGCTTTTAAAGCCTGCCAGACTCTTAGACTCTCTGGCACAGTAATTGCAGACAGGTTGTTTTATGCAAGTTGTTGATTAGACTATTCTTTTTTCTTTGTCAATTCTTTTATATTTTGTCTTTGCTGGGGATGGGGCATCCTACAGGATGCCAAACATTCACCCACTATCTCAGAGACTCAAACCGAGAGATATTTTTAGGATTTTAACTACACCTTTAAGCGTAATTGTATCTCTTTTGAACTTGGTTTACCGGGTGTATTCGCCCGGTAGTTTTTGAAATTCTTTTTCATGAGCGCAGTTGCTTCTATGATTACTAGAATAATAGAGATTTTCCTAAGATTCCAGTTTCTTTTCATGCCGTACACTTTGTGGACTTTCATATTCTGTTTCAAAATTATTTGCACTCTTTATCACATAGGTTGCTACCCCTTTTGCAAGCATTTTGGAGATGACCGACTTGTAAGACCTGTTTCAATCAGGAATACTTTAGTAATCACCACAGACCCAATCACAGGGAATCACAACAATTTCATTTCGCCTTTTTAAAGCCCCTTTCCTCTGACTGATCTCTTTAGTCTTTCATGTTCAATACGTCTTCTCTCATATCCCGTCTCCATGTTGCTCTATCTAGTGAGGTCTGTTACCAATTACTGTTCAGGAATCCACATTTTTTGAGAGAGGTCTTTAGAGTCCTTGTATCTCAGCTTTCGTTTATGAGGTGGCCTCTTTCTTCCACAAAGTTATCCATGAATCATCATTGATCCTAAATTTATTCCCTCCCTCTACTTTAAGCAATGTCTGCGCAACATGCTTTCCATACTGCAACACTTCCTCATCACTAATATGTATCTGCCATCTCACACGTAGGACCCTACGATACAACGCTGATGGAAACGCTTTAACTTTTTTCTCTTCTATATAACACCCAGGGTTTTCATACAACACAGCCAACAAAATAAAAGCATTACAAATTTTGATTTAGGTGATATTATTCGATTTTTCCAATCAACCTACCAAACTGGGGGAGTTACACTTTAGGGGAGCAGCCCCTTTCCTGTTCGGTTTACTGACAGGGAAGCCATTCTTGATGTTTTCCTCCTTTTGTTTTTTTGGGGTAGTCATCTTTTAAAGGGGCCACTCCTGGGCTGGGGGAGCCACAGCACACTTTTACATTCATGTCAGTTGGTAGCTCCCATAGCCCCATCACTTAAAACGGGGGTGGGTGGGATGAGGTGATTGTCACAGTTTTAACAGGTGTAAAGACACCGTATATTGGGGAGCTAGTTTTAGCGCAAAAAGAGTGTGTCAAAACTGGGGAAAGTGTTATTAAGGAAGAGAGAAACTGTCTGACCTTCCTTATCACTCGTAGCTTACGAAATGTCAAGGTTGCATCTCGAGCCCAAAGAGGAGAAGAATATCAGAGAAAGTGGGCCAGGCTAGGGTATTGCTGACAATACACAAGGGGTGAGAAGGTGTGACTGCATTCCCTGACCCATGAGAGGATAGGGTCGAGAAATAGAACGATAGTGGTCTTTTGTGAATCAAGTGTAGAAAAATGGAACATATATTTTTGGCTAAAATCAAAGTGTAGTAAGAGGGAGCATTATCATGGTGTTTAATTGACAAGAAAAGCCATCATCTAAAAGTAACATTGTGTTTTTTTTGCTTAACCTTTGAATTGTGAAGGAAAGAAAAAGGAAAATGCTAAATAGCTTTTTTTTTTTATTAATATCACATTGTATATTTAACAAGCCCTTATTTTCTCATTGGAATATTATATTTTATCATTAATTTTTATTTATTTAATTCCTAAGACTTAGGAATAAATATTTGTTTTAAATATAAACCACGTCTTGAGTTGTTTTTCATTGATTTATCTGGTGCATTTCCAGAAAGGATTATTTTTTTTATATTTCATTGAACTTGTGGACCAAATACGTATCACAAGTTCGCAACAATATATATATATATGATAATAATTATGGAAATAATCTTTATGTTGTTTCCAGAATGGATTAAATTTTCCACGCACACACGTGTATGTGTGTATTAAATATATAATAAAATGAAAATTACCTGAAATCTGGTGAGGTAAAAATTTAGACAAATTTAACTGGAAATCTGAATCCCCATCATCTGGGATGTAATCTTGCCGCCCCATAATCACAACTGCAAATTTATACTGTAGAGAAGAAAAAAAATTAAAACAAAATTTTATAAAATTAAAAACAGTTAAGAAAAAGAAAATAAACAGAGAAATGCCGGATTTTAGTTTTGGAAACTCTTTAACAAACAATCCATGAAATGAAACCATTTTAATGGCAGTAAACAATCGTCTTATTTGTAGAAAATACTCACTTTCTCGAATTCTTTATCAACAACATCCAATTTTTTCCGTATTCTTTCTTTCACGGTGGAAAAAGGTTCATTCTACAATAGAAAATTATAGAAATGACCAAATGAGGCAATTTCTCTCTTAATAGACAATTGGGGAGGACGAGGATAAATCCCAACTATTTTGATAAACATTATTAATAAAGAAAGAAAGAAAGAAAGAAAAAGAAAAGAAAGAAAAAAAAGATAAAGAAAAAATGCTGATTCCAACGCTCTCAGTATTTAAAACGGGGTTGCGCAGTCGCAGGTCATAAGAATGCTAAGAGTCAGAATCGGATTTTCTAATCTCCAAAGAATCAATAGTCAGTCTGAATATTGGAAGATTTAATTCAGTTGGATATTTTGGAATTCTAGGAGTCTGGTCTTATAGCTTCTGACTCTGCAACCGTGATTTAAACAGATTTCTTTTCAAATGAAACAGCAAGCTTTTATATGATCGGAGGAGTACAACTATCACAAATCCATAATGAACAAACCCAATATAGTAGTTGTTTTACTGTGTATGTGTGAATGCATATCACATTTTTATGAATGAAATGCTTACAATTTTTCCCCTTCAAAGTTAACTTTTTGTGTAAAGAAAGTAAAAAAGAAAAAAAAAACGTGAAGAAATTTTTTACAAATAAGACTTACTTTTCTTGGCCTTTTCACTAAGAGCAAAGTGTAGTATTTGTTCTGATACACTTAGTGAATAAAAGATCCTTCTAGACCGAGACATAATTTTTGTTCTAGAAATGCCCCATTTAAAACCGACCTTGTGTGTAACTGTTCTCATGAGGAGGCAAGTAAATAGGGGCCGTTTTCGTAAACAAATACAGATGCTATCCTACATATGAACAAACTTGCTGTAATATTAAAAATAATTTAAAGCTTGTTGCCACTCTTATGGACTCCTTTCAATCGCAAGAGAAAATGGATCCCTCCTGTAAGGGTGGCTGCACAAGGAGTCTATAGCGTAACAAGGGTTGCACAATCTCCAACTGCATCTCTCCTGAACCGGCATTGTTTGAGTCCAGGACAAGTGGAAAAAATGCTTGAATAAGCAGAGAAATACTGATGTTATTTTGTAGTTTCCTTCTCCTAGACAGACTCGTTGCACAACTAAGACTTGTCAGTCTAGTCCACCCTATTATTTAATCCATAGCTGGAGGGAGCATATATGGATTCATACATTTCTCAAGGGTATTAGTGAAAGTGATGCAGAAGGCACAACTGGACATGGCATGCAGAGGACAGAGTCTGTGACTAACCACCTGGCATCACTTTCAATCTTATAAAAGTGTGTATTTTGAAATGTGTGTCTTCTGAGGAGTTGATGCACAAAGATTTGATGGAGCTGGAAAAGACAAATCGTAAGGGAAGACAAAGAAAAAGAGCAGACAGCTCCATTCAAGCAGATTGCACATTCATTTTATCTTAGAGGGCTCTCCATAGGAACTCGAGTTAACAACTATACTGTTATATTTATGATGAGCTGTATTTACTCAGTGTTCGCCGAGTGGAGATATATTGCTGGGTGTAGAACTATAACTAAGTCCAAATTTGTTTATAAGTGATTGAAGACGCGTTGGAAACGTGGGGTCAAGACAATTTCATTAGAACAATAATTCCAAACAGTCCTGTTTACAATTTTTTTTTTGTAATAGATTTAAAAATTCGTTCTAGTTTTCCCTTTTTTGATTCCAATAAATAATAGATTAATAGTGAAGAAAAAAAAAATTCATCTTGGAGAACACCATCTTTTCCCCACATTCCATCTCTATTTTTCTTTTATCTCGCACTAAGAGATAGATCTGCTTGTTTTCGGGGTTTTCGAAACAATCCGAAAAACAGTGGGTGGTCTACACTTAGAATGATTTGGGCAGGCCTTAATTAACCTGGCCCTTATCTCATTTTATTTAGTTCTTTATCTTTCTTTCTTTTTGGGTGTTTATGTTTTTTTTTAAATAGAATTGCAATTGGTATTCTGAATTTGTTGCCATTTTTGTTGCAAATAAAAAGATTAATTCATGGCTGAGTTTATGCATCATATATACTTACATGTTTTTATTTTTAAGTAGCAACGTAGACATCCAGCCAAGTGGTCACCCATGAGTCAGCTGCCTCTCATCGACGAGATCAACTCCCCTTTTCCTAATCTTTCACATGTTCTTTGCCAAATCATAGCTTAACATTTATTATACACTTCACTCTGCAACATACAGCACAAAATCAAATTGAAATTCTTAAACTTTCTCACTTACATGTTTGATTTTTAAAAGAAATGGTGTTCCAAACGTGCAGAAGAGATCCTGTAAGGAAAATAGAAAATATTTGTTAAATCACAAATTGAGGAATATGAAGCGTTTTATTTACTTGAAAAGCAAAAATTTACAGAAGACAGATTTACAAAGAATGATCAAATAAAATCTTTGACTATTTTGGTTAATTCCTGTAGTAGAAGTGATGAGCATTTAAAAAATAAATTTTTTTTTTTTTTTTTTTTTTTAATTTCAATTTGAGAAAAAGTTTAAAAAGAAAATTTTTTTTAAAATTATAAAAAACAAAAACACCAGCACAATTAGTTGAACGAATTCTTTCTATTTGGATTGTTCAAACTATGCTCATTTTGGTTCTTATTCACGTTTCAGGCCTGTCAAACTTAAGAATCTTTGTTGAACTCTTTCACATGGACGAATAGTTACAAATTTTGGTTAACAATCACTTGGACATAACAATGTTCTGGAGGTGATAAGAATAACATGAATAAGCACATCTACGAGATCATGGATGATGGAATGAGAACAATCTACCCCTGTCAAATTAAAAATTTGGTACAAGTTCAGAGTTTTAGTAGAAGGTCCCCAAGTTCGAAAAGATGCACCTGAAGATGGTTGAAAGTTACATCAACCTAAAACGTTGTGAATATAACAACCAAGATGAGAATAGTAGTCCGAATAATCCAATAATTAATGCTTATCTAAAAAATTGCAATAAAATAACTAAAAACCTTGTGAAAATGAGCAACTGGAATCATCATTTCATCTTCAGCCAGGGTAACTTCATCTTTTGGAATCTCTTCAATTCGATAGGTTTTTGCCGTTGCTGATGTATTGGTGAGATTCTCCAGCAAAGTTTCTTCTTTCTGAATGGCGTGAATCTTGTAACTAATAATTTCTAATAACCTACACAAAATAAGAAAACATTTTATTCAGAAAAAAAAGAAAGACGAGTCTGGAGATTTTAAATAATGGGAAAAAATGGGGCAATGAAAACAAAAACTAGAGAAAAAAAGTGCTTTGGTAGAAATATTGGAACTTTTAGAAAGGTTTTTTTCTGCTTTCAAAATAAGAAAACGGCTGATAACTAAAAGCATATCTAAACCAATTTTAACTTAGACTTCATTGTACATCAATTGTAACATTACATGGTAAATATTCAAAAGTTGAATGAAAAGAGAAAGGAGACAAGCATCGACTTACCGCAATCGTTTGGATCCGTCTTCAGAATATTCTACTTGTTTCTTAGCTTCTTCCAAAAGATCTGCTACTTTACCATTTTTATTAGGATATAATACAAGTTCTTTCTATAAAGAAAAACAAAATTGAACGGTTAACCAATTAGGTAGTCAAACTTTGGTTCCTGAACATCTCAGAACTGGAACAATTTGGATTTTGAACAAAAAAATTTGAGTCGGAAACGCTTGAGCTTTCTAACAAAATTCTGATTCCCCAACCACGCCGACGACAAATGAAGCACACTAACTGATGAAACGCCAACAGTGCTTTTGGGTTTTTAAATCCAGATCTAGGTTTTTATTTTTTTTAATCTGGCTTTTTTCTTAGTAACTATATTTTTAAATACCTGCTAAAATTGTTTTTTTTTTTAAATATTACAAATATCTAGTAAAATTGTCAAAATGTACACTAAAAATAGTCTTAATTCATAAAACGTACAGAGCGTATTATTATTTTTACAAAATAAGGTTTTATGTTATACATTATAGTTAGTATTGAAAACAATATCACTGATTCTAAATAATTTTGTATATTAACGTGTTAAATTATAAATGTAGCAGCAAAATTTCGGATCGTCATCCAAAATTCCTACAAGAAGCAGAGGAAAACTTACCTCTTCTTTCAAGTTATTATTCACCCATATACACTTAATCTGTCTCTTATTTTCCAATTCATTGATTCGTATACTGAGCTGAAATAAAGTGAAATAAACAATCGAATTAGACTTTACTCTTCAAATATGAAATTTAAAAGAATTCAAATTTTATAAAATACGAGAATTTTTAACAGTGTTATCAATTTTTAAAATTACCTGTTGATAATATATTTTTTTTGGCTGCCTTGGTTTAATGTAGAATATCAGATCTTTCAATGTTCCGTCAAAGGTACATCGAATTGGATTACCAGGTCCATCTCTATATCTGAAAAAATGGTTAATTATAACAACTGTTCGGCAGAAAATATCAAACTGTTACAGACACATTTAAATTTGGATTATTCTCATCTCGGTTGTTATATACACAACATTTCAACCGATGTAACCTCTGACCTCTTTTCAGATTTGGAAATTTTTATGAAACAATCATGACCAGGTAGAAATGTTAATTTATGTTATTGTTAGTTATTATAGCCTTTAGTAAGGATTGAACCGTTAACCTCAGGAATACTCATTTAGAAATGATTGTTAACCAACACTTCATGGCTAACGGAATGAGAACAATCTACTCTCATAGATTAAATAATTGACTCAGTTCAGAATTCTATACAGATACCCAAGTTAAAAACAATGCACTCGAAGGTCAGAGGTTACATTGGCAATTTTACCCATTACGTCATGGAATTACTATGTCTCCAACATACCAGAGTTCTTCTAGATGCACCCAAAGATTGGAGATTAAATCAGTTGACATGTGAATACAACAATCAAGTTTAGAATAGTTATCATGATAATCCCAACGATCAATTCGCATTTCAAATATTGTGAAACATAAAATTGACATTAACCCTGCCAAACAAAGTTATCTCCCCTTGACACACAAAAAATGTATATTGAATTATTTATATTATTTTTCTTCAGATTTTCGTCCTAGGGCGTCAATGTGGCACAAGTAAGATATGACCAAATCAGGGTCAACACGCTGAAAAGTGTTTCCCAGAGGGAGATTGAACCCATGCAGCCAGTGTGTGCCTTTGCCAATGGGAACATGAGCTCTGCACAGCTGACATCAACAAAATGGGCACTCTGGAGTTAAGCGGCCATTGTATTTTGTGTGTAGGATCGACTCGTCCATGTCCAAAGCAGTAGTAACGGCAGTGGTTCGGAATTGTGAGGATTGTCAGTCCCTATTTACTGGACTCACCACAAAGGCAGAGTTAGATACAAGGTTCGTTTTCAATGTGGAGAAAATCCATCTCCCTAAAAAGAGACACTCTGGATTGGGACAAAAAATAAATTGCCTTAGTATAGAAGGATTCCTCCTTCACGGATCAAGGAGAGAAAAGATTAATGATAAATACACTTTGCTCCTAGCCAAAAAGCCACGGCAATGAGGTTTAGTTTGTAAACTCAGCTCCAGTGCAAAAGGGAGGGTTCGGTGTGCTAGACATGGAGATTATGTACTACAACGGTTGCATTTTGACGATGTCGGAGTGTTCATGAACTTTAAAAATAAACGTCAAGATAACCAATCAGCCGATTTAAATACATTGAAAACATCAGCCTATACAATACCTAATCAACGTTCACTTAAATATGGAAAAAAAATCAACATAAATTAACAATAGGCCTGAAGAAGCACATCAGCAGAAATGTAATCGAAATAAATAATAAACGGTGAGAAATTTTTTTTGTTTTAATGTTCAAGAACATTTTTAATCAATCTTAAGTATTTTACAAATAAAAACTGACAGTTTCATTGAAATAAAATTATCAGACAAGATATTGTCTAATCTAAAACATAACTTTTTTTTTAAGGTTAAAAGTTTTTACAATTTTAGTCAATAAACAACCAATTATGATTTAAGTAATTCAATTAAACTTCACAAAAATCTGATTAAAACAAAAGTTGGGTTGAAAAAAAGGGTTGACAGAAAGAGCTGGCATGCAACAAAGGCTATAAAAAATATTTCATACCATGTTTATTTCACCATAAAAAAATCCTCAAAATTATTTTGGGAAATTTAAATATTTCATAAGACGTCTTATTGCAAAACAGACTTTTTTATGATACGTTTCTTCATTGAATTACTTTCCAAAAACATTAAGAGAAAAAGCATAAAAAGGGGTGGCAGGAAATGAGTGAAACAAAAATTCAAGTAAAAAGACTCCTGGACAACACCAGGTTGATACAGCTAGTCCTCTATTCTATAATAAAGATCAATGTGTATCTATTTGTATATAAATAAATATATATATACTTCCATCCAGTCACACAAAAGTTAGCAAGTAAAACACGTCTTTTTTCTAGCCTTGAGACAAAACCATTTTGAGTGGTGAGGGGAAGCGAGAAAGCTAATAGCAATTCAGACAATCACCTCAAGTTTACCCTGCCGCCTTAAATGAATTCGGAAAGAAATCTTCTACTTCAATAAAAAGTCAACGGTGGGTGTTGCTTTATTTTTTCTTCCTTAGGTCATCAGAAATCAATAATTTATATACGAAAAATTAAATTGCTGACGTAATTCTATGATTTTATATGAATATTTTAGCAATATATCTTTAAAATAGCAAGTGTGAACACTGGTGAAACATACCTCCCCATCAGTCATTTTTGATGGCGGTGTACACTTGTTTTAAATAAAATTGAAGACTCATTTAGTAAAAGTTTTACTTATTTCACAAATAAAAACTCACTGTTTCATTAGTAAAGTTAAAGATTAAACATATTTTCAGCAAACAACGAAGCCGTTTACCCTTGTGTTTTGAAGAATTGGAGCAAATAAGGATCAGTTCCCAAATGTGCAGCCACAGCATTTGCCATCTGATCATAGTTCATGCGTAAGGATAACTCCAAGGTGAATCC
>OY744519.1:121724345-121821845 GCA_963556195.1 Sepiola atlantica | reverse complement strand
TCTAGAGAAAGAGATATATAGTGAGTTATGAAAATATATTTAAGGCTAGTAAATACTGAAAATGGATACATAAAAAAATTGTATCTCCTTATAACATTTTATGTGGGTACATGAAATAATAATAAAGATATATATAGAGAGAGAGGTCTAGATATTGATAAAGGCACATAGGGAGAGACAGAGAGGTTTAGGGAGAAAGGTCTAGATAATGATTTTTATAACTTAAGACTTATCGAATAATTTAGAAAATCTTATATTGCACTTGTAAAAAGCTTTCAACGATTCATGACTAGAAAGAAAGAAAAAAAAAACCATAAACTTACTTCATAGAGAATCAATGGTGTGTGAGGGGAGAAACCAGCTTTCCTGCACAATTCAGGCAGGATTTCAGCTGTTAAAACAAAAAAAGATTGAATGACAGATAATAAAAGATTAAAACGACTTTTGAACAATAAAGAATAAGAGTTACTTGCAATGAAATAAAATCTGAAAGTGCTTACCAACTCGTGTTGAAATTGGTACATAAAGATGACCACAGTATGATATGCTTTTTGATCGAGCATCGTACAACTTGAGAAAAATAAGGACATCAGCTGAAAGAAAGGAAAAGATAATCATATAATCAGTTGATCATCTCAGAATATTTGTTAAAGCAGAATATAGATTTGATCTCTATATTAATAGAATTATGAGACCACTTCTTTGTGTGGTTTGATCACAACGTGACTTACACATTGAATTATTTATTTTATTTTTACCATTAATCGTGTATCTAAGTTACACAATTTTTTTCTCAAACCAGGAAGTTCCAGAGTCCAGCAGCACGAGGAAAGAAGCTTTTGGAATAGAAAGCTCTTCGGCACCTGGGGACCTCCACAGTGAATGGATGGGATTTGGCAGATTGTCCGGTTGGTCTAGTGAATTTACGTCGTGGGGGCACCAGAGAAGCAAGTTCATCAGCGCACAATCCAGTGAAGTACTTGTAAAACAGGCACAAAGACGCAACATTGTGGCGATGGGACAGAGGCTGGAGCCTAGTGGATAGTGAGGGACCTATTAAGTTGGTGACTTTTTTTGGACCTTGTCTAAGAGGGAGAGACTAGTGGATGATGCCCCAGCCCAGATGTGGCAACAATACTCCATGCATGGACGATTGGTGGCTTTGTAGAGATATAGGATAATGTCAGGTGTGAGAAGTTTACTAGCACGGTAGAGGGAGCCAACCTTCTTTGCAGCAGCCCTGGCAATGTCTTCAATGTATTTATTCCAATTCATGTTATCTGTGAAAGTTAAGCCGAGGAGTTTGAATGATGAACTCCCAGGTTGGGTGTTATTTTCCATAAGAATCGGTGGTTGAAGAGATTTCTTGTAGTTATCGAAGGAAAGTAGCTTTGTCTTTGCGCCATTAAAAGTTACCACACATTTTTTACCCCAATCCACTACAGACTGGAGGTCATTTTCTAATGATTCAGCCATTGCCTCAGATATGTGCGCGTCGGTTTTGCCCACATGACGAGAGTAGAGCATGGTGTCGTCAGCAAATATCCCTATCTCAGTCTCAATGACATCAGGGAGATCATTTATGAAAATCAGGAACAGTAGAGGTCCAAGGATGGATCCTTAAGGTACACTTGTATTTATGTCATATTGCTTAGATGAACGGCCATCAAGGACAACCTGGATTTTTCTTTGTGTTAAGAAGGATTTAATTATATTAAATATTTGTCCAGTAATACCATATGAGTGTAGTTTTAGAAGCTCTTCATGCCAGACCTTGTCAAAGGCTTTGGATATATCAAGCGCTACCGCCCTAGCTTCACCTGCCTTGTCCAGTGTATGATATATGAATTCAAAGATGACCGTAGGATATCTGCGGGTAGATCGTGCTTGTCTAAATCCGTATTGATGATTAGAAAGAAGTTTAGCATTAACTAGGTGCCGGACTATCGCTAGATTGATTAAGGATTAAAAGATTTTAGCAAAGATCGGGAGTAGACTGATTGAGCGGTAGTTTAGAGGATCAGTTCTATCTCCAGAATTTTCTAACTATCAGGGAAACAAGATTCAGCAAGGCACTTGTTGTATAGTTTGGAGAGGACAGGGGCCAACTTAACAGAGCATTTCTTTATTACTATTACTGGTATAAGATCAGATCCACAGGTTTTGGAGGTGTCAATATTTTTGACCTGAGATGGGGTGATGACCAGGTTCTCAAGTGTGGCTTCAGTCCGCAATGGGAATTTAGGGAGGGGGTGGTTTGCTGAGTCCAAAGTGGAGAGATTTATATAAAAAAGACAACAAAAAAGACACTCCACCTCAATTTAAACATTTAAAAATTGAACAAATTTATTTTATTTTTTTTAATATAGATATGTCATCAGGGTTAGATACAAAACATTACTTATTTGAATGCAGTTCCTTACAATAAGGATGAAAACCTAAAAGGTCAAAAGAAAAGTTCAGCGTTTAGAAAAAAACATTTTAGTCAAGTAATCAGACATTCAAAATATTAGGAATTAAAGTAATTTTTTTTACAGTTATTGAATTGTAAGTCTTTAGAATTACAAAAATGCTTTACTTCGCTTACTGGACGACCCATGACTCATTGATACATTAGCTTATATATTTAGTCTCCTTAACCAATTGTGAAATTAAATAGATATTTTAAAAGTACATTTATTTGATAGTTTATGGAACATATATTAGATTTGAAGAAAGTGTAGAACCATTTACAGAACATCATTATTTTTTGTACAATAACAAAAACTTTACAACTGTAACAGAATCAATAGACGAAGCAACCACTTTTCGACATGTCCGATTTTCACAAAGTCACAGGATTTCAGAATACATTGTGATTTTATAATAAATCCCCTCTTTGTCTTATTCACCATTTATTTCCATTATTGGCCCTTCTTACCACCCTTTAAAACATTCACGTAAAGATGACGTATGCACATATCAGTCATGCAAACTAATTTTAGTGTAAAATCCACATTGAAAGATAATTTTTAAAAAGCCAAAGGTGACTGCATATTAGTTTTATAAATATAGATGGAAAATGGAGTTTCTGTTCCACTATTTTAGCAAACAGATTAACTGAAATGTGTCTTAAAGCAAACAATGTTTAGGGATATTCTATCTGAAGGAGAAATACTAGATGGAGGCAATATTTATGTTTTGTCCTAATCTCGAGAATCTCTTTTTGGGGAGATGAATTTTCTTTACATTAAAAACTGACTTTGTGTCTAACTTTGTCCCCCTATCCCACCCCTCATGGGGAAAACCATAAATAGGGAGACTTACACTTCTTATCAAACGGAGGCAAACCAGGGCTGGTGCTTTCGGGTGTGAGAGTTTCAACAAACACAGTCCATGGGTTCTCATTTTCAGCCAATTCTTGAACCTAGAAAAAATTGAGAACATATTTATTTTTGTCATATTAACCATTTAAACTTTTATAATTGTGCCAATCAAACTTGATGGAAATGTTTTTGCAGCACGAAAACAGATTATAAATGTATTTTTAACATTGGAACTCAATTGAAATAAGTTTTCAAATGATTTTTTAAATCTAATTGTCTTTTAAATAAATAGTGACAATTCAGTTTACATTTTTTCATAAACAAAAATTTAGTTTTTAGTATCTAATAGCTGGCAAAATTGTCAATCTTTATTTTTTTAGTTTTCATTATGAGAACATTCAAAAGAAATGGTTTTGACTGAAAATGAAAATGTAACCTCTGTATTTTTTATACACGAATTTTCAGCAGAAACCATTAATCTAAATACTTTTCTAGCAAAATTATCTGTATTAATAAAACTATCAAACAAAATCATGTGTGTAATTAATAATGGAGTTATTGAAATTAAAAATAAAATAAAAACTAAAACGATTTTGGATTACTCGGACTACTGTTCTCATCTTGAATGTTATTCTCACAACGTTTTCGTCAATGTAACCTCCGACCATCTTCAGGTGCATCTGGTCGAACTCGAGAATCTATATGGAATTTCGAATGGAACTGTTTATTTAATCCACAGGGGTAGCTGGCTCTCGTTCCATCAGTCATGACCGGGTAGACGTCTTAAGTAATTCATAATTGTATTTCTAGTATCTCCTGTACTGAGGATTGAACCTTCAACCTCCAGAAGACTGTCACTTATAAGTTCTTAGTAATAATCAGTTCTATCTGTTGTGCCACAGGTCTGTGTGGACAATTCTAATATGAATTTTAGGAGCCTATTTTTAGATGTGTAGTCGTACTACTTATCACTATAGATTACTTATTACTACACACACATATTTTTTAATGGTATACTAATCTATTATTTATACTTAATGGCTCCTAATATTTATACTTGAATTGTCCGCAATGACCTGTTGCATATTACTTAAGACTTGTATCCAGTCATGGCTGACGGAATGAGAGCAGGTTTCCGATCATAATTCCATACAGATTCCTTAGTCCGACAAGATGCACCTGAAGCAGGTCGGAGGTTACATCGGCTGAAACGTTGTGAGAATAACATCCAAGATGAGAAGAGCGATCCGAACAATCCAAATCCTGAAACATAAAACGATTTTTTTATAAATGTAAGCATTGCTATATTTATAATTTTATGAATACAGCTAGTTTTTAAATCAAAATGAAGTCCGGAAAAAAGAAAAGAAAAGAAAAAAAAAAAAAGGTACTTACGGTTTTATTAATATCTCCTTCCAAGTCCAATATCGTTGGCCGAAACGTTAAATTCTCTCGAGACTGGAATGGCCATGGCCGAATTTTTTCAATTGGATATTTCTGATGAGCGAAAAATAAAATTAGATGGACATTATTCAGCTTGCTTTCAAACTAAAATATCTGTTAACAACTTTCAAATGACAGTCAAATATTTTAAATATATGCAAATAGCATAAAAAATAAAATAAATAAAATAGTCTAAAATGTAAATTTTCTTTCATTCTAAAGTCATGAAATTAGAATCAAAGCGAACTTACTAAGTTTTCAGACAACATTTCCATAAATTCCATGAGGGTTGCCGTTTTCTTCACTTTGAAAATCCTAGAAATAAAAGTTTTTCATGAAAAGGATAGAAACAACAAAATAAAAAAAAAATGTTCAGAATTATAAATACAAATTAATAATTATTATTTAGTTAAATGACAATAAGTACAGTGAGAACCATGTTTGGACCCAAGCAAAACTATTTAACATTTCTTGAAAGGATGGAAAAAATTTAAACAAATCGCATCACAATGACGAATTTACGAAATTGAAATTTTAACAAATTTAAGTTTTGCTTTTATTAATATTAAAGAAATTAAGAGTTAGAAACTAAAGCAGAATAGAAGAAGGTTTTTAAGCTTAAGAAAAGGTGCATTTTTAAACTGCATGTACGGACAAGAAATCGATAAAGTAATTCTATAATATTAATTTAAAATTTAACGACTTCTATCTTTTAAGTCATTATTTTCAGGACAGATGGTTAATATATTTTTATATTTTCTAAAAAACAAAGCCAAGTTTGTGTAAACGTTTAATGAACTATCAGACATTGTAAGCATTCCTTATTATAAATAATAGTGTGTGTGTGCCATAAAAAATGCTGACATTCTTTTTTCATTGTTTCCAAACTTAGCTACAACTTTTATAATTAAAGTCCCTTGGAAAAAACACTTGCCTTGTTTACAAAAAATACTAATACTTCACGCTAGCTGTAGCTTAGTGAACAGATACATACACATAGAAACAAATATTTTGCCACTATAAATTACAGTCACAAAGAATTAACCCTACTTAGAAAAACATTTTTTTTTTTAGACATTGTACAAATTTCAGTTCCCAATTTACCTACAACTTATATAATTAAATTTATTTAAGAAAAAAAAGAAGCCATTTTTACATGGCAAACATTACTTATACTTCAATCAATTACTATTATTGACTTCGCTTGAATATATACTAAATTACTCCCCTTTGTGTTACATGCAAAGGAATAGTTTTTACAGATAGTGAAACGAACAATATAATAGTTTTTAAGTTATGGTTTATATATACTGCTAATAATGTTGACCGGATTTTAAATTTTCAGTGTTTTTATGTTGTACCACGTACTTCACTACAATTTTTAAAAAAGTACTGAATCCCATCCGACAGTTTCTTAATATGTAGAAATTCATAAATGGGAATTTTATAAGAATAATAGCTAAAAATAACCAATAGTAAATGTTTAATAACAAATCTAATAGAAATCTAAACTTGACATTAAACTGAGACAAAAAAAAAAAAATGTCTCACCTGAAATTAGTTTTTTCTGGATCAAATAAGTCGTTACCCTGATGACCACAGAAATGATCGGCAGTGACCACCTGAACATTCATGTAGAGATGAGCTTCTGTTCGTTCCTTGCGTTTCTGAGCTTCCACACGTCTTCATATTTTGAAAAAAAAAAAAAAAAAATGAAAAAAAATAAAATAAAAAATAAAGATATATGAAACTATCAAGTCTGAAATTGATATTTTCAATAACAAAAAGAAAGATGCTATTTTCAATCAGAATTGAATAAGGGGATGACGATGAATGATTATGATGGCGGCAACAAGGGAAAAATTGAGAACTGGAGAGATAATATTCTATCCGTTTACAAACTCCTCTTAGGCTTTTGGAGATAGACCCACATAATCAGATATTTTGAAAGTACATTAGTCAGGGCATTTAGATAAGTATATTTCATTTCGCTTAACATTATTGTGTGGTTTAAGTTTGCGCTAGAATAAAAAAAGAAATGACGTTTTACTTTATTTGATTTACAGCTGAAATTTATAGAAATTTAAAAAAACAAAAAAGTTAAAGGTTTCAGGACTTGGAGTGCACAGGGGTCCTCATTTATCCCTGAGAAACGTCAGTTGTGCCTTGAAGGGGTTAAAAACTATAAAGTTATCAAAATTTATTTTAATTAATGTTATTTTACTTGCACCACATCTCACCCAATTAATGTTTTGTATATCTTTGAGCCACATCCAAAACATTCAATGTAATATAGTGTTATGAGGCGAGTACAAAAGGACAGAAGGGTTCCTTATTCAATTCGGGACAATGGGGGGGGGGGGGTCTTCTTATTAATAAAATTATAATTAAATTATGAAGATTTAAAAATTTTATTTAGATTTTTCAAATTAGATGAATTTTACACAAGTCATGCCAGATCAATTTAAAGCATTTAAAAAATGACAAAATATTGTTAAAGAGTTGAAATGGAACTCACCGTTCCTCTGCTAATCTGTTCTTTAAACTTTCAGGAATGTCAGTTTCTATTACTTGTTGTAAAACTTCTTCTAGGGAAAAAGAAAAGAGTATTAAATACATGAAATAAAATCATATAATAATGTTGTGCCTACATTAGAAGGATGGTCATTATCACTTGCTACTCTCCATTTGAAATAGTGGATGTAAGAGAAAAATGTCTTTAATCTTTCTTACGTAAGATACAGCTACGTCCACAATAGGTAAAGATATGAATAAGTTGACAACAAAGACAACTTGGACACAGATGAAAGGGAAAATAAAAATGGTGTAATTAATTTACATGGGTCAAGCTAGTAAATGCTTATTAATCGAAATTTTATTTATATTTAAAAGCTAGAAAATTTGTTCAGAGCAAATGCAAAACATTTGAACAAATTAGTATTATTCATGGAGAAAGTTTCTTTACGATTTTATTAAGAGAAGGGTCCCAAGTCTCATCCTAGCAAACATCCTGTTCGCTGTAGATTCTCCAGATACAGGGACAAAATGATCCAAGATTGCCGGAACAGTCGCCTCCTGGATTTTCATTTGAGCCCCTTTAATCAGGTTGCGGTTCTAATATAGCTGGGTGCAAGATTTGGGCGGCAACAATTAAAGGTGACCTAGCAGCACTATCAAGCCCACAAGTAGCTGGTCTTCAACTATTGAATTGCGATTGGCTTACCATATCATGTGACCTAGCTAAAGCCAGTTTAAATGATTTTCTATTTGACAATTTAAATGCTTCCAAATTTCGAAGGGTCACAAAGTAATTCACCCCCTCCTCCCTTCATTAACGAAAGATTAAAATAGTTGACTTGTTTATGAAAAACTGAAAGGCATTGTGGTTGATTTATTTTCATAATCGATTTCAATGAATATTCAATTAATAGTAAATAAAAATGCTTAAAACAGGTAAAGGCGACAAAACACATACAATAAGTCATCAAACTATTAATATAGATAAATTTTTCTGTGCATACATTCCTCAAATTCTGAGATTATTGTAAAGCAGAGAATTTTGTGTTTGCTTTTCAGCAAGTGTGGTGATTTCCATCAATTTTTGACAGAACCGAGTATCGTTTCATCTTGTGTCTGATATGAGACATTTTGAACAGAAAAAAATAAGGGGGATATTATACTGTAAACAAGTAATTTCAGAAAAAATCCTCTTATTTGAAACTTTGGGATTATAAATACACTATTAGCAAAATAGATAACAAAACACAGTAAAAAAGTGGTGATAACAATTGAATTTGGTCCTACTCGAGTAGAAAGACACTTGCAAACATTGTAAAGATGTTATTCATGTTTAAACTATCTTTGATAGTAATTTAAAAAAAGATATATTTTTTTTTTATTCTAGAACAAATTCTATAATTTTATTTGTAACAGGTTTACTAGATGTTAATCTATTATATAAAGTCATAATTCTGTGTGCGTTCAAAAATGTCAGAAACTACACAAGATACACTTACAAACCTTACATCATTGAATTCAGTGTGACCCTGATTTAATATTTTTTTTGTTTTTTTACATTCATTTCCTTGGGGTTCACAATAAACCAAGTTAGGATTTTTTTTTACCTAACTTGGTCAGTATATCTACTTTATTGTTATCATATAGAACCAGGAGAAAGTTTAGAGATAGAGGAAGACAGAGGTAGAGAGGGGGGATAGTTGGAGGGAGCAGAAGAGAGAAGTTTTCAAAGATGTTACATACAATATATTTTTTAATAACATTTCTGTTATCTGTAACCCTGGCCAATAAATATAAAAAAAAAGAGCTTCACCGACGACAGAGAATACATAGTAAGCATAATGGGATCTTACCCATTAAACTTTCCCTGATATAGACCAACATGTATGCATTTGTACAATGTCTCACTGTAATATCGTCATCATGGCTACCAAAATTATGATCAATGGCTTCTGGCTTTGTACACTTGGAGACAACATCATCATCAAATTTGCACCACTGAAAGACAAAGGAAAAAACAAAAAGTATTACATTCAAGTTTGGGTTTACAACTTTATGAATACTAAAGGGGATATATATATATATATATATATATTATATATATATATATACACACACACACACACACAAATGTACACATTCCTTCAGAAATGACAGGAAAAAAAAAAAAACTTATTCTTCAGTGTTTCCACTAATTTTCAACTTGGCCACGAGAATGTCTCAACCAAGAGGAAAAAAGAAAAAAGAAAAAGAAATTCTTCTGAAGATGGTAGATTTACCGAAAGTACTCAAGTTCATAAAAAAAGATTTAAAAATTTTTTTAAGATGAATAAATAATTTATTTTTAAAAACAAATAATCTGCGTTGTGCAAGGTTTTCTAAATATTTTATAAAAAAAAAATATCTTCGTTATTATTGCCACCCACCCAACGCTTCAAATTGTGTGACTTTTCAAAATAATATTCTATAAAATTACGTTAGTAATTTAACTTTTCATATATAATTATCATCTCTGTTCTATAAAAAAAGAAACACACCCAATGTTTACTTTATTATAAAGTAGTAGATTTCTTTCCAAATTCATTTCAGGTGGCGGGGTAAGTCTGAGGTGGTTGTCTAACTTGCTATTTGCTTCACTTGAAATGGTAAGAAAAAAACCCACATTTTTTTTACTTGCTGTTATTTGACAGAATGGATTTATATTTATTCATATACAAATAAATAGGCTCCAAATCTTCAAGATAGAGTGGAGGATATCTATAAGCATTATTTATGAAAATCAGACTTTATAGTTATGAATGATCAAAATAATTGTTCGGTTTCTCCTCTGAACACAAAACAATTTTAATATTACTACACCAGAAGTGACAATAGCATAGAATATCAGAAATTTCTTGGCATTCCATGTTTGAAAAGAATGTGTCATGTATGGCATCCGATTTAACTGATTGGTTAATCGCTGGTATTGAGAGCTTCATAGCCTCCAAGAAATTCAAACTGAAACCAAATTACCAGCTGTAGTACACCCCAGAATGTGCTGCCGCCATTGCTCACAGAAACCACTATTTAAATTGCTTTCAACTTAATAGATGTTCTGAAACCAAAGCCGCCTTTAGGACTGCCAGCAACCACTGCAAAAGAGTTATAGAAAAGGTGAGAGAACCATATGCCCAATTCATTAAATCTAGAGTGGCTGAACAGAGGTTTGGTTTCCAAGAGTTTTGGCATATAACAAACAGGGTCCTGAACAGATGTGGGACCTCTATTCCAACCATCATCAATGGACCAGAGGTGCTTTCCTCGACATCCGATAAAACAAAACTTTCTTTTAAAGAACTTTGCATCAAATTCCACCCTTTGCGATCAGGGCTGCCTACCACCTGAATTTCCCCCTATGACTGAAAACACTGAGCAAAATCCATATATCTGTCCGGAATGTTGCCAAACTTATCAAGAACCACCTGAATGCCAGCAAAGCAACCGGTCCTGACAACATTCCAATCATAGTTCTTTAAAGCTGTTAAATCATTGCTTAAAGAAGAAATGCTTCCCATCACCTTGGGAACCTTCGCCAGTCTGTCCAGCATTTAAAAATACTGGAGATCGGTCTTCTGCATCTCACTAAAGACTGATCAGTTTTCCGGTGCATCATGAGTAAGTTGCTTGAATCTTAGATGAACCAAGAAGTTGTCAATCACTTAAGCAGAAACAGCCTACTCAGTGACAAGCAATATGGATTTTGTCCTGCAAGATTAACAGCTGATGTGCTGACTGTAATATCACATAGGATCAGTGAATCAATTGAGGGGGCTTTGTTTCCAGAGCAATAGCTCTTGACATATCAAATGTCTTTGATAGGTTTGGCATAAAGGTTTACTTCACAAAGTTGCTAGCTATGGAATATCTGGAAATGTCCTCGACCATCAAATCCTTTCTGATGGGTTTATAAAAGTAGTCATTGATGAGCAGAAGTCTGAAACACATAGTATCAATTCAAGGCTCCATTCTGGGGGCCCAACCCTCTTTTTGATCTTCATCAATGATTCATTCATTGACATTTATACTGATGACAACCATCTATGACAACACTTTTAAGAGCATTATTGATAAAGATCTTATTCTCTCTCTTCTGACCTGGAGCATGTGAAAAACGGTGACTGGTTACTTTTAATGTGTCTAAAAACCAAGATTCTCGCCTTTCACCACCAACGCTCGGATCCTCACTTTGCCCCAATAGAAATGAATGGTTCTCTCTTTAAGGAAACTCTTACTTTCATAATCTAGGACTGACGTTCACTTCAGATTTGAAATGGTAGATTACCAAAACTCTGTTGCCACGGTCATTGGCAAAATGGTTGGATCATTCTACTGATACAGACGATATCTCACGTCCGACGCAATCTTCTACCTGTATAAGAGTCAAATACGTCCTAAGATGGAGTACTGTTGCCACATCCTTTCTTGCCTTGCCACAGTACAAAAGACTTCGAAATCTAGTGGGGGATGTCCTCTTCTCTTTCTTACAGTCACTTCTGTAGAACAACACTGCGTGGGCTGCTTCCCAGCTGACTACAACAGTCGTTTTCAAGTCTAATGTAAGCAAATTCTTGTTGAGCCGTCCCCTAAAATAATCAAATTCTGCCCAGTTTCAACTATCGTCACCAATCATCACGGTGTGGTCTTATCATCCACCTGACAAACTCATTAACCCTTACCTCGAGTGGCCTTTGGGCCTTGATAAGCAGTGACTCGTTAGTAAAAAAAATACAGAAGGAAGATAAATAAAAACACTGAATAAGACAGTGAAAAAGACTGAGTGAAAAAGACTAATAGGACATGTACATTCTATTGTCATGGTTGGTTGCATTTTATTAGACAGAAAATCTACAGTTCAAGAGTATATGGTCCTTCCATAACTAAAAGCTGGTAGACTGTATTGCTATCTTATTGAATGTTTAATGGAGAAAACAAAAGGAAAATCATAAAAGACTGAACACAGAATTACTAGCTATATCTAGGAGTGTTTTCTTTCATTTACCCCCCCCCCTTCTTTTACTAAATAATTTTATATAAATAGTAGAGAGTTTGTCCGTACGTCAGTCACAATTTTGTAAACCGTAATAAATACATTGCAGAATTTGTCTTATTTCGAAATATCAGATTTTAACTACTTTTAGAAATGGAGATATCTTGCATTAATAGTAAATAAATTCCCAACAAATAAAACGGATGCCATGACCGGAAATCGTAACCGAAAATTTCAGATCTTCAGTCTGACGTTCTTCCAACTGATCTATTTGGATTTTCTTATAGAGCTTAAAACACTACTTTAACAAAATAATTATAGCTTTGGTGCGACGTCCTATTTAATTTACTGGAATTAATTCTAGCCTATGTATAAAATAGGATTTTTAAAGTTTCATCTCTATTTATACAATTATTGGATGTAAATAGCTTCTAAAACTTTCAATCTTTTAGTTAAACGACGATTTGCTAAGAATGTTAAAAACAGTTTACATGATTTTCTATTCAACAATTTAAAAGTTTCCAAATTTGCTTCAATTTTTTTTCTTCTAACTATAAACAAAAGATTAAGCTGGTTGATAGGATTGGTTTGGGATTTTCTGCTTTACGGCACATTAATCCTCCAGGTCATTTTGTGCCATACAATGTATTTATAAAATAGGCATTTGATAAGTTCTGGAAAGTTATTTAATTATATCTTTGGTTTCTCCTATGGGAGCTGGAAGTGATTTTGAAGAAACAAATGCATTCTGATGGATTTAATTCCATTTTTTTCTAAAATTCACGCTATTGCATTTTTTTTTTTATTGGAATAAAAATTTGATTTATAATAAATAAAAAGATTAATTTAATGTCTGAGTAACAGTCATAAAAGCTAAATAAAAACACTCACATATGGACACACGTAAAGTTGTTTTATAATTTTATTAATATATAGATTATTAACACTCACCTTGCCATCCCCTTTTGGATTTATATACACCACATAATGGCCTCCATGGTTGTCACCACTATGTACAAGAACTGCATGTAAAACATAATTGGCAGGGGTTTTCTCTTTCTTTTGTAAAAAAGTGTCCAAGTTCAATCTCTCTGGAAATTCAAACCTAGATGGGGCAAAAAAAAAAAAAGAAAAAGTTTTGTCATTTTTAGAAATTCTTATAGAGTAGAATCAGAAAATGTATACATAGTTACAAACATAAAAAAAAAATATTACACAGGTTTGGTTTGGTAGTTTTGTTTTACGGCATATCAACCCTTTTTGGGTTATTTAATGCCGAATCTGGTCATTATAGTAAAAGTTTTTATGCTTCAAGTTCTTTATATCTTCAAATGTTTAATCATCGTTTTTGGTTTGGTAGTTTTGTTTTACGGCATATCAACCCTTTTTGGGTTATTTAATGCCGAATCTGGTCATTATAGTAAAAGATTTATGTTTCAAGTTCTAAAAATAAAATAAAAAAGGGGAGGGAGAAAGGGAGAGGGGCTGTTGTTTTTGTTTTTGGTTTTGTAGAACATAATTAAGTTTTACAAAAAAAAAAAAAAAAAAAACGTCAATGTAGGTGAATTTTGTCTCAGGGAGCCACAGGGCAGCCTGATCTGGTATCACCAGTACACAGAATTGACCGATTTCATTGCACAATATTTTAATAAAGAAAAATAGAAAACTCCAGCCAAGTCACAAGTATTCTATGCACAACCACCTTTTATTTCTCATCTTACATGTTAGTGTGTAGTGGTGGAACATAAACAAGATCTTTTACATATCCCCACAAAAACAAAAATACAGTTTGAGATCTAAAGATCAAATTGCAAAATTACATCCATTTTCTATTGTCATTATTGGTAAGTGCCTGTTCAAGGTAGTCTCTAGAGTTTCAAATGTAAACGTCTTCTGAACACACGCCAGATAGTGGATTGAGGGATCGCAGGCTCAGGGCTAGCACAATTTGTGAGCTTCACTCCAACGCATTATGCATTTTTGCCACTTGTTCCTGAAACTCTTGGTCGTCCTGAACTTTTTCCTTTACACAGACCCCCAATCTCATGAAACTGCTTAAACCGCCAATGAATATTCTAAAGATAGGGTGGATCAATGTTGAATCGCCTTTGAAAAGCATATTACATCCTGTAATCAAATTTGTTTCTTGCAAGCTTGAGAATGTCCCTTGCTGAGGACTCAACATTCCGAGGATAAACAAACAACTGAACATTGCTGAAGGAATGACGCAATGTGATCAGACTGTAAAAACTTAAAAAGCTTCCTTTTCAAATGATCATTAAAATTCATTCATTATTTATATTTTAAAGCATTCAATTTCCTTGGTAAAATATCAAACTCGTAAATTCATGTTATATCTCGTGCTTGAGCTTTCTTTAAATTTTGAATAGTTGTATGTTACAAACATATTCAGATTTATTCAGGTTAATACCATTAAAATGAGAAAGAAAAAAAAACAAAAAACTATAAGAGTCTCGCCTGACAAAGTTGTTCTATGACGAAAGCTTGCAAAAAAAAAAAAAAATAAATAAAATAATCTTGCTAACCTGTCATTTATTTTGATATTAGCATCTGCCACAGGATCATACATAAATCGCATTAATTGAAGATGCAACACAGGGGGGAAGTTAAGGAATATGACTCCTTTCTCTGCATCCTGAAAATAAACAAAATTTTTAAGAAAAAATGTTTGTTTTTTTTAATGTAGAACAAAGTTTCTCATGAGATATTTTCAGAGGCCACAAGACCAAATTTGGAGACGAAAAAAATGGAGGTCACACAAAATATAGAATATTTTGTAGTAAATAATTATTTAAAATTAAATTTATTAAGTTAAATATTAAATAATTCTAATTTTACAAAATGTCTTTCAGGTTTTGAATTTCTGAAAATTTTAAACTCTTTCCTTTAAATTAAGGTTTGTTTTCATTAACTTTTCTTGAAAAGTTTTTTTTTTTTGTAATTATTAATTTCTCTAATTGTAATTCACCCATTTGTTAAATTTTTCGTAATGTTCATAGGGAAGTAGATAAGTTTATTCAAAATAAAAAATTCATTTACTTTCCGAGATTATTAAGTTGAGAGGCAGGCGATAAGAACTCAAAGGGGCCATAAATCATTGACATTAGATTGAAGGGAGCCACGGCCAGACTACGGTTGAGAAACACTGATCTAAAGTCCCTAAATTAGGGGAGGAGGAAAGACAATAGAATTGAAAAGAATCACGTTAAATGTAGGTTTATTTTTATACTTACTTGTAATCCATGTTCTCCTGCATCATATTTGTTATCTCCATCAAGGCTTTCTACTTTAACATAATCATTAAACGATTCAAAAACTGAAATGAAAATATTTTGTAAGTCATTTTTATATAAAAACAAGGCCATGATTACAAAATGCATCAGGTTAGAAATTTGACGGGAGAAAAAACAGAAAAACAAATTTGCCGGAACACTTATATGATAAAAGTCTTATTCATGATCGCAGGTCCAAACCTCAGCTTACTACAGAAAACAGGAAAATACCCGTGTGCTGTATGTCTGAAAGGAACTGGCAGCAACTCAATCATCTGCACTCACTGTTCAGGTTGGGTCCACAAAAGGTGCAGTGGCATAAAGGGCTCTCTCAAAGCAGATCCTCACTTTATGTGCTTTCGTTGCACCGGCACGGCAAGACCAATAGATGGCAGACCACTGACGGAGATGCATACTGGTGACAACAAGCTGGAAGTAGTGACAGACTTTTGTTATCTTGGAGATGTGCTGTCATCAGGTGGAGGCTGTGAACTCGCGGCAGCTACACGTTGCAAGTGTGCCTGGAAAAAATTTAGAGAGCTGCTACCAATCCTGACAAACAAACACCTGCCAACAACTACAAGAGGGCGTGTATACTCCTCATGTGTCAGAAGTGTGCTGTTGTATGGCTCAGAAACTTGGGCTGTCTCTGCTGGCATACTAAAGAAGCTGCACCGTAATGACAGGGCAATGGTCAGATGGATCTGTTTGGTGAGGCCTGAACAGTACGTTTCTTTTGAATCCCTGCTCTCACAGATCGACTTGAAAAGCCTTACGGACATCATGCGGAAGAACAGACTGCGTTGGTTGGGTCACATTGAGCGTAGCGATGGCTGGATTGCTAAAGTCCGAAAGTTGAATGTGCCAGCAGAGAACATCACCACTGGCAGACCCAAGTTGACTTGGGAGGACGTAGTCAAACGTGATAGGAAGGCCATGGGTATGGATTCCATCAAACCTTGCCAAAGACAGGAGTGGAGAGGAAGACTTAGATTTCGAGACTAGACAATCAGGCCCCACCCTCATCAGAGGATTAATTGTGGCCTGATTCAACAAATAAACCGGTTGATGATGATGATGATGATGATGATGATGATTAGAATAGCAAACAAAATTCAAAAACGATTTTTTTTTTTTTTTTTTTTTTTTTTTTTTTAAATCACAATTTTTTATACAGTGAAAAATGAAGTTTAATCCTTCAGAGTTACTATTAAAAAAAAAAAAATGAAAACAAAAATCTCCTTCCAAAATCTAAATTCAGCCATTTTCTGCATTTATCACATGCTATAGTTTGCACTGGATCCCTCCCTCCACTACATATGGTCAAAAAATTGGCCAGGGTGAACTTTTGAGATCTTGGTGTAAGGTATCCAACCACCTAGTTTAGGTTATCCTATCAGTTTTTTCCCCAGGGGCTTCCATCTTTAATCCCATTTTCAAAACAATGCTGACACTTGTAAGCAGACAATTTTCCTTCATTTTGTCTGAGATCAGCGTAACATTGTAATGGTGATTAATATCGACTTTTCAGACATGGTCGAGTTTGGTTCAACCTGAAGTCAGACACAACATCTTTGTCTTTGTCTTGAGTAAATCACTGATCCGTTGATGGCACTACACCGTTTCAGTTATGCAGCATTGATTTCACTGGGGATACTACAGTCATTGCTGAAATCAGCAAGAGAAGTAAACGTTTAATAGATTTCTTTTGTCACTCAATCCCAACTGCTTTCATGTTGTAACCATGACTATGTTAAAATAAAAACATTATGGTCCTTCCATGCAAGTTTGGCTAGGGATAGCCAAAGGCCAAGAGTAAACCCAACAGAAACCTGGTCACTGCGTCTTCTGTTCAGTAGCCAGCTGCAAACTTGTTTGTAACTTCAGCTTAAATGGTCTGCTAAACTTTTATGGTAAAGTGGGACAGATAAACATGGCCAGTTATCAAGAGGTGTGCTCGTATCGAAAAACCACAATCATTAAACAAACATTAATGCTTTAAAATATTTTTGGATGCTGACTTATGGGCAAGACCGTAAAAATAATGTTATATCATCATCATCATATATAGAAATAAAACCGTTTTAAAAGATTTTAAGCTTCATGATTACTACAATCAAATGCCTGTTAATGTTCTCTGCATATAAATATATAGTTTTTATTAATTTTAATACAAAACACTTCACATACGGGTAAAATTACTTATATATATAAGATGCTGCCTAAAATATGGTTAACATCAACTAGAATTGTAATGAGGAAAAACATCTATTTCTTTTATTTCATGGACATGTGGCATAACAGGTAAGATGTTGGTTAACACTCAGTTTTAAGTGACAAATTTCTATCGGTTGAAGGTTCAATCCTTACTACAACTAAAAATAACAAATTAACACTTTTGTCCAGTCATGACTGATAGAATGAGAACAATCTAACCCTGTGGATTAAATAAAGGGTTCCGTTCAAAATTCCATATAGGTTCTCGAGTTTGACCTAATAACGCCCAAGTTTGAAAAGATAACCTGAAGTAATATCAAACACGACATTGTGAATATGACAAACAAGATGAAAATAGCAGTCAGAATAATTCAAATACATTTATTTCTCATCGGAAAAAAACAAAAAATTATAGCAACTACTATTGATTATGATTCAGAATATATTCCTCAATTAAAAAAAAAAAATAAAAACAATATTGAAAACTATAGTGGTTCCACTCTAGGAAGGGAGATGATGGATTTAAAATAAAGCTGTGTACCCAACTTCAAAGTTAACCTACAAAGTAACCCAAATTTTATTATTTTATTTTTTTCGGGGGGGTCCATTCACTATGTAATGCTTAAGTAACCAAAGAAATTATGAACAACAATTCCATAACGGGGCAGACCCCAAGCTGCAGTGACTGTATGGAACACTGTCCTGAGTATAATTTGTATTTGCTGAGAAAAGCACTTACCATTTTTCTTCTCTTTGACATTAAGTTGGATATCATAAAAAGGTTCAATCCTTTGGGAGCCATAATCTACATGTTTACACTTTATGTAAGACTGAAAAGAAAAACGAACAGAAATTGACTTTTTCAACGTTAAATAATCTCAAGAATAACAAATAATCTTTAACAACTTTACATTTTGATTAAACAAAAAAGTAAAAAGAAAATCATTCTTAGTTAATTTGAAAGAAAAATAGGGGGGAGGGGGGTCAATTTGATGAGATTTTAATAAATGAAATGTTAAACTTACCAATAATTAAATTCTTAAAGATGAAATATTTTTAAGTTTATAATATCTCAGTTTATGTATAGAATTCATAATTAATGAATAATCATGACGATTACAGTTGGGATTTTTATACTTAGAATATTTTAAATAGTTATAGAACCAAAACTGTAGCGTCTGTAGCCAAACGACCAACTCCTGAAATTTTAAAAGGTCCGAGTCCGGCCTAAAAAAATCTATCTTCATAAAAGTTAGGTATGTTTATATATCTGTATGCACACAATTCACTGATCATTATGAATTTTGGAACACAGTTTCTCGGCGTAAGGTGTTCAAATGTGAGCTATATTTAGTTTAATAAAAAGGGGGGGGGGGTATCCCTTCATGAAAATTCAGATACCTCAGATTTTTGTGAAATTTTAACAATAGGTATTAGACATCAAATGAGTATTCCCCTAGGCTGCATTTGAAAATTCAAATATATCAGATTTGCATTGAATTTAATCCATAGTCATTAGACACCAATTAAGCAAACTTCTTTGAATTTCAATTTCTTAAAACCCTTTAAGACATTTTCTAGAATCAAAATCATGTAATCATTTTAATAAAAATTCTAAACCTTATTATATTTTGATTAATAATTTTCGTAAGGGGGAACATAAAAATGATGCAAAACTGTTCTATTTGGAGAATCAATTTTACCCGTCCTGGGATGGGTATTGATTTACTCCTCTCCAGGAGTTAGGCACAAGGCCAGTTTTTATCTTACTCCCACAAGTAAGATGTGACCCAAGGTCGGGTCGGGAAAGTGGGGTTTAAAAATTGCCTGGGCAGCCCCGGCGGCATTCCCCGGTAGGGGAGTCTCAAGCAGTAAGCAATAAACTTACTCCTCACCAAAGAGGGGAGGCAAAGCCTGGGAAGGTGGACCTCCCAGAACTGCACAGGACAGACCCATTGACCGGCGTAAATCAAGACCCGAAGGCCAAGACAACACCAGTATGGGGTGCAGTATCCACCGGAACAGATACTACATTTTGATCTTAGCTTTTTGATACGATAGATGTGTAATGTGAGTCTTAAAGACAGGCTTAGATCTGATGACCTCAGAGAAAAAGTAAATCTGGACAGTATAGGGAAATGTGTGCATAACAGGAGACTGATGGTATGGCCACATTGGAAGAATGGATAAGAGGTCTTGGGTTAGATGTAGAACAGTTGAGGTAGCAGGTTCAGTTGACAGGGGATAGCCAAGGAAAACATGTGATAAAAAAGGATTAGAGGGAAAAAGGGATAAATAAAAACCTGGCCAGAGATAGGTTAGTTTTGAAGTTATTTTTTTTAAAGCTGTCCAATGAATACCAGCATGTAAAGCGGATGTTAAACCGATGATGATGAACTCCTATAATCTCATAATCATATATATATTCTGAAGCTACATTACCAGGGATACTTGGATAAGTATATTTAATTTTGATCAAAGAGAATACAACATTATCGTTGGATCTGCATTTGTGCTTGACATCCATAAAAAGAAATAGTTTATTTTATTTATAACATAAATATCATAGAAATATTAAGGGGTTCAGGGCTTGGAGCTGAAGTGTAGAAAAGCTCTCATTGATTCCTGGAAAATGTTCGGTGTGCCTCGACAGTTAAAGACTAAATTTATAGCAATTGATGTCATTTCCCCTTCTCACCCAATCAATGCTAAAAACAAATATAAAGAAAGGGTAATATGGGCTAGGTGCAAAAGAACATAGGATTCCTCGTTCAATCCCCGGCAACGTCGGATCTTCCTGCTAGTATAGAATAATAATAATTATATACGTGTTTAACTAATTTGACACCTAGGCATTGCTAGGTAAATCAGTGAGTTCTTTATAATCTGTAGATATGTCATTAAATAACAATCAATTTTATACATCCGAGAAAGAACAAAATTTAAATGCTGAAAAGCTTCAATGGACACTTAAAGCTGATAAGATTTATCGTACAAGTCTGTTAATCACTCAAACAACCGTTGTCTATTGATTTCTTATGAGAGAGAGAGAGGGAGAGAGACAGCTGGTTTCGAGGGAATAAACTATCTTGTATTTTGCTTTTTGTTTGGATCAGTCAGATTACTGAATATGATGACTACAGCCATGATTGGCTGATAGACTCTCAGGCAAGAAATTAAATTCTTTTTATCCATTGATTGCAGAAAAAAAAAGGAAACAGAAGTAAGGATAAATAATAAATGTTGAGTTGTGCAGAAAAGTGAAATAAAATTTGATTCATGGCTAACAGGAAGACCCTGTGTTGTCTGGGATCGAATGAAGAATCCTTTCTTCCTAACCCACAATACAATGTTTTTAATATTTTAAATTAAATTTTTGGGATGGGGGCCAAGGATGGACTCAGCAGAGAATAATTGAGGACCCTTCGTATTCCTGCTCCATATTACCATTTCTATTCTTTTTTAAAATTTTTTATAACTTTTCAATTATAAATTAAGATAAAATGGTATGCTTCATTTTTATGGATGTCCAGCGCTAACACAAATCCTACGATAATATTGTATGCCTTTTATTAAAATCAAATATACTTACAGACAGGAATTTATACACAAACAAACATTTTCAAAGAAAATTTTTTTTATATTAAGAAAAAAAAATCTCTCCATTCAAATACAAATCTAAAAACCCCCAAAGACCGAATGTCTTATTAAAAAGGAAGAAACTTTATTTTTTTAAAGGACCAAGAAATGTTAAAACTTTTCAGACGAAGAGTCAAACATTGAATTTATGTAGGAGGTACCCATTAAAAATTCCAAATTATGAGTACATTCGTTGTAATACTGGTCTGTGAATGAAATTCTCTTTCAGAAACAAATTTTTTTATGAATAAGATCCAAAATACAGAAATATATTTTTTTTTAAATAAAATTTAAAAACAAAAAAATGGAAAAGAAAAATGTTTTGATATATTTAAAATATAATTATAACGAGTACTAGCAGTAATGATGTTTTCTACTAATGTTTTCCAGGGTGTGTAATAAACCCGATAATGGTTTTCTACCTATTTAATTATTTAATTTATTTTTGAACTCTGACAGATTTAAAGTTATAATAACCAGGTTATTCATTATTTTAAATCCTTAATTTGCAACCCCATTTGTAAAAGGGGGAAAAATGCTTAGCAAAAGAATGTTAAAAATATTAATATTAAAAAGCTACCTTTGTTTATATAGTAGAATTTATCCAATGTTGCCCGGGTGGAGACCTGCCCCCCCCCTCCTCCCTCTATTTGTTTCCTATACTGCAAAATAAAAGAGAATCTTTCCAATAAGTTTCTCGCAATGTAAGAATTTAAAAATAGTGTAAATGTGCCAATTATTACAGCATAAAAAATTCTAAGTAGTCTAAACCTAATATATTTTTTAAAAATGCTCTGGACTAATAGAAAATACATTAAAAAAATAAATAAAATAACGAGGTTGACATCAATCAAGAGGTTAGAAAATTTGGACCATACAGGGAATAAGGACCCCAGAAAAATAACAAGGCAAGAGTCTTCACCGGCGTCTTTTGGTTGATCTTGGTAGATGCATGTGGACTATTTACAAAACTTTTTAACAAACAAAACATTGAAGCGTCCAAAATTCTCGTTTAAAAATGACTTCATACTTTACGATTATTCGATTTATATTTAAATTATTATAATTCTAATAAATATATACATTTTTTAAAATTATATATTCATATTTTTCGGGGGGGGGGGGGATTTGGAGGGTTTATTATATATTTATTTTTTTAACGCAGGGTGCGTTTTTTCTTTTATTTACAAAGTTTGTTTAATAATAAATACGTGTATTGAAAACGAGTAATCTTATTAAATCCTTACAAACTGAGGCAATTTTAATTTATTTACAAAACTTTTTAATAATAAACGAACACTTGTAGAATTCTCCTTCTAAAATGTTTTCTTGTCACTATTTACTTGCCTCCCCACAGGGGCAGAAGGCATAAAAAAATAAAATATAGCGTGCGTTTTTAAATAAACTTTTTAATAAATAAATGAAATATATACATTTTTAAAAAATTGGCGGACTTAAATTAAAATTGCCTGGTCTGGAAAGATTTATAAGATTACTCGTTTTCAATAGATTTATTAATTAAAAAATTTTGTAAATAAAAGAAAAAATGGACCCTACATAAAAAAATATAATATACCCCTCCAAATGTAAAAAAGAAAATGTATAAATTATAATATTTAAATATAAATTGAGCAATCGTAAAGTATGAAGTCATTTTAAAACGAAAATTTCTGACGCTTCAATGTTTCGTTGTTTATTAAAAAGTTTTGTAAATAGAGTCCACGTGCATCAGCCAAGGTCAACCAGAAGACACCGGTGAAGACCCAAAGGCGTTCCTCTCGTCTTGTCATTTTCCTGGGGTCCTTATTCCCCATATGGTTAGAAACTTTCAAGTCTTTGGTGTTATACAAATAAAATAAACTGCATGAACAGCAATGAGACATACAGGTGTCCAGTGTGGATTTTTTTTTTTTTTATAAAAATAAAAATTTAAGAACAAGGGTTTACAGGTTAAATTTTTTAATACAAACTTACCAACATTTTTCCTTCAAATAGCTTTGGTATTGTACCCTCAACGCAGGTTCCTTTCATTTTGCTTTCCATGTTGTCTAAAAGCTGAAAACAGAATAATGATGATGTTATTCACAAGTTGTAATTTTAAAACACAAAAATATTTAAAAGAAAGAAAAGTGTTAAATGTGAGAGAGAAGAAACAAAAGGCAAAGAAAAATCTCTTATCAACTTACCACTCTACAGAGTTCCTGCACATCATGTTGCATAAAAGAATCCAAGGTTTCCCACCTGAAAAAAACAAAAACATATCACATATCGTCTGTAACAAGTTAAATTCTTGATACAATACAGTCGTCTTCAAATCCAATGTCAACAAATACTAGTCATAAAGCATCCACATAAGCAAATTTTGTTTATTCCATTCATCATTTTCAATCCTCTTCTATTCTTCATCATTCAACTGAAAATCCATTCATCCATCTCATTAACCCTTGCCCCGGAATTGTTTTTAGGTCTCATAAAAAAATATAATTATTCTGTAATATCCGATCACTATTTTTCTTAAATTTACATTTAAGTTTAGCATAAAATGTTTAAAAACAATTCATATTTTATATTATCTAAGAAAAAAAAAAAAAAAATATATATATATATATATATATATATATTTCGGAATTATTGCATTTGAGTGAAGCACACACGAGAAAAAGTATACTTGTTGAATAACGGTTCACTGTAACAAGAGGAGATGGATAATTTCACAAATCAGTGACGAATACAATGAAGAATAAATAGAAAGAGTTATTACAATGTAAATTGTTGACTACAAGCAGCGAACAATGGGAAATGAATTGGATTCCCAGGGCAAAAATATCAAATTAAAATTAAATCGTTCACTTTGAGTTAGGATTCTGTCGAACAATGGACAATTACAATAAATCAGGTTGTCAAAATCGGTCGAATAACTTATTGAATTGGAAGGAGAAACAGAAGAGAAGCTAATTGTATACAGAGAGTAGTTGACCCGTTGTCAGCTACAAACAGATACACAAAGTTTACAGATAAATGAGTAGCATAATCAAATCGTGTCTGCATGTTCACATAAAAACTTTTTTTTTTACAACCAAAAGCAAAGTTATACGTGTTTGCTTTCTTTTGAGTCTTGTATGAGCGATCAACAATTAAAGAAGTACAACGCAACAACCACCAACAAGCGACCCTACCCCAGTCCAACCCTACCACACCATGGTAGGGGGGTGGCAATATGGTAGCATCAAAGCTACCCGGCTCTGGTGAAAATCCAAGAGGAGTCGGCATCAGGATCACCGTCCTCTGGTCGTCTCTGCCTCTGCATGTGGCAAGCAAAAACGTGGAACCGCAAATCAATGAAGTGAAAAAGTTGCTTCTGCACTAACGCCTTTGTGTGTTCTTGGTCAAACCATCTCAGACTTTGCATGCAACCATTGAGCATTGCTGTTCTTGGTGTCGGGAGTAAACTAAATCCCTGCAATCTCGCAGGTTAATGAACAGCTGTGACCAACAATGAGGACTTCATGCAGACGAGACAATTCTGAGGCGTGATCGTTGTGAGATCTTTGCAGAAGACTCGCCTAACAAACAAGCAAGAAGATCAGACCAGAGCAACAAAAGTATCACAAACAGCCTTACAGATTTTAAAACCTTTATTATTACCTCCCCTGCATCCTATTACATATGTGCTTTACATCTCTGAAATCAGTATTAGGAAAATAAACATTTTTTATTGCCTCCTGAAAGTCTACCTTCATTGGTTTGTCAACAAGGGAAAACTGGAGAGGGTGTTTTCGATGTCTGATATGTCTTACATCGAAGAAGTGGATTCATTTTTTTCCTCTCACTTTTTCCATGCATGCACTCAAATATAATCACATGACCATTTAAATGTTTACTACACACTCCTGTACTTTGCAACTTGTATGTTCATAAAGGTTTATTTTTTGCTTGCACTTGCAACACTGTCGGATTCGAGCAATCTCGTTTACTATCAAACGCAAAGCATTCATTATAAATAATTCATTTTAATTAATAATTAATCCAAGTGGCAATGACTAATATCAAAAAGATGAGGATTTTCAATTTTAAGAATTCCTCAATATATTAAAAAAATGTAAACTCACCCAAAAGATTTTGTCAACTTCTTAGTGCCAACTGGCTTGTCACTGAACTGTAATTCATAAAATACCCGTTGTAGTGCCAAAGGCACACTTTTCGAGCTGTCGTCGCTTTCTGTTGGCATTAAATACACAGCCTACAAATAAAGCAGAAGAAAATAAGTCAATATTTTTTTTAATTTCCATCATAGAAGCTTATTCTTAAACAGCAAAACAAAAATATTAGCATATTTCAGTTTAATTTGCATAAAAAAGAAATTTAAATAAACTTAATCTCAATACTAAATTGTAGTTAGAAAATTAGTATATATTTTTGTTTTACATGCTTTTTCTTCAGACTTTTAGTGGAATTGATACGTAAAAAAAATTGCTCACTACCTCCGATGGTGACAAACGTCCTCGTCAGGCACAGCGCCACTGTCTTGTGTGTTGTGTCTGCAGTAAAAGTAGGAAGGTGGCCTTCACAAGCAAGTGAAGCCAGCGCAAACCTAGGAACACTGTTATAAATATGACATTTGCTCAACTGACGAGTAGACGAGTCGTTTTAATTAATTTCATCTTAATATGAAATAAAGTAATGCCATTTTTCATTTGATGGGGTAACTTGTTTAAAAAATATATTACTCTATTAGCACAAAAATAAATCTAGTTTATTTTAAAAACCCGTCTTGACAGTAACCTTCCAGATCAAAGAGTCAATGAAATCACATCTTATTCTTCTCTAAAATAGTTGAAATGCTGCAGTGGAAAATGTAAAGTTTGATTGAGCAAATACGTTAGATCAGCTTTGGATCTATATTATATTGAAACAAAATAGCAAAATACATTTTTTTTATATTACTCTAAATTTACTTTAAGATGCAAGAAAGTCAAACTAAATTAAAAAAATTTTTTTAATTTACCTTTCTAAGTTCATTAGTGAAGAACAAAGTCTGGAGCAGGGAATTCATGTAGCAAGTTGCACCTTGGTTCTTTAGGCCTACGTAGCCTGTATGTTTCTTGGAGTCCCAACTGAAACAAGAAAAACAGTCAAATTCATTGGACTATTACTGTCACATTCCTGCCAATATTGAAAGGGACTGAATCTTTCAGTAGAGGTAAATATTGAAGAAACTATTGCTAATTTAATACCTCTGTTCAATAATGCCAAAAATTAAGAACCATTCAACAAAAGAAAAGATTAAACAATTTTTTCATATTCAAAAATAAGAATTAATGAAAAGTAAAAAAAAAAAAATCAGTAATAGTTATTAAATGTTTTTCTGAAAGAAACAAGAGAAGTGTTTTAATGTAAAAAAAAAAAAAAGAAAACTAAAAGATTTATATTGAATTTGACAAAATAAAAAAAATCAATCGCATATCATTGGGACATTTACTCTTAAAATGCATCATTATCAAGATTAATGTCACATTTTCAATATCACAATCGCCAAATTGTCAGTTTCTTAGAGCAGTCATGACAATTTGGACATTTTTTTAATAAGACGAAAAGAAATCTTCCAAGAAAACACCATGATTTGATGATCCATTTAAGAGCTACCACATTGTGTATAATTACAAGAAATCTTGAACAAAAATTAAAGGGGGGACGGTTGACGTTCTCAGAAATGTTTACTCGGCTTATAAGACCTTATTTGAAACGGCAAGATTACAAATACACTCAGTTGGTGGTGATAACAAATCTTTAAAATTAGAACAGTTGTGCTCACAGGTTTATATATAAAAGTTTTCTCTTCTGTTTTAATTGTACATAATTATTTTTACTTTCAGTTTACTAGAAGACCTGTGACCCATTGGGGCAATGTTGGTACACTGTACATTAGTTTATACATTTAATCGATTGTGAAGGTAAAGAGATTTTAAAAGTACATTTATTTATTGGTAGTTTATATAAAACTATTTACAAAACATTCTTATTCAAAACTGACCGATTTTCATAAAAGCAAAGGATTTCAGAATACATCATAATGTCATAATAGACCCTCTTTTCTCTCTTATTGATCTACATTCAAATTCTCTCAGTTTTATCATTAGCCCTTCCTTTCACCATCTAAAACATTCATATACTCTTACATGTTAAACATTCTTAGTTTCAGTAGTATATAGATATGGTACACGATTATTACATAGGAATGGCTGCACTGTGAGGTTGTATTATACTGTGGAATCGGATCTCAACCAATCAGAAGTCCAGAATACATTCACGCTGGTAGCCGGGTACCCTTTAGATACTGGCTATTTAAGCGAGGACACAAGTACATTCAGCAGTGAAACTAAACCTGCCACCACCATGAATCCTTGTCAGTAGTTTCCATAGCAACTAAACTTTTTGCAGATGAATCTAAATCTAGCCTTGGCTGCTAGACCCAAGGTTCTTACAGACAAAAAAAAAAAAAAAAAAAAAAAAAAAAAAATTTAGGGACAAACTCATTCCCATACACACACGACTAAACAAGAGTATGCAGGTATACGCACAACACTGATTCTAAACTGCCACAAGCAATCTCAATGGCAAAAAGCCGAAAAACATTTCTACTTAACTTTTTCTTACAGAAAAACTATTCACCTAGAATGTTTTTGGGCATTTTGAACTCCTAACGCTTTACTTTTGGTTATTCTAAAAAGCTGTAGATAAAATTTTATATATGGATAGACAGTCATTCCTTTGATATTTACCTCATCCTCTGCAACAGACCAGGATGTAATTTATTTTAACTTCTAGAAGACGAAGGGGGATATTATACTTAAGTCATGTTATATAAAAAAACATGGCACACCTACCTGACACCGTGGGGAGCATCTGCAACCACTTTGACTTCGAGTGTTATTCTATCATCTTGAACGTAGCCCCGCTCGGCATCTAGCAAATCCTGAATGGAGACAAACAAGCAAGTTTTACATAAGTTACAAATGAAAAGCATGCTGTCAATGACGACAGCTAATAAAAGTGAAAAGGTTTGGGGAAAAAAAAAAACAAAAAAACTTCAGCCTGGTGGGCAGTTAGTTGACTGCAAAAGCCATTTGACCATGGATAAAAGAGTTGAGACATAAATAACTTATCTCTATGGCGACAACGAAATAGCCTTTCGCTCTAATCAAGGATTTGGATTAAATAACACTCAACCGACAAACAGATTTAAATTCCTATGAATAATCAGATGACACATCAAGGTCCAGAGAAAAAAATCATTTAGAAACAAGATTAGCTTTAACTCATCTAAAGAATCTTTATAATAATGACTTGATTGTTACTACCCGGCATTGCCCGGAAGTATTGTTTACTTTCATTGCTGAATTGTGTCTTTTTTTTTGTATACTATGCTATGGTTTTTTTTTACAAAAACATTTTTATTATTTTAAAATCTTTCATCTCCTAAAGTTATATATAGAGAGATAAGTAGCAAGGGAAGTAACTATGTCGAAAGGAATTAAGAATTTACTTGTTTTTAAAGTTGATTGTTCATCAAAAAGAAAATCCAAGCAAGATAAAGTACTTTTTTTTTTTAAAACAAAATTAAACGAATGGCAATTTGCTTTTCTTAACATGCTGCACTGATCAGCAAGATAAACTGAAGAATCAGAATGAATTATTTTAGGTTTTAAGCTATTGATGACAAAAGTTAAGAATCCGATATTAGATTTAAAAAAAGAAATTTTTTTTATTTTAAGTTGTTGCATACTTTTCATAGAATAACATTTATTCCATATATTTATCTTGATACTTACACATTTATTGTAACAGTATATTTACGACTTTACATGTTTCGGACCATTTTCCTCATCTTGATTGTTATTTTCACAACATTTCAGCTGTTGTACTCTTCGGTCTTCTTAAGATGACTTTTGTCTTAATCAGTATTAAAATTCAAAATAAGGCCAACATCTCAAATATCGTCAGAATATATTTATCTTAGACATTTACAAGAGTGATACAGAATGATCATTTTCACTATGAAGTCTTTATCAATAAAGGCTTTCACAAAGACAACGTTATCTCAGGTTGATGCGTTAATTTGGTTCAAATTATACCACCAACTTCATGCCTAGCCTGTCTGAACATATGGTTTAGATTTCTGTTATGCATGAGTGTAAAGTCTGTATTTCCCACAATATCATTTATAACTATCCAGTGTTCAATATTTGATACAGGAATTTTATGATTTCATTTGACAGGAATTTCAAGGGCCAACTACTCACCGCCAAGGCTCAAGACAACCACCTTCAGAAAGAACCCCCCAAAAAACTTTACAAGTAGGGAATGCTCTGGTTCTTAAAACCAGCTGCACAAAAAGTGGCGAGCTTACAGTCTGCACAAAGTCCACTGCACCATGAAGAGCAAGTTGCTTTAAACTAATTATATTTGGGTGTGTTTCCAACGAAGATCATGTCATGCCAACCCCACATCTCTGAAAAGAGACTCAGACTTAATAGTATAGCTAGCTATACTGAGTTGCTGTTCATTGTTGTCAAGCACTGGGTGGAGAGGGAGGCTGTAAAAAGGCCATACGTATGACAGCAGGATTCAGTTCCATTTCACACTTCTGGGAAAACCCAGAAGTGGCTGACCGAGAACTTCCACACCAGTTTCAATATTTGCACCCCCCACCCATTCACCTGATTGCAACCCCATGGACTACGACGTGCGGGGCGCAGTTGAGAAAGACACCAAACGTACTGTCTGAAACACAAACGACGACCTGATTGCCAGAAGCAAACTGGTGTTCAAGTATCTCAAAGGACAATGTGTGCTCCAGGTGTCAAATTATCCAGAACAATGCACAATCAATACATTTTCACATCTTCTAACATTCTATCATTGTCTGTTTCACAATTTTTTTTTATTTTTTTTTAGACAAGGATTGCTAATTTGGACTACTATTCTTATCTTCTAAGCAAACTTGGGAAATTTCATGTCAAACTTAGGAATCTGGAGGGAATTTCAAACTGAAATGTATCATAGTCCGACAGCTAATAGAAATGTATCATAGTCCGACAGCTAATAGAAATAAATACACTCAGAATACAAGGTTAGAAACGAACTATTTTTTTCTATGAATAACACACTATTTATAGTTTTTTCGGGACATTTCATTCTGGCAGTGAGGGGTATTTATCTCTCTACAAAAACTATCTACTACCATTGTTTAATGGTTTAGCTTGAAATTTCTTCCAGATTCCCTAGTTCGACTAGAAGATTCCCAAGTTTGAAAAGATGCGCCTCAAGAAAATTGAAGGTTACTTGGTTCGAAAAGTTGCGATTATAAAAACCAAGATGAAAATAGTATCCCAAATATAATTTTTAAACGTATATTTTCAGTAAAATAAAACTTACAAAAACAAACAAAATTTTCAAGATTATTTGAGAAACAACAAAACTACTTACATTCCAAGAAATGAAGTTGCTAAATCCCCAATCATTTTCTTTGGTGTAGAACACATGTTGGATTTCTGAAAGAAAATACATAAAATTGCGGCTAGAGAAATAAAAATATACTTTAGTAAGAAAAAAGTTAATAGATCAAAATGATAAAACTGTATAAAAAGATATTTTTTATAGAAATTTGAAAATCAGTTTTTTTTTTTTTTAATGAATAACTTTGATTATCTTAAAGACTAAGACTTTCGGCATAGATGCCCTTTTCAAAACAAGACTTCTTTTTTCATTTTACTTAGGCGGGATGACTTCTTGGGGATACAAAGAAATATACGTCCGATGTTGCCGACATACATTTTTAAAGTAAAATGTTTTTTTTGTTTTGTTTTTTTAAATAAAAAGCTGGTCATTATTTTTAAATGAATAAATTAATTTATTTTAAAGGAAATAAAATGAAAAAAAAAGTCTTGCTTTGAAAAGGGCATCTTTAAAATTAATGAATTTATTCATTAAAAAAAAAAAAAAAAAAAAAAAAAAATCACAAAAACAATGTTTCTAAATATTTGACCCGCTTTATTGTATAAAGAGTGATAATTAGTCATTCAGTATGAAGATAGGAAAAAGAATAAGTGAAATTTACGCTTGGAAGTCATCAGTTAAAATGAGAACCTGCTATTAATCCCAAATGAAAGAAGACTAATGACAATTAGGATGCAATTAAAATTTTGTTCAGATAAAAGATCCTAGATATTCTAAGAGTAGTTTTAAAATAAATGTCAATAGAATTGTTAAAAGGTTAAAGATTATCTGTGGAAATATACAAGTCTATATGATAAAGTTATAGTTACTGTCTGTTCACAAACTCTTCCTATGGTTTTAGAGATAGAGCCCCATAACCAGATATATTTTGAAAGTACATTACCCAGGGGATGTAGATAAGTATAAATGATCTTGATTAGATAGGAAACAATATTGTGGGATCTGCATGAGCACCCACAATTTTATTGTATGTATAACTTTAAAATAGAGATAAACCCCCCATAATCGTTCTGCAACTGCATTACCACTTTGGATAACTATATTTCATTCTGATCAAAGAGACCTTCAACATTATTGTAGAGTCTCCAAAATTATCGTAGGGGCGACATTTTTCTTTATTTATAGAAATTAGAAAAGTTAAGGGGTTTGAGGCTTGGAGCAAAAATGCACAGGGGTCCTTACTGATTCCCGGGATATGCCAGATGTTCTTAGAGGGAGGGTTAACTATTAGAAATTTACCAAAATGTATTTCAATTAATGTAAGCATTACACTCCCGATCAATACTGAGTACATCTTTAGGAGCCCATCCCCAAAGTTGGATATTATAAAATATAAAAATGAGAATGAAAAAAATGTAATAGGTTGTTATGGACTGGGCACAAATAGTCTTCATTCAACACTGAGCAGTCCTGCTAGTACTGTATAGGATTCAATTTTAAAATTAAAACCATACCAATTCAACAACTTAGTTTAAAAATAATTACTTCTTTGAAATGGTTCTCCTTCAGGCAGGAAGTTCAGAATCCGGAGTTCAGCTGCAGCATTACAAGACCAAGATCTAAAAGAGTAGAAAAATTGAAACCAAATGAATTTACTTTAAATCTAATAGCAACAAGTTATTTATATTATTAATGCATTAGATCAATTAATAGATATGAATAATTACATTAATGAACAGAAAAGGTGAAGTCAAAATACGTCCACTCCCAACATATCTACTTTTATTAATATTAAAGTTAATTATTCACAGAATTCAGTTAGATTTAATTTAGAATTTTCTCATAAAAAAAAAAATATATATATATATATTTATATATATATATATTTGGTAAAAAGCCCTGATGATTGACATTACTTACACCGACTCAGAATCTGCATTACATTGTAAAAAGAAACCAAGGCTTTTCTGATTATTCCTATCAGCTTGCTGGTTCAGTCGAGGCATTGCCATGATCTTCCTGAATTGACAAAGAGAAAAGAAAACAATTAAATTGAAGGTTGAAATTACAAAAAAAATTTTGAACAAATTCCTTTTTCAAACAGAAAAGTCAAAGAAAAAATGATTCATATGCTTTTGCAATGAGTACTAGCATTTTCCAAATCTAAGTGAACTATTGCATGAAAGTGGGCAACTTTAAATTGTATCCTCTCATACTGATGTTTCTATTTCGGGCCCTATAAAAGTCAAAAACGCTCAATTTAAGAATTGTGGGTTATTTCAGATCAAAAACCGTTCCCATAAGTTAAGCAAAATACTGAATCTGTAGTCACTAAAATTTTGCCAACAGTCCACTCCCTTATGAGCTTAAGAAAAAAGATCTTCTCAAAAAGCCATACAGAAAGAAAAATCTGTTCTGCAAGAAATCAGTAAACGATATATCATCGCTGGCAGATCACAAGAAACAGATCAGGATTGTTCGCTGTTCTTGCATATTGGTAGCCGACCCTTGGCGTGCAAATCCACTAGAAATGGATTTAACAATGGTCACGCATCCTGTATACCGACCTGGCTCGATATCGTTTAACTTTGGTGGTCTTATGAAAACCAGTGTGTCAATGTGATTATAGCCGTATCTGAGAAGAGGAAGAGATAAAAGCAAAGGATGGACGTGCGCAAAATGAAGCATCACTTGACAAGTGTCAACACAATTGCCAACAAAGTCACCATCAACTGTGATTGCATACAAACGGCCAATAGATATTCAGCTACATCTAATCAATCACGTACATCTTGAAAAGGTGGATATTCTGCACTAGATGTCGAAATAGAATTTAGGGCTTCTTCTCAATTATATCACAGATTTTGAGATGAGGATTGATAATTTGTACTACTGTTCTCATCTTGGGTGTTATTCTCACAATGTTTCAAACACTGTAACCTCCAACTTTCTTCAGGTGCATCTTGTTAAACTCTAGAATCTTTTTGCACAAGAACCTGTAGTATAACAAACATAAGTGCTAAGTAATAATCAGTTCTAAGTGTTCTGGATGTTGAAGGTCCAATCCTCAATGCTGGCGATGCTAAGAAGACAATTACAAATTACTTAAGACTTCTACCTGGTCATGGCTGATGAAACAAGAGCAAGCTACCCCCGTGGATTAAAAGGTTTCCATTCGTAATCAGGTATTAAGTAAATAATTTTAAATCTAAATGCACAAAAAATTTTTTTTTGATTATTCAGACTACTGTTCTTATCTTGGTTGTTCTTATTTACAACATTTCGGCCAATACGTTTTTAAAAAAAGGAAAAATTGTACTTTGTGATAATGAATATCTGTTCAATTGTAGAATAAGGACTGTTAGATTTCGCTTTATATTTTCCTAAATGTTGGATAAAATGGTTTAAACAACTTTGTCCAGACATTATTTTATAACGTAAATAAAATTGAACTGGCAGCATTTTTCTTATTAAAGAATGTTTTAACTTTTTCATTTTTGCTTTTAAATTCATTAAATTCTCTTAAACCTATTTTTGTGTAAAAAAAATGTCAAAATTTATTTTTGTGTTAATAAAATTTTTAAGATTCAAAATATTTTGGGTCAAAAAAATAAACACTGTAAACAGTAAATTAGAATTTTATATCAGTGAAAAAAAAGTGTGTTATTTGTTGATTGTCCTTCGTAAGAAACAGAAAAAAGACGGAATGGAATTTTTTAAACTGCTATAATAATGAAAAATGTAATTAACAATTTTATTTATTATTAAAGTTAATGTTAGTATTTAAATCCGGTAAATTTAATAACTGTTCTTTAAAATATACTGCAATTTAAATAATAAAAAAAAAAAAGACTCAATCGTAGTATAGGGAGCATTAGATTTTCTCGCCCATTTAGCTTGTTATTCGCCAAAACTTTAGAATAAATTGAGTGTTGCTCTTAAATTGTATTTTTTGTCATGAAATAAAATTCTAATTTACTTTCGAAAGCGTTGAGTATCAAACTTCAACTCAATGTTTTAATTGGTAGTGGCCATTGCTTTTTTTGTATAAAAAATACTTGGATAAATTTTATTAGACTACAAAAACCTTTTGACCCAAAAATAAACTTGGAATATTCATTTTTACACAAAGACACCGGTTTTAACAAATTTAAAAGTAAAAATGAAGAGGTTAAAACATTGCTTAAAGAAAATTTCAAGTTTCATTATTTTGAGCAAATAAAATAAAGGGGATAATTAATAATAGTTTCAGGGTTTCTTGTAACTTAAGTTAAAAAATTTTCTAAAATGCTTTTTTTTTTTCTTTCATAGACAGTTTCTTCTTACAATGAGCGAACAAAATTAAAAATACATTTGGCGAAATTGCCAGTTAAGAAAATTATACTCAATACTCGCTGACTCTGTATAAAATTCAATTTAATACTAATGAAATACTCTTATTATTAATTATCCCAGTGAAACTTGAAATATTGTACCCCACCCCTATGAGATTTTTCTACCTAAAAAAAAAGAAAAAGTAAAAAAAGAAACTGTGTGAGCACTCTGATATTAGCAAAAATGGGAAGTTGTAAAAGGTCTTTACGAACACAAAAAAAAAAGAAGCTCAGTTTGGTAAATTATCAAAACTGATGTGGCAGGTTACCCAAAACCTGTTGATTAACAAAAAGTTTCTCCTTGTTCAGGAGTTTTTTTTTAATCAAACTGTAGCAGCAATTAAATTTCATCCATCAGTAAATGAAAAGAATACTGCAGAAAAAGTTCATTTTATTGAAAAGGTTTTGACATTTTGGAAAATTATCAGTGTCCAAGAAATGTATGGCTACATTAAGAAAAATGATCCATCGAAAAAGTGATATCAGATTTAAATGATAAAAACCTTATATTTATTTCTAATTTTGGAAAATAATGGAATGCAATCAAGGAAAAAGGATTAAATCACTAACAGGGGATACTAGTTTAGCCATTGAACATAAATGCAATGGTTTAACTGATGTTTGTAAGTTTATGCTTGGTCAATTTACCATAGACTATTTAAAAAATGAATTTGGAAAATTAAGACAATATGTATTATCGTATCATGAAGAAAGAAGTATTTTCTTCATCTTCTGTAAAAGAAATTGTACAAGTAGCAAACATCACAAATTTTGTTCAAAAAGTATTTGATTTTCTAAAATGTTGAACTTGCTTTCTGATTGTATTAGGTCATATTTTCTATAATCAATTAGTCAAGATAAAGTAATTGACTCATGACTATTGAAATATCCAAAATGTGCCGAATCCATGGTGAATAAAGTGATTTTTTGTGTATTTATTTCTTTTATATTTTTGTACTTTCTTTTCACATTTGATTTTATGGAAATAAATCAATAATTGTAAGCTGGTTCCTAATAATGTTTAGTTGTCAATTAACTAATTACTGGACATTACTAAAAAATTCCTTACTAAAAATTTTCTGTCATTTAGTAATTTCCATCTTCACATGTCTGCCCCCAATCATGAACCTCAGTCGCATGTTTGGTAAAAGTATCGCTAAGATTCATACCTTTCTGATTTTTTTTATAAAAATAATGTATCATGACTAAATTTCTTTAAACAAATTTACCTTTTCTCCTTTTTATCTGAAAATGGATTAAATTTCTTTTAGTCCTAAATATATGTCATTTAAAAATACAAATCCTAAGATAAATGTTTGACTTGGAAAGAAGTATTCTTGTCGTAAAAAATGTATTTTTTTTTAAATGCGTGCATACATCACTCGATTTACTTTGTTTTTGCTTATTATCTTATTCCCATCTCTATCTAAACATTCTGTCGTATATTTATTCTTTTAAACTTTCCCATGTATTTATATAAAAATATGCTAATCTTGCAGTTCAATTATTTAATTGGTACTTTTTTAATCCCTAAGTAATGGCTTACATACTAAATGAAATAGACACTTTTACATAAAGTTTCAACATTGCTAAAAAAAAAAAAAAAATTAAAATTATTGAATTTTTTGTTCTGATTGAATTGACAATTTAAAGCAACTTTTGAAAAGAATCATTTTGTATCCTTCATTTGAGGGCCTTAAATTTACATAACTTTTGAACGACTTGGATATTTTCATAAACGGTTTTGAACTCCATTTTGAAAACTATCTTATGTTTCATGATGAAATAATTGGGAGAGGTGGGGCTGCGAACTGTAGACAATGCCCGTTTAAAGATTCGTCGTGCACTTTGGCACAATGTTCGTTCAAGTGGTGATACAAAATTTCACACCGTTGACAAAATCTACTATAAAAGACTAGCACATAAAACATGGAGTGGGCCAGCAGTTGTACTTGGTCAAGATGGACAAAAAGTTCTAGTTAAATATGGTGGTGTTTATGTATGTGTACATCCATGTAGGTTGATTTTGGAAAAACCTACTCAACCAGATTTTGCTAAAATTGCTAAAATTTTACAAACTTCAGGTGCCATAGATCCACAATGCAACAACATACATGATAAGGATATGAATGAAGAAGAAAGTGACGATGAGTGTGGAAGAAATCACAAACAATGAAAATCTTGAGGACAGAAATGGCACATTAGTTTCAGATCCCAAGCCCGTTACTGTATCACGAGACAGAGGAAGACCACTTAAACACAAGAGTAATCCAACTAATACATCTAATAAGAACATTGCTCTGAAAAGGAATATGCAAGTACAATATAAATTGCATGGAGAAGATAACTGGGTGAGAACAAAACTGATTTCTAAATCTGAAAAATTTTCAGGCAAATACGCAAATGAGTGGAACACTGAAAATGAAGCTAAGGAAAAACAAGTTATTGATTTTGACTGAGATGTTGAAGAATGGGATGAAATTAATGGAGATGTTAACTTGAATTCAGAATTATCTAAGTCAGATGATACTACAGAAACTCTAATAACGGAAATCTTTCTAGCCGAGTCATTGCAAGACATCCTTCAAGCCAAACAAAGAATTAGCGAGTTAGAAGAAAAATGATGTCTATGATGAGGTTGAAGATAATGGCCAATATTACATTTCTGCGGGAAAGTGTAAAGATTGCTTTGTGCCGTATTGCCTCAAGTTCATGGATTCTCCATTCTATTGTTTACAAAACAGCTTTTCTCCAGGGTAAAGCAATTGATAGGAACGTTTTCTTCGTCCACCAAACGAATGTAAAACCAGTAAAGTCTGGAAACTCAAAAAGGTGGTGTATGGATTAGCAGTTGCCCTTAGAGTATGGTTCTTATGACGCAAAGAAGAGATGCTCAAACTCGGAACAAAAATGAGCACATATGATCAAGGTGTTTTCTTTTGCCATTCTACAAATGGTCTTGAAGGTATTCGTGTTTTGTTGATGACCAATTATGGGGTGGAACAAAAAAGTTTGAAGAATGTGTCATAGAAAAATTGAGGAGCACATTCGACATTAGCTGTGAGCATTCATCTGCTTTTAAATATATAGGCATTGAACTTAAGCAAAGATCAGATTTCTCTATATCAATCAGGAGAGCTATATAAGGAGCATTGAGCCTATCAGCATGGACAGACATCGACAGCTTCAGAAAGATGATGCAGTTACTATGGAAGAGAAAGCTAGACTGTGGTGTCTTATTGGACAGCTTAATTGGATTGCAGGCATGACACGGCCTGATGTGGGTTTGCTATCTACCAGTTAATCTCCAAAATCACAAATGTTAAAGTTAGCCACCTCAATAAAGCAAATAAGATCTTAAGGTATGTCAAAAACACACCAACCGGCATTTGCTTTGCTAGACTAGACAACCTCAAAAAAAAGTTAAAAATTGTGACCTATTCCAATGCAAGCTATGCTAATCTTCCTGATGGGGGAAGCCAAGGAGGACAAATTGTCTTTCTTGCAGATGAAGAAATGAGAGCTTGTTTACCAACATGGAAATCCACTAAAATCTATAGAGTGGTTAAATCAACATTATCTGCAGACCTTATCATTTGTTGAAAGTTGTGATATGTCCTTCCTTATGGCAAAAATAGTTGCTGAAATTATTTACAATGATAGAGAGTCAATTTTACCTATTCACTGCCAGGTTGACAATAAAAGTTTGTTTGAGGCAACAAAAACAATTAAGGTAATAAAAGACATCAGACTATGTGTAGAGATGTCAACTGTTCAGGAAATGATAGAGAGAAAGGAAGTGACATTGTCATGGATACGAAGTGATGAACAACTAGCAGATACCCTTACAAAGGATCATCAAGTGCAACTCTCTTAAAATTGCTTGATGAAGCACACCTATTTATTTGAAGCTCCATTTGAGCTATTTGGATTTTTAAAAAAAGAAAAAGAAAATTGTTGGAGAGTTTCATATGCAATGTGGGTTTGTTCTGAATTGGTCACTAGTTTTTTTTTATTGATCACAATCCAACAAAAGTGTGAGAAGTAGGAAAGAAGAATAGAGGGAGATTGTTAATGTCATATGGGTTACTGCCCTTGGTTTAAGGAATGCTCACCAGGGCTAGAATCTATAAGACTCTGGTAGCCATGTTGGATTTGGGAAAGTGGAAGTAACAATTGGATTAACAGAACTGTAAAAGGAATTGGTTTACGAGTAGAAGAAGAACAAGCCAAGACAAAGGATGCAGGGAATAAATCAGACAATTCTGAAGAATGAATCTATTATAGAATAAAAAATGTAAGATCCTTCTAGAATTTTAAATTCCAAGCTATTAGAACCTAAGAATGGAGTAATAATTAAAAATTAAGTTATCAAATGGATGTGTTCATTTCAATAGAAAATTATATTTTTTAAAACGGAATGAAAGCAAAAACTTGCCAGAGTAGGAGCAAAAAGTTATAACATCAGCATAATGAAATTAAAGAAATGGAAAATAATCTAACTAAGATTAAATTTTATAACTCGGTGGAATCTCATTATTTGTTACTCACATTTACATCAGGGGGTGTTGAAAAAGATTTGTTTTAATACACACACCATGTTGAAAATGGAGATAAATATGAATTTTACAATACTCAAACTAGAATCCATTTATTGCACTAAAATGATGTATTATGCAATGCAAATCTGGAAAATAAAGACACATTAACTTTAATATATAAATAACAAAGAAAAGTGAAAACTTATTACTTACCATGGTAGGTTTCTGACCATACATGGCGAACTGAGAACCGTTTCCTTCAATTTACTGATATTTTCAATAGTGTACTGAAACTGGGCTTCAGCGCGGCTTTCATCTATAAGGAGAGGAAAAAAAAGTGAAAAAGTATTGAAAATGTTTGAAAGCCTTCAAAAGATTGTACTAAACAAATATAAAATGGCTTATAGCTCATATTCAATTTTATTACTCAAAAGACAGTCCACTCTCCTTAAGCAGTTTATACTTTATATAAATTTTAGGTATTAAAATAATAATCTCTATTAATAACATTGTTACCACTTGTGTTTCTTGCCTGAATGTGACTTACATTTTTAAAAAATTTACTATTATTTATTGAAATAAAACATGCAATAGTACTGAATAAAAAACGTTTTATTTACAAAAATAAATAAATTAGGAAATTAAATCCACCAGAATATTGGGGGGGGGGGGGGGATACTCTGTGACCCTTTGAAATTCGAAAGGAATTTGAATGCCTTTAAACTGTCAAATAGAAAGTCAGTTAAACAGTCTTTAAAATTCTTAGCAAAGACTCATTTAATTAAAAGATTGAAAGTTTTTGAAGCTTTTTACATCCAATAATTTCATAAACATTATCTTAACAAGATTAGTTATAGCTTATAACAATTTGGTTAAATTAATAACTTAATACCATAATAGTTAAATCTTAAAAAAAGAAAAAGCACAACAGAACTGAAAGTAAAAAGAATACCAGGCAATGCAGCTCGTAATAATTATGGTCTTAAATAGATTTAACTAATTATTAAAACTAACTTGTCTTAAATTTATTAAATTGATCAATGTAACTTTTAGTAGTAACTATTTTTTTAAATTATTTTTTACCCAAATCATTGATACTGCAGCGTACACCACGAAAAGAAAAATTTTAATTTAGTAGTCAGTGTTAAACTGTCTGATCAGTTAAGCTACAAACAAATAAACTGAAAAGAACACGAGAAAGCTGGAATTTTCCATTATAAGCAAGTCAATTTTTTAAAGTTCTGATTGATTGCTAGTTCATGAGTGGATAATTTACTCAGATAATTCTTGTTTGAATTAAGAAATATTTACATATCAATTATTGGAGACCTTTATGCCGGTAAGTATCAATTTGATTCTACCCCCTCCCCCCCCGCCCCGCCCCCCTGTATGCAAGCGTAATGGTCTTTAGGGAAAAAGGAGTTCCTTCTGGTTAAATATGATGTGAGCTATAAGAGTCTATGGCAGCCTCGTTAATCTCAAGACAATGTTTCGTTGCCTGGCACTCTCGTGGTTAATCGTCACACAAGTGCTGCACATTTTCCTCCATTTTAACTGGCAAGAGCTTGTTCCCGAGGTGCCATGTTGGTGGCTACCACAATCCATGCAAACTCGAATAAAGTTTGGTTAAGCGAAGCTATTATCGCGGAGAGAGGAGGTGCTGGCACAAAAGTTAACTATTAGTTTGTGGAGCACTTTTTCTTTTTTTTTTGCTTGTGGTACGTAGACATCTGTGCAATAGGCATGTTGGAGGTGTCGGTCATTGAGGTTTGGCCTCGTAATGCCGATTCGAGTGTCTCAATGACGGACATTCTGTATTTAAGCGCTTTGGCCAGCAGGTCTGTTTGGAGTGTGTCATTCGCGATTCCTCTGATAAGCTGGTCCTTGATGTACAAGTCAGACAGGTCATGATCACAAAGGGGGCATAACAAATTACAGTCCAGAGCTGTGAGGTAATTATGTATTGTCTCAGTCTCACACTGTGACAGAGGCAAAAGTGAGGTGATAAATGATGGGATTTGACCCCTGAGCGACCAATGCCTTTATCATCCCTAGTAGTTTGTCTGGGTCAATGGTGAATAATTTAGAATGGGCATTGATTATGGCATTCTGGACGGACTCATCAGCAGAATTGGAAGTTGGCCTAAGATGTCAGAATGCTTTTCTTTTCAGTGAACACTTCCCAATCAATTCTGAATTTTCAGAATTGTTGTTGTCATGTTGAGATGGAGATCGGACAGTTTGGCTTCTGGTGCCTTGGCGAGCTCCTTAGCTTGCTTAAGGATGAACAGGACTTCTCCCATTGATATGACACCCTAGCTCTTTTAACATGGCCCGATCAACCATTTGTAGGTTCTCTTTTATCAGCTTCTCACTTCAGGATCCATACATTTTGTTTGCAGTGTCACATTGCATTTAGTAGTCAGTGCTCAACTGTCTGAACACTAAAAAGCCGGTTTATAAGACGGCTGGAATGTTCCATTATACTTAGATGGGCATGTCTCTTAGTCCATGAGTGGATAATCTATGAGGAAAATTCTTGAATTAAGAAATATTTACATATTGATTAGAGCACTTTATGCTGGTAAGTGTCAATTAGATTCTACACAGATGAAACTTGTTTTAAAGCGATTTTTTTCCTTAAAATCTTGGGTTGCATTCATAAGCAAAGATATAAAAAAATGTGATATAAAAATATTTATGTATGTAGAAGAATGCCTCACATTAATGGCAACCGCATCTTGTTTTATAGGGACAGTAACTCAAATTAATGGCATTATATTATAATCCTTTTAAACATTTTATTTTTCCCCAAATAATTAGCACTTTACATTTACTGATGAATTTTATCTGAAGATAAATTTGACAGACATTGTTTTAATTAAATGTAAACTTTGGTGGTGTATTAAAAATTAATTTTTTGTTGTTTATACGTAAACAATTTGACATATCTAATGTTCGGCTTTGTTTTCCAACCTATTAATCACTGTTTTGTCATTTCAAACCAAAAAATTCTTTATTTACAATGTTTCTTTTTGTAAAGTTGATTTTGGAACTCGTTTTGATATGATTCATCATGTGCAAGTGATTTGGTTTAATTTTTGTAGTTTTTATACTCTTGTGTATAAATTTGCATCTTTTTAGGAATTTGAAGATATTGTTTGCATTAAAAAAAAAAAAAAAAAGTATTTAATATTTGTTTGCATGTTTTTAATAGATTTGTTTATAAGGATTTATTTTATTGTAAAGGTGTAATTAACATTTCATGCAAGTATTTTGTTGACTAAGAGAAAGAAAAGGTAGAGATACGTTCCAATGGACACTAATTAGTTTTTGTCAATATTTGAAATTTTCTTTATTTACAATTATTCGGACGGGTTTCTTAATTTGGTTTGTGTCATAACAACATTTTGGCTGTTTTACCTTTTGGACTTCTTCAGATGCCTTCTGTTGAACTTGGGGAATCTGTGCCACAAGGCACCAAATAAAAAAAAATCCGGAGGTTAAAACTGCCGAAACATTGTGATAACAAAAACAAATCTGATGAGAGAATGATCGAAAATTGTAAATAATAGTTTGTACCATTCTACATTTATAACTTATTCACCATTTCAGAAAACATCAGCTGTCTTAGGAGGTAGTAATGCCTTGGAGGATGGTACCATAATGAACTAACAGATACTACATTACCCCTCCAAAATAAGACGTAATTCCTGTGAGGATTCCCCCATAAAAGGAAAAGGTGATGCCTGCGAGTATGGTATCATGGCAACAGGAAAAATACTACACTACCCCCCCTCCCCCCAAAGGAGGAAATAAATACTGGGAGAACGGTTTTAGAACTGATACTACACTACCCACTCCCATTAAAAGATAATACAATAATAGATTAAATCAGGGTTTTTTTTTCTTCATTCATTTAAAATGTTTCATCATAAAAACATTTTCTTTTATTGTTTCTTGGCTTTTTGGCTAAGATCAAAATGTAGTATTCCAATGAAATCTTTGTATATATGTATGAACAATAAAATTTTTAATCAATTTGGGGATATCATAAGTCGGATAGCCCATAGTGTAAATGTTGTATTGTGGTGACTGAGATGATTCTAGTTAAGGATAGGATAGACATTGTTATCACTAAAGACCAAGAATGACCAACAAAACCCAATCCTCACACTTTTGATGGCCTTGTGGTTTATTTGTTTTAAATGTAAATTTTTTATATTCTCTGCAAATAAATAATTCAAAGTGCAGTATCTGTTCTCAGCACCCTGGTGACAGACTTTTACTGCCGACAAAACTATTGCACATAAGAAAATATAATACAAATTACAAATGTATACAGAATAGGAATATCTAAAACTGTAGATGTTTCCAGATATATATATATATATATAAATATATATATATATATATATGTATGGTATTTCAAAAACTTATGTTGTATCACCGAATTAAATAAGCATAATCCGTTTTGATGTTAATATTGTTAAGATAGGTGGAATTTTTTTTTGCATTTATTGATTTAGATTAGCTGTTTAATTTCAAAATAAAGGTTCAAGTGGATGCCAAGGTATGAATATCTCTCCTCTTATGGGTGAAAGGGCAACTATTCCTGGAGGAAAACGCTGAACAGCAGCAGACCGTCTTTGCTTATATAAGCATTGTTTCCGGTTTTCCTTGCCACTATAAGCAATGCTGAGTCAGGATAAGTGCAGTTAGAGATTGTCCAACCCTGTTACACTAAAACTCCTCATCACGTAGACACTCTTTGAGTATCCAATGTTTCAGGAGACAGAAAAAAGCCAATATATACAGACTGCTAGATTTGTTTGAAATTAATACAATTTTCATTATAAGCTTGGTTCTTTTGATAAAATTATAAAGCTGAAGACAGACCACCATCATGTGAAAGTCGTAAATGGCAATGTTTTTTGATAACAAAAACACATTCTTAAGATGCAAGTGTGACAGACTGACCAATGGACGAAGCCTCTTATAGAGATGCTTGGACACATCTAAACTGTGTGTTCAGCAATGATAAAACTATTTAAAATTGAAGCGCAACCGACTGACAATGCCACTAAATAAGCCAAATTAAGTATTGCAAGTAATTATTAAATGTAAAAAAAAAAAAAAAAAAAAAGCCCAGCAATTTGTTTCAATTTATATACATAACCTAATGGGAAGTAAATTTCCCTGAATTTTCTAATACATTTTTAATTTAACTGAACAAGCACTTGCTTATTGTTATAATAATGAAATGCTTATTGGAAATGTAAGAGAACAATTAAAAACTTACAAAAATGGAGACTGAGAAAAAACAGATTAAAATTAATGACATATGCATGGCCACGGATCAGTCTTGAGAGACAATAGATACCCACTGTGAAGGTGGCTGCACATGTAATTGTGAGGCAAGTGTTGCGCAATCTCAACAACAACTCACCGAGTCGGCATTGCTGGATTCCAGTGGCAAAAAGAAATCCAGGACGACTGGAAACAATGCCGAGATAAGCGGAGAGCACCTGGTATTCATAAATGGTCACCCATTTTAGTACTGACCAGGCTCAACGTCGTTTAACTGACAAGCAAATGTTAAAAGCCTTTTTGTAAATCTATTCATAATGGAGTTTATGTATCTGTCTGAAGCCGAAACTCCAGAGTACTATGACTATTTATTAAGTCCGCCAGCTTCATTATATACTATTAAAAAAAACGCTATAAACACTATGCGCATTTCCCAATTTACATAATCAATTGCTTTTGAACTTCTAATAAATTAGTATTCGCAAATATACACTCATGATTGTTCTCTTCAGATTTCCACATGTATTTATGCTATTTTGCTCGCTAATAATCTTACTTATAAATTATAATTATTTCTTTTATTATTTATTTATAAAATGAGTTACGTAGTTATTTCCTCTACGTCCAACTGATTGAACAGCGTACCTCCCTCTGAACGGGCGCGTTCCTCTACGTCCAACTAATTAAACAGCGTACCTCCCTCTGAACGGGCGCGTTAATACTTTACTGATTTATTTTATTAAAACGTTCTGAGTTTGTTTATTTTCTTAATCTGATTAGCCATTATGTTTTAAAAACAAATTTATTGAATCAAATTGTTTAATTAAAATAATAATTGATAAACACACACAGATTATAAAGAATTTAGTTTAGCTAAACTTTTTTTTTTCAGAAAGTTATCGCGGGTTCTGAAGTAAAAGAGTACCGATTTTTTTTTTTATTGATAATTTTCAGATACACCTTTTTTTCCGATTTGAAAATAAGTGTTTGCTGTATTTAGTTTTTTAAATTGTTGATTTTAACAAATTTATTGAATGAAATTGTTTAATTAAAGTAATACTTGATTTAAAAATTACTATTTAAAAAAACACACACACACACATAATGAATTTAGTTTTATTTGTCAACAAAAAAAAAACACATTGTACTGGAAAACTACATAACTGATTTTAGAATAGTGTTCACTGTATTTTGTTTTTTTTAATTGTTGATTTTAATTTACGTACACCTTTTTTTCTGCTTTGAAAGACATAAAATATTACTTATCATATTCTGACGTGGATTTGGCGCAAAACGATTGAGTGTAAAGAAAAGCGAGTAGACTATAACTTGGGTGGGGGGGGGGGGGTTGATCACCTTTTACTGGGCAAGTAAATAACTTTTTTTTATTGTTAATTTTATTTTAGGTACACTTTTCTTTTTTCTCTTTGAAAAACTATTTATTATTTTGTAAATTCTTACGTGGATTTGGCGCAAAACGATTGGGTGGAAAGAAAAGCGAGCAGACGATAACAATGCAAACTTAATTTTTCTTTTTATTAATGTTGTTATTTATCATGTGCAATATATTATTTTAATTAATTGTAGTGATAAAAAGCTCTACCCAAATTACATACTAGCGTAATTTCTGACGCGGCAGCCTAGCAAAAATATGCGACCGGAGGGAGCATATATTTGCTAGTAATGATAATAAAAAAAACTATCTCCCTCTCACCTTTAAATAAACAACTTTTTTTCTTCAATAAATCATTTCAAAATAGCAAAAAGATATGACTTTACCTAAGATCTTTCAAGTAACTCACCAAATGAGCATCGCGAGAATATAATTGCCATGAAATCATTAGAATAATTCCAGAGAGGAACTGAATTCCTTTGGTGAACGAAAAATCTAACACTTAAATGATACAATGAAAAAACAAAACTTTGTATTTTCAAAAGATGATATATAAAAAAAATTTTTTTTAAGTATGTCTATGCAGATCATAGCTGTGCCGTTAGATGCCGCCAATATGCGATGTTGGGTAGGTTTGGTAGACAAGTGACAGATAAGGACATGATCTATGGCTTGAACAGCATTTCCGCATTCACATGTGAGTGGACGACCACATACACAACCCCATTTAGTCAAAGGTGATTTTGAATAAACGATTTTAGTCTTCTGACCATTTAGAGTTTTCCATTCTGACCGCTGAGAAACTTCCAGCCGGTGCATCATTGTCAACATCGCATTTCAGCTTATCATAGTAGCTGAAATTTAAAACACTAAAGTGATTTATAGCTCTGTGCCCATTGCCTATAAAGAAAACCGTTTTAATGTACATTTGAAAGTTTTGGTCTCAAAGTAAATTACTTAAATGAGAATAGTTTCCTATTTGCAGTTTCTACAATTAATTAAAAAAAAATTGTTTAAACTAAATCACGTAAACTACAGACATCAAAAGTGTTAAGAACGGTGTCAGTATAATCGCACAGTGATTTCTAAAAAAATAAGTAAAAACTCACCCTCCTCCATTTCTTCATTCCTGTTCATACCAACCCCTATTTCTTGAATGTCGCCATTTACAATATTCATTGGAGTGTCTCCTTGATGCTGCGTCTCTTCTGGAGAAAGAAAAGATGTAGAATGTATAAATACCAAAAAGGAGAACAAAATCGGAGAGCATCTTTTAGAAAACAGAATGAGGATTTAACCAATTTTGAATTTCTTTTAGTGCAGCTGATGAGGTGCAAGATGAGTATGAGGGGGGGGGGGGGATGACAAAACAACCTTGGATTAAAGCCTATTTAAAAGTTTGTCCATTTCCTTAATGAATTTTTCATAGAACTATAATCATGCAATTATGTGATCCTACAAGACAGGCCCGTTCCCAGAGACAATCTGAAATTAATACTGGGTAGGAAGTAAATAGATATGTTTTGCTTTATTAAATGTTATTTGTACCAGCTGCCGTAGCGTCGTCAGGACATGTAGGTGTGAAAAACTTTAAAAATCAGATTTTCAACTAAATGTGTGAATGGACCAGAAAGAGCTAAAGACAGGATTTGATATGGGGGGGGCGATAGAAAATAAAAAAAACAAAGACTAAGTTGGCTTTAAAACGTGAGAAGTGAGCCGAATTTGAGAGAAAAGACAGCTAGCAAACCAAATCAGCAGAGTTTTATGACAGTATCATTCTTCTCCAAACAAATTGTGTTTTATAAGAATACGCCTGTTTTTTTATTTATTTATTTTTTTATTTCACTATTCCAAGGACAATTATATGGTTCCACAATTATACAAGATATTAATGACATGTTTAATTATGTGCAAGAGTTTCCTCTGCAGACAGTGCATGGACATAGCTAAATTTTACTAAGCAATATTTTATAGGTTATAAGATTTAAGAGAAAATTTTGTTTAAAAAAAAATGAAAATACATAATCTGTTCAGGATTTTTAAACTGAAGAGAATAAAATAAAATTTTTATTTTCAAATGTTATATGCAAAAAAAACAACTTAAAATAAAAATAAATGGAAAAAAAAACAGCAAAAAAACTAAAACATATGTAAATTGAACTCGGGTTTTCTCCAAACTAATAAAATCCCAGATCTTATTTACTATCTAAAATAAATACAAATAATTTTAATAGTAAATGAAATTCAATATAATTTCAGTGAATTAAAGTTCCTTCCAAAACAACAAATATGAATATGTTTATGCGCTTACGTCAGAAATTTAGAGATAGCTCAGTACAAAAATACATTGGAGTTTGATATTTACCAAGAAAATTGAATTCTTAACTCAAAGTTTTAATTGTTACTTGAACATGCATTAAAAATACAATTAAAAAAATCATAAAATTATAACATCAATTCGCAAATATTTTCTGCTTTAGCAATATTCATACTAACCATTTTTTTTATTATTTATTTTTTTAAATTCAAATAAGTTTAGTTTTAAAAACTGCATATTTTTTTTTTAATTATGCTTACTATTAAAAATACAACCTAAAACATATGTAAATCGAACGAGGGTTTTCTCCCAACTAATAAAATCCCAGATCTATTATTATTTGTATTTTTATACTTAAAACAAACTCTGCAACAGAAATGATTTTCTTTCTATGCTTTAATAAACATTGCAATTAAATTTTAATGATTTTTAAACACTATTTTATGAATGTTATGTTAATTATTTGTGATTTAATATTAGTAAACGTTTTTTTTTTTTGTCCATATATGGGCCACTGGGTATTCTAGTATGTAAAGCAATGGAGGAAGTGTTGATCATCAAAGTTAATAGGTTGGTAGTGAGCAGCAGCAGCAGCAGCCAAGGCCAGACACTAAGCAGTCTTTATTCAATACAGAGAAGGTCAATAAGAAAAACAAACACTAACCATGGATTTGGTGATATTGATCCGAAATTACTATTGTATAATGGAAGGAGGAGGAGGAGAATACTTTAAAAGTTCTTTAAACAAAAGTAGTAAAAGAAATCGGGTGTGCCAAATCAAGAGATGCATTAAAAATATCTACATTAATAAAATCATGAGAATTTTATGTGCGTGTGTGTTTCTCGCATTAACGTAACTGATAATTATATTCAATTATTTTTTTACCATGAATCAATTATTTATTAAAATAAAAATGCAACAACAAAACAATTTTAAAAATCCTATTAAAAAATAATTTAACTATAAAATTAAATCCACCAGAATGCATTTGAGTTTCTTTGTAAATCAGGCATTTTTTTTTTCACCTTTTATAATAGTTGAAAAAAAAAAAAAATGAATCACTTTGTGACCTTTCAAAATTGGGAAGGCTTTAAACTGTTGAATAGAAAGTCATTTAAACTGACTTTAAATTTCTTAGCAAACCCTCATTTAATTAAAAGATTGAAAATTTTGGAATATTTTTAAATCCAATTATTTTAGATTTAAAATATTACCTTAACAACAATTAGTTGTAGTTTTATAACAATTTGGTTCAATTAATAATTTAATGACCAAATAATACTGAAATAAATAAATGGTAAAAAAAAATAAATAAATAAATGGTATATATAAAAAAAAAAAAATGGGTGAAACAAAAAAATGAAAGCAAAACAGACTCTTGGGCAACTACAGTTAGTAATAAATAAAATACTTTAACAAGGAAATAAATTATGTTGAAAGAAAATATTGTAAAATGCATTAGATTATTAGTTAGAAGCGGGTGGGGTAGGATGTATCAGCAGATTCCTCACTTTTTTTCATCAGACTCTTCACCTTTTGAAAAATAAGGGGTCTGGAAGTTTTGCAGGAGTCAGTGAGTTTTTATCTTCAAACTGACCCCCAGAACGATTCGCTTCAGCCGATAATCAACCTTTGATTACTAGTTATAACTTACATGCAACAACGTTCAAATATTCTAAATACATCAGAAACTGATTTGCTCATAGTTATCTGTTCAGGTAAGATATATTGAAACGACAGCATAAAGTGTTATAAACTCTACAAATATGACCTTATCAAACTTGCCCTATTTAAAATTATTTTCTTTGTGTTCCAAGTTATAAAGTTGTTTGCTTTTAGACTAAAAACTTGATATGTAATTCATCATTCATATAGAATCTATTATTATACTGAAGCTGAGTTAATCAACGTTTGTTTTCCTAAGGATTTTTTATATATATTTTTAAATCACAAAATACATGCTAAAATATTTTAGTTTTGGTATTGAGTTATGTTTGGAAAAAAAAAAAAAATTCTTAATTTGTCTAATTAGCCATAATTTGCAATTTACTCACCACATCACCCATCTTTTAGTAAGTTTTTGTCTACTACTGTCACCCTTTTTCACTGTATTCCTTTGACCCCCCTTATTTTATACAGTATCATTCTCGCTTCCATCACTATCTGTTTATTAACAGTCAAAGGTAATATAAAAGTAACTATAAAAAAAAATTGGAATAGTCCATTATAAATAGGGAATATAAGTACAAATTGTAATACTATTTAACCGATAGTTGAAGAGAAAAAGAGCGGGAGATATAGCGAACAGAATTTTGGCGTTTTAAAATTTAACTGGCTTTGCAAAATCACCCTCCCCCATTCAAACAATCTAACATGAGCTCAATAAGTTACCCAATGGGTCACATTTTCTCTAGTACTTGTACTAAAATGTAAAAAAAATTTTTTTAAATCTGATCATGAATACATTTTTTTAAAGTATAAAAAGAATTCATAAAATTACTTAAATATTTTCTATATATAATTTATGTTACACAAATATTTAAGCTTCATTTTAATTACAGTGATATAAACAATGTATATACATCATCATATTCAGTTTAACGTCTGTTTTACATACCGACATGTGTTGGAGGGCTTTTAGAAATTGAGTTCAAAATTAATCTATCAATCGTCAGGTTTGTATCCAGCTTTCTCTTAAAATAATCCTTACCACTTTCTCCCATGCTTTCCTTGGTCTTCTCCTCTGCTACCTAAACTGTTTTACATCTAACACAAACACTCATCCATTTTTCAATGTGACAAAACCAATGAAGTCTCCTGGTTTGCACACATCTCCCTATACTGTCTAGATTTAATCTTCCTCCGAGTTCATCAGATCTAAACTCTTCTTTAAAACTCGTATTACACATTCATTGTATCATTCTCATATCATCAATTCTCACCAGCTAGGTTTCACTTCCATAACACTGCGTACACATGCTCGATAGACTCTTCCTTTAGTCGACAATGGTAACACTGCTGGTTACTAATGGCAGAAGTTCCCTGAACTTACTCCATTCACTCTTCTTAACTTGTGCAATTACACTAGCACCTGTTCCACCCTGTGCTCTAATGGCAAAACTTCTGAACAACCTCAATAACTTTGCCATCCAACTATACTTTCTGCACAACTTAATTCTAATTCATCTCCATTGTTTTTCACGTCTTGCACATAAACTGGTTTTCATCTCACAAATTAGCTGTAATTCCACTGTACTTCTTGCGTATCCAATGCTTGCAAATACCCTAAAAGATTGAGTCACTCACAACTTCCTTTCCACAAACTGAGTAAAACATGGGAGGAAGTGATAAGGATGGACTTGAGAGAAAGAGGAATAAATAAAGACCTGATCAGAGATATTATGTTTCTGAATTTTTTAGATGAGGATTGATAATTTGTATAATTTGGATTATTTGAACTACTGTTCTTATCTTGAGTGTTATTCTCACAACGTTTTGGCCGCTGTAACCTCCAGCCTTCTTCAGGTGTATCTTTTCGAACTTGGAAATGTTTTTAAAAGATACCGAGGATTAAATAAACGGTCCCGTTTGAAATTCCATCCAGATTCCCGAGTTCGACAAAAATATTACATAGTTTGAAAAGATACACCTAAAGAATGCCGGAGGTTACAACGACCGAAACGTTGTGAGAATAACACTCAGGATGAGAACAGTAGTCCGAATAACCAACATTATACAAACTGGTCAGAGATAGGTTAGTTTGGAAATCAATTTCTAAAAGCCATCCAACACATATCAGTATGTAAAACAGACGTTAAAATTAATATAAAAATCTCTGAAATAATTAGAATATAAGATAATCTTAGGAATGGATGGGGAAGTTAATCCAGATGAGAAATTTAAGTTAAGAATAATCTGGATTATTTAGACTATTATCCTCATCTTGGTTGTTATATTCACAACGTTTCAGCCGATGTAAACTCACACCTACTTCAGGTTCATTTAGAAATCTTCACATCGAACTGTACCCTTTATTTAATCCATGGGGATAGATTCTTCTCATTCCATCATCCATGACTGGGTAGAAGTATTGGTTAACAGAAGACGATAATAATTAAGAATAAGATCATTTAACACTTTTATCCGGAATGAGGTAGGTATGGTAGTTTTGTTTTACGGCATATCAACCCTTTTTGGGTTATTTAATGCCGAATCTGGTCATTATAGTAAAAGTTTTTATGCTTCAAGTTCTTTATATCTTCAAATGTTTAATCATCGTTTTTGGTTTGGTAGTTTTGTTTTACGGCATATCAACCCTTTTTGGGTTATTTAATGCCGAATCTGGTCATTATAGTAAAAGATTTATGCTTCAAGTTCTAAAAATAAAATAAAAAAGGGGAGGGAGAAAGGGAGAGGGGCTGTTGTTTTTGTTTTTGGTTTTGTAGAACATAATTAAGTTTTACAAAAAAAAAAAAAAAAAAAAAAGTCAATGTAGGTGAATTTCGTCTCAGGGTGCCACAGGGCAGCCTGATCTGGTATCACCAGTATCCGGAATGAGAACAATCTTCTGTGGATTAACTAAAGGGTTCAGTTTAAAATTTCTTCTAGTTTCCTGGCTTCGACAAAGATTCCCAAGTTCGAAAAGATGAACCTTAAAAAAACATTAAAAAAAAAGTGAGGATGTTACATTTCCCAAAACATTGTAGTCTGAATAATCCTTATCTCAAATATTGCAAAACAGAATAAACTATATATATATATTTTTATTTAATAGCACATCAACTATTCGTAGGTGATTTAATGCCAACTTTGTATTCTTTAAATTTATGTAGCAGAAATATTGTGGCTATATCAGTCATTGGTCAATTACAGAGAAACTAATATAGATATACTTGTAGATAATTTAAGTTTTATATATCAATAAAATATATATTTATTCAATAATAAAAAAATAGTTAATTAATATTATATATTGATTTCATGTTTTGTTTTTAATATAGTCATACTTTCCTTCATCAGGATAGAATATTCTGTATATCGATGTTTTTGAATGTCTTTCATGTTTGTCTTGTAAGTGTTGTCTGCTAAAATATCTAATTGCAACCTTCTACATACATCTAATAAGCATGACAGACATGATCTTACTAACCTATCCCTACATCTTTCTCTATATATCAATTTCCTGTCTCCATGTGTCGGCTTTCTTTTCTATCTTTATTCCTTCACTTCAAAAAAAAAGTTCATCTTTAATCTCTCTCTCTCTATATATATATATATAAAAAATAATTTAATCCAACAAAAGATATAAGAGGCAACTAATATCTTTAATTAGTGAACATCCGGATAAAACTGAAGCTCAATATACTGGATAGAGCATTAATAGCATAATATAAAATGAAGTAATAAAATAAGGTGCGAATCAAAGTTTATTAGAATTCAATAAGGCAAAGTAGCTTAAAGTCCTTAACTCATGAGTATTATTTTATTACTTCATTCTATATTATGCTATATATATATATATATATATATATATATATATATATATATAAAACACTCAATGTCCTTAGGTGTGTGTGTGTTCCCATTAGAAAGATTAGAGAATCTACATAAAATCTAAAAGTGTATTCTTATGTAAAATTAACTGAGGAAGATAACGGAAGTATTCCCGAATCTCTAAGTGCAATGTTAAGGAGACTATAGAGCAGATTTTGTCACATCAGCCAGAGTTTTTTTTAATGTAATCACTTGGAAAAAAAAAACCTTCAAAAGGAGAGGGGGCAAGAAACTCGGAAAGGGTGGTTTTAGTAATTTTCTGGAGGCATCCTTGATTTTATTTTGGTGGTTTTAACGTTTTCATATTCACCATGTCATTCGCTATTACAAGAACGAAAGAAAGAGAGAGAGAGAGAGAGAAAGGAAAAAGAAAAGACAGTTTGGATTATGTATCTAATAGTATCACCATTTTGTACTTGTCCCCGTGGATAAATTCGGTAGCATGCCATACTTAGAGACAGAGGCCGTGTGTTCGAACATCACCCAGGGCAGAATTATTTTAACTTTGATTTTGTTCAAAAATGAACTTTGACATTATAATATTAAGCAGATTTTTTATTTTAGTTTTTTTCTGTAATCTATGTAATTTACAAAAAGTATAATCGCGGGTGACGCCGGGTATCCCTGCTAGTTCGTAATAAAACAGTTTTTTGGTGTTAAACAACACCTAGAATCTATAAAGCTGAAAATAAATTCCATTTACTGTAAAAGATCTAAAATAAAAATAAAGTAAATTTTCTTATATAATTTTAACTGTTAAACAAAAAAAGATTTAGGAGTTAATAGTTGTGAAAAGGTTGTGCAATCACCAACCTCACTTCTCTTAACCGGACACTCAAGTCCAGTGAAAAGGAAAAATCCATGATGACCGGAAGTAATGCTGGGATAATTGGAGAAGGAATGGTGTTATTTCAAAATGTTCACTTCTCTGAGATTAGTTGCCTTAATCAGACTTCCTACTATTTCACCCATAGCTAGGGGTAGAGGTATCTGAGAAGTTACTTTACTGCTATTCCAAAATGACCCCCCCCCCATCTACGTATTGACCAAGTTCATCATTTCTCAAACTTTTGTGATCCAATGAAGTGACATATCTGTAAGCATGGATTCTACTAACCACCATATTTCAGAAACCTGCCTATTTTGACATTTTAAATTACTGCACACATTAAAATTCAATCCCAAAAGATTGGTCGATTGGGTTAGAAAGTCAACAGAACCAATTACTTTCAGTTAATTTGTTCTTTCTGATCGTAACCATTAATTAAACAAATAGAGATGAATTTCACTGCCTGCCTTCAATGCGTGATCACTAGAAAAATGAAAATATCTCCAAAAATAAGATTCAAACAAAACAGAACGAATCTTAAGATATGTACATTCAACTTGCACATTTAGCGATGAACAATGCTATTTCAAACTTATGCATGACAAGCCAACGGACGGACAGAGCCTCTTATAGACATGCTTGAACACATCTAAAAATGATTATGTCCAGTCTTTAAAATACAGTAGACGATCCTTGACTGTTGGGTCAATGTTAATATTTTGTATATTCGTGTATACATCCTTACTTGTACTCGTGTCGACTCACCCTGGTCGAGTTGAGCAGGCTTCTTCCTAAACAAGTACAGCATCTCTGACCACCACAGCCTACTTTTGTCAATCCTGAGCTCGGTCACACGATATGGCTAGCCAATCCTGATTCCATAGTCAAAGACTAACTACATGTGTGCCCGATAATGTTGCTGGGTCGCCTGGGTCGCCACTCAGGTCTTCAACGGCCCACCAGTGCATGTGTGTCAACCAGGTAGAGAAGCAGAGGAAGAAGAACCTTGTGAATGAGCCCCACTCCCGATGCCAAGCTATATGACCGATTCATCTTAGACGATGTTGGAGGACAGATGGCAATGGTCGGAGATTCGGCCTGACTGAAGTGTTATACATTTAGTGTCCTTAATCGATTGTGAAAGTAAATGGCTATTTTAAAAGTACATCAAGACAGAGAATATAGTTAGCATTTGCTTTCAATTTAAGGGAAATTAGTGAGATTTTACAAATAAGTGCTGGAGATGTCAGTTACGATAGAAAATCAGTTTTACTGTTTCACACACAACTGCTGAAAAAAAAAATAGAATTGTCATTTAATCAAACCCCTTGTTGCCAAGGTGACTGAACAGGCAAACACCTATTTTAGAGTTGACCATTATTTAAGTCATTTATTTAGTTATGCCATCCTCTTATGCTGTTGCTTTCTCTATCCTTCCCACTATATCATCTCATTCATTTCCTCTCACCACTTAATACATTCCATGTGCAAACAAAGTTATCAGAGTTTTAGTATTATATAGATCTATATGTTTATATTTCTTGAAAATAATAATTTAAAAATAACTTGATCAACAAAACAAAGATTAAGATTAATAATAAATTGTTCACGCATATAGATACCATTTGTTTTTATCGTTGAGATATATATCCCCTACTGATAGTGACATTAAAAGGCTAAATTCATATATAAAAATAGAACTTCAGCTTTTTAATATAGCCTATCCATGTGATCAACATACTCTGGCTAACTAATTTGCAAAAAGACATCTCATTAATTCACTGTTTGTTATCGTTTTCTAATTCAAGGACTTGATGTAGATAGTTCTATTTATGCAGATTTTTTTTTTTTTTTACATTGTGAATAGAAAATTAGTATTTTGGGGTGAAAAGAGTCTTTCTGAATCTTTTCAGGTCAATTTACTTTTGAAGGGTTGTTATACAGTTTGACCATGCAAATTAGAAACAAAGCCCTAACCTCCACTAAACACACAAACCGAGGGCAAACAAAGAGTGAGCACCCCCACACACACACACATTAATTTCATTACAAAATTAAATTCCACCAAAATGCATTTCGATTCATTCATACACAAATCAGACATTTCATTCTTTTATTAAATTGTAAATTATAAACAAAGCCCCATCCCAAACACTGCAGACAAGCTAAAAAGTCAGTGAGTATCCTTCCCAATCACCAAAATTTATTTCATTACAAAATTAAATTCAACCATAATGCATTTCAGTCATGGACATACCCATAACAGGCCGGCTAGACACACATCTGACTGCTTGAACTGGGGGCCAGTCAGTCACCAGATAAACTTTTAGCTGGTAGCACTTCGTTGTCACTGGTCCAAGCAAATTTCATTCCGAAACTAAATTTTAACTCAAATTTATTTCAGCTGAGGTTCTGTTATTTTATCATTATTTACATTTGGATTATAAGTTTGTAAGTTAAAAGTCAGAATTGATTTTTTTTTTACATGTAAACGGTTCTGTTGATTGACGAAATATCACTTTTACTTTTTTTTTAAGTTTTAAAAAGTATTGTCTTTTAGAATTTGTTAATAAATCGTACATTCTAAATTTCAAATCTTTTATATATTCTTAGGAAGTATACTATAAATGTTTTAACGTTTTATTTACATGTAAACAGCTCTGTTAATTCACGAAATATCACTTTTATTTTTTTAATTTTAATATAATGTGTTGAATATTTCTCAAAATGCTCAAACAGTGTTGTGTGACAGCCTGTCAAGGCAATTATAATGAGTAAAATAAGGTTCGAGTGTTTTGTATCCCAAAAGATCAAGATGAGAGAGAAAGATGGTTAAAGGTAATACCAAGAGCTAACACTCCTAACCACCAAGAGACTTGTTTGTGAAAGGCATTTTCCACCTGGTTATGAAACTATGTTTGTTATGGGAAAAGCATGACCCAAAGATCCTCCATCAATATTAAATAATTTGCCATCAAGTGTGATACCAAGTCCTTTATCAAAACCAAGGACAACAAAAAAAAGTTCCGCTTATGTGAGAAGTGTACAAAATGAGGAGTTTGCACATTTTTTTAGATAAAGATCGAATTGATAATTTCTACAAATTTGTGTGCTGATATTGACCATCATGATTTTGTGCCAGCAGTTACCTGCTACAATTGTAACAATCAACAGTTCATCCAGTCTTGTCATTTTTTTACTGAAAGTATTCCGATTTTTGTAATTAAAAGTTTTGAAAACTTAAAGTTTGAATGTTACCATGCAAGTATACACACACACACATTTCTTCTCTGTTGAAAAACAGAATAAATAAGTTTCAACATTAGTTTCAAATTGAGGAAGCAATTCGTTACCTTAGTAACTTGAAAATTGAACTAGAGAAACAGAATTTGAGACAACATATCGAAGTTATGTCACCATGAATAGTTGGCAAAAAAGTTTACGAGTCGGAAATGCTTGTCCGAGCATTTGAATATTTTGCCACATCTCGGTCTCTTTATAACAAACTTCGAGATCGTTACAAATTACCCAGTATGAAAACACTAGTGAATATGACCTCAAAAGTTTCGAAGGTAAATGATCTGAATTTTCTTGGTGATGTGATCCCAGTTGTCAAACTAAATTTGGAATTTTTGTTTCAAAATGTTAGAAATGTTGTTGATTTAGTCAATCATTCGAAAGGTAATGTAATTGCAGTTATTTGTGATAATAATCGGACTAATCAAGCTTTATTCAAGAAATTTGATACTGTTAAAAATAAGCCTTGGGTTACTAAAAATGGTATACATGTATACTTGCTTTTCGATTATGTACATATATTTAAAAGTATTCGAAATACCTGGATAACCGAGGCCTGTTCAGAATTGCTGTTTTATTCTGATGGTAAAGAAATGATAGCAAAATGGAAAATAGTGAAACACCTTTTTGCGCATGAAAAAAAATCAATTTGTTAAGTTATCACAACTAACAGAAGTAGCGGTTCTTCCAAAACCAGTTGAGAGACAAAACGTTTCCCACTGTTTGAAAGTGTTTTGTGATGAGACTAACTGCAATGAAAACTCATCCATTATTACAAGATGATGATACAAGAGAAACTTACTTTCATCGAAGAAGTTTTGAAATTTTGGAAAATAGTGAATGTAAAAGATATTTATGGAAGTGTCAAGACAAAATGATCCATTGAAAAGCGTATTATCAGATCGAAATGGAAATTTTACATTTCTTGTAAATTTTGGAAGTATGGCAAAACAAATGAGGAAAGCAAGGGAAGAGAATAAAATCCTTCACAAGAGACACTAGTATGGCTATCAAGCATACATGTAATTGTTTAATTGACATTTACTTGACAGTGGGTTCAATTTTGTTATTCTTGGAGGATTTACCACCGACTGTCTTGAAACTGAATTTTGTAAATTGAGACAAGATTCTGGTGGTACTTATTTTATCACCGTACAAAATGTTATTCAGAAATTCCATATTCAAAAAACAAAATTACTTCAGTTGAAAGTTGATGTTAGAGAGTATAGCCATGATTCAGGCCATACTTGCTCACAATGCGGATATCTGTTGGATGAATTGGCATACGAAACATTTTATTACCTGCCAGACCTAGAAACTATTATCTCCAAAGATATTAAAATGTCGCTTTTTTATATAGCAGGATATATCACACAAAAAGATTGTCTTATAGAGGAGGAAATATTCAATGATACTGCTTTTTATCATGAGTATGGGAGTTTTTGAAAGGAATAGATCGTGTTGATTTAAAAGTTCCACTGGATACCACTGTTCATTTTAATTACTACTTTCAGATTTTGAGGTGAAGAACTTTCCTTAGACATTTTTGTAAGTAGTGCCATCCTTGTTTTGCCACAACATTCTGGTTATCGTAACTCATTGCTGTGAACCCTGTCCATTTTATAGGATCACCTATAGATTTTTAACTAAACCTTCTATTTAATCTATGGACATTGTATTATCTCATTTCACCTTCCATTTCAGTGAATCTGTTTGCTTAGATTAATCGACTACGAGACAACACTAGAGATTTGGATACTGAAATTTTAGTTTGAACTTTGTTTTTGGATAATTTTATGTGAAATGAATACTATAGCCAAAATGTGTTGAAAACAATCAAAATGAGGGCAGTTTAAATTTTTGGTTAGTAAACCACATATCACATTTGAACAAACTTCTTTTTTTTTTTTAAACCACAAGTACAAATTGACACAAGTACAAATTCTCTAAAAAAAATCCCACATTGAAATAAAAATCACTCATTGAAATATGCATTTGCCTTTGTTTATTCAAAGTTACCTGTCTCTTCATTTATAGGAATTCATCAATAATTGTTAAATTTATCAATTAGCCCATTGGGGTTCTTATTATTTGGTATGTAAAATACATAAAGACATCAAGCTAATCTCACAGGGAAATTTTCCCTTTGTTTGCAACTTCTATATCGAATATTTAAGAAAATTCACATGGCCACACCAGTAAAAGACCCCAGTTGCATGATTGCCTGGCCTGTAGTAGGGATAGCCATTATTTCAGTTCATTCGTACACCAATCAGCAATTTGATGTTTTGTAAGAGTTTAATAAAAAAATTAAAAAAATAAAAATTAAAAAAAAAAAAGATAAAAAAATACAAATACTAGATTTTATAAGAAACAAGCTATACCTATCCAGCATTGCCCGTTAGTATTTTTAAAACCAAATTATTATTCTTTAAAAAAAAAGATATTAAGTTGAATTTAATTATTACGGTATTAGGTCATTAACTTATTTTAAAACTAGAACTAATTTTGGGAAGGTAATTTTTTAATCTTTATTAAATTATTAGACGTAAATAGATTCAAAAACTTTTAATCTCTTAATCAAATGACGATTTGCTAAGAATTTTAAAATCAGAAATGACTTTCTATTTGAATTATTGAACCACTGATTCGTCACGGCCAGCTGACAAAATGCTATAGAGTCAGAGTTGCAGCAAATTTATTGAGATGGTGAAAATTGACGCCTGACTCTTAATTTTAGAGGGTATTTTCTTTTGAAAGAAGAAAGCTGAAACTTAAAAATAAAACAAATTTTAATAGAATTAATTAATAAGTAAAAAAAAAAAAAAATACCTTGTATCTTTTTACCATGCACACTGGATGACATCAGAAAAGGCGAATGACAAGAAGTAGTGGGAGGAGGTAACCGATAATATAATTAATTACAAGAGAGGAGATAAGTGTAGAATGAGAAAAGAGTGGGGTGGGGGGAAGAAAAAGTGGAAAGAGCAGATAAAAAAAACGATTATTATCAAGAAATCTATATATAAAGAATGAATGGTTGCTTTTAGCAACTTTGAAAAAATAAATAAATATAATTTTGTGATGTCATCCATATTTTTTGAAATTACAAAAGGTTTTCATAAATATTCTACTAAAATTGGACCTTGCTTGTTTTCTTGTTTGTCATCATACGCACTTCATGATTATCAAGAAACAAATATGTTTATTTGAAAATCGACGATGTCGAAGGATAAATTGTAGTTGCCAAAAGTTGTCTCTGTGTATGTTTTTTTGAAAGCAGTAGCAGCTAAAAGTTTAGAAATTATATATTTAACTGAAAGAATACCTATCCGACGACGGGTAAAATTAATTCTTCTAACAGAAGAGATTTGCACCAATTTTATATTCCTTTAAAATCAAGATACAAGGCTATTTAAGTTCATATCTAGAATCCTTATTCCAATTTTGATCAAAATCCGTTACCTGATTTTGATTCTAGATAATGTCGAACATTTAAGGTTTAAGATTAAGGGGTTATAAATTGAAATTCAGGTAATCGTGCTTAATTGTTGTATAATGACTATGGATACAAATTTAATGCAAATCTGAAATATTTCAATTTTCAAATGGGAGATTGTGCCCATATTATGCCCCCTAAAACCCTTTAAAATGCTTCAAAAGAAACTGAAATTTTGGGAATATTTATTAATTGATGGCTAATACTTAATTTAAAATTTCACGAAAATTGGAGGTATCTGAATTTTCACAAAAAGTTATTTGCTCTTTGCCCCATTCGCATAAAACTAAATCAAACTAAATATAGTCACATTATGACCCCCTTGACAGCTGTTCCAAAATTCATGATCGGTTTAATTAGTTTAGGAGTGAATCTTGTACATACAAATACCTAACTGTATGAATAGAGATAATATATATATAAGAAATACTAACTCAACAGGTGGTCTAGTATTCTCATAAAATCCACTTTGCTCAATGAATGAAATCTCTCATTTCTATATACAAAACTCAATGTCTGTATGTGTGTCCTATAGAAAAAAAAAAGGTTAGAGAATCTACATAAAATCTAAAAGTGTACTCTTATGTAAAATTAACCGGGGATAATGAAAGTATTCCCACATCTCTAAGTGCACCCCTAAGGGAGTTATTGAGCAGATTTCGCCAGGGAAGGGGTCGAGTTTTTCAACCATAATTTGGAAAGAAAACACTAATTTCAATGTATTCCTTCCACTCGGCATTTTCTTTAAAAATTATTTAACGTATTTTAAGCTTCTCTTCGGACTATGGGCAAGAAACTAAAAAGGGTGGTTTCAGTAACGCTCCGGAGGCCTAAGTTTTATTTTTTCACTCCTCACTTAAAAAAACAAAAACAGGAACAATAAATCCAAGATTACAGTATTACATCCTAGATAGAACAGACGTGTTAAACGCAGCATTGCCTGGTAGAAAGAACTTCTGTCAACTCGGTGTTGCCCGGGAGACATAATGGTAATAATACAGTATTATATTGGTAAGTGGTATAAGTTAATTGAAAGTGCTCAATATCATAGAGCAGGTGTGTTGGCAAGCCGGAATATTAGTTTAGAAGTAAGTAAGCAGCAAACGGTGTTGGCTTAGATGTAGTCCCTGTTATTAAACTTCCTTCGTAATATAACTTCCTGCGAGTGTCAGTTTCCTAAATTTAAATTGTTAGGTGAAAGTAAAGAATTGTTAACAAAAGTCCCCTCCCCATGTTAAAAATGGCTTTCTAAATAACGTTATTATTTCAGCACGGTTCATAAACTGTAGAAGTACCAAAATGAATTTTTTTTTTTTTTAAATAAAAAATCAAACCATCTATTTGATTACTTATTTAAAATAAAAATTAGTACAAAATTTTTACTGATTTTCTTTATTTCATTATTCCTTTACCTAAAATACACCGGTGACTCTTTTTCGGCAATCACCGCCTGGCTCTGTTTAGACTTCCTGTTTTGCGTCTTAATATTCCGGTTTGCCGGTGTGCTTACTCGGTATTGCCCAGGAATAAATTAAAATAAATATAGATTTTATTATATTTTTTGAAGTTGGTGGAAAAAAAAACTGTTGCTCGGAAGCAATAACTTTAATCTTTAAAGCTTAGATGAATGACTTACATTATTATTTTCAATACATTAAAACAAGAGAGGAATGGGCTGGACAGAGGTGAAAAAGGAGTTGGAGAAAGGAATGTGGAAAAACGAGAAAGAGAAAAAGACGGATTGAGATAGGTAGAGAGATAGGAGTTTTAATATAAAGATGTTACACTTTCTAAAATTCGGGTATACCTGCCAATATATATTATAAAATAAAAATGTCAAATATTGCCAGTTTATTGAACACTTAAATTGTTATATATATATATATATATATATATATATATATATATATAGATAGTGTATTTAGGCAGCCTTTTCTCATTTATGCAAACATTGTTAAAAATAACAGAATTTGTCTTTTTAATTATACCTTTTTTTATTTTTTCAATTTTTCTGATGTTTTTTTTTTGTATTAAAATCAAAAAAATTAAATGTTCCATAGGTTTCACAAACGTTTTCAATTTTTTGTCAAATCATCCGCAGGTGTTAAAAGCAAGTGAACAAAAAAGCTGGAGAAAGAATTTTCAAAAGACGGTGGAGAAACGTGCATAGAACATTTTCCGCATTGTTCCAGGAAGTCGTTGATGATTTAAAATTTAGCAATGCTGGATGGCATCACAGAAAAAAAAAAAAAAAAAAAAAAAAAAAAAAAAAAAAAAAATCGCATTACATTAAGCATTTTAAAATGTTACCACTGGTTTCATATGTGATGTTAATTTTAGGTTGTCATGTTTTTTATTTATATTAGAAGAAAAAGCCATGAAAAATATCCCCAATTAACAATAATAATAAAATTAGGCTCATTATTTACTATAAGAAATTTAAAACCCCAAATCTTGTAAAAAACAATTCCTCCCCAACTCAAAAAAACACTAGAAAGAACCAATGTTGTTTATATATTTAAATGCCCTTTGGGAAAATGCAACTCCCATAATAATAAAGCTACATTGGTTTTGCAACCACTACCCTATCCCGCCACTTCACCATGCATCTTGTAAACTCTAATTTACCAACATCTAGAAAAACATAACTGCCCTCCCTCTGATTTAAGACAAAACACTAAAATTATACATTCCGAAACCAATATTAAAAATACTCGAAGCTATCTACATAAAAACACAACAACCTAAAATTAACAACATCACATGAAACCAGTGGTAACATTTTAAAATGCTTAACATAATGCAATTTTGTTCTATGATGCCATCCAGTGTTGCTAAATTTAAAATCGTCAACGACTTCCTGGAACAATGCGGAAAATGTTCTATGCACGTTTCTCCACCGTCTTTTGAAAATTCTCATCTTTCTCCAGCTTTTTTGTTCATTTGCGTTTTACACCCGAGGATGATTCGACAAACAATCATAAAACGTTCGTGAAACCTATGGAACATTTAATTTTTTTTTTATTTTAATATAAAAAAGACCATCAGAAAAATTGAAAAAATAAAAAAGGTATAATTAAACAGACTAATTTTGTTATTTTTAACAATTTTTGCATATATATATATATATATATATATATATATATATATATATATATATCAATCTCCTCCCACTAGCATGTACCTTTAAAAAAGATTAAATGGAAACCTTAGTTCAAAGACAATAGAGAAAATTAACAATTGTTTTAAATGTCATGCTCCTAAAAGTAACTATTATTAATAACAAACAATATACGATTATTTTATATCAATTTATCATGAAAATGATTTGTAAAAAAAGAGAAGTAATTTACACGGAAAATAGTTCCCAATATTTACAAAAAAAAAAAATTTTTTTTAATTAAAAAAATAAATAAAATAAAATAAAACTAATTACATAATTTAAATGGCATTCTTGATACTTGCACATCAAAACGCTAAGAAAAATTTGAAGACTTAATTTTATTTATGAGTCCCTACTTGCCTCTCCTCAAATTTTTAGATAAAGATTAATTTGGTGCATACAGAAAAGAAACAAAACATTTAAACTTTCATGAAAATACTAAAAAGAAACTCACTTTTAAATGAATTGGTTGTACGTGTATATATATATATGACAAACGCACTTATGAATAATAATTTTTTTAATTAAAAGTTTTCAAATAGACACAATGTAGTTCACAGTTCAAAACATTAAGTCGACTAATAATGGTTCAAAATAAACACTTCATTTCTAATTATAAAAATAATGTAATGTAGGATTATTTTCAGAAAAGTTACTTATTCATTTTTAAAGATAAAATATGAGTAAAGATTTTTTTTTTTTAAACACTTTCAGTTTGGCCATCCTTTAAACTTAGATAAATACAAACATAAGAAAAAACGTTTTTATAATTATTAAAGGAGTATATTAACTTTAACAGAATCAACATTTTCTTTCATCATAACAGTTTGTCTAAGCTAATAAATCTTGGTAGTAAACAAACGAATTCATTTTAATAAATTGAAATATTAAGATCTTTCAACCATTACTCAGAGAAATGTTAGAATTTCAGTGAAACAACGTTCATAAAAGATTCAGAGATTAAACAAATTTATAAGCAATTCAGGATTTCATTGAAGATACAATTTGGCTGTTTAATTTCACTGAAATTCTAACACTACTAGACTGATAAATGGTAGTTGGGAGATTTTAGCATAAAATTTACTATACATTAATCCATTTTTTGGCTATTAGACAACCCATAATTCGTTGGATATGATAGAAAACAAGAAGAAACAATAACAAAAACATTAGAAAAAGATTCACATCCAAGAATCCATCGGGGGGGGGGGGGGGGGGGGGATATTTTGTTTTCTATTTTATTCAAAGCTTATTCATGATTGCAAATATGGCCAACATGGGGCCTCAATTTATACAAAAATACATAAGAGAGTAGAAAAATGAAGGTGGTTGGGGTTCTAAATAGATAAAAAGAAAAGGTTAAGTTCAACCGCGTTAACATTTTAGACGACTGAAATAGAATCAATAGATAAAACATCCACTTTTCGATAGGTTCACTTTTTGTAAAGTCACAGAATTTCAGAATACATTGTGATGTCATAATAGATATCCTCCCGTCTTTTAATTTCTTTCATCACTTTGCCTTTTATTTACATTATTCGCCCTTCTTCCCACCATCTAAAACATTCATGCACAGATGAAGTGTGCACGGTGACAAGCAATATAACACCTTTCCCAGCTTTAATAGTATCCGTTGGGTCACTATAATATAAATTTATTAATTTCGCTGTTGCTTTCAAGCAAACGTGCACACCGCCAACTTTTGGCAACTACCATTGATTCTTTATGACGTCATCCATTTTCAAGTAAATATTCCTTTCTTGATAAAAATCATTAAGTTCGCCTAATGACCATGGTCAGATGGCTCACCTCTCGAGCGCTGGCTTATCAAATCCCACTTTCCCGACCTTGTGGGAGGTAGATAAATAGTAGTTCGGCTAATGACAAGCAAGCAAAACCTAGAGCTTTAGTAGTTATAGATTTTTAAAAGTTAATCACTATAAATGAAATGCTTAAATCACAATTGAAGAAACTCCCTTCTACACAAGAAAAAAAAAAAAAAAAAAAAAAAAAAAGGAGAAAGTAAAAGATGGAGTTTTTCAACATTCAATATAAAATCTGTTAAGCAGCTGAATAAAGTCATCGATTCGAAATTGTAAAAGATTATTTCAAATTAGCGGGACAATTGTCCTGGCTTTGCCCAGGAAAATTGAGGAAAACAAAAACTCACTGACTTGTTTGTTTGGCCACGGTATGTGTATGTGCTGTGATGGGAGCTTTCTTTTGAATTTACAATTTAACAAAAAATAAAATAGCTGACGTGTACATGAATGAACTGAAATCATTTTTAGTGGAATTTAATTTCATAATTAACACTTTTTTTTTTGGTGATGAGGGCTTGCTTGCTTGGCCGGTGTGTGTGTGTGTGGGGAGGGGGGGGGGGGAATTTACACTTAACCAAAGGAATAAAATGACTAACTTGTGTATGAATGAACCGAAATGTGTTATGGTAAAATTCAATCTCATAAGGTAAATTGGGGGAGGGGGGGGGGGGTTGCTGATATTTTTGTTTGGCCTGTGTGTGTGTGTGTGTGTGTGTGTGTGTTGAGGGGGGGGGGTTGTTTTTATTTTACAATGTAGAACTAGATCACAATCCCCAGAAATCAATTGACCTGAAAAGACTGGAAAGACCCATTTAACCTAAAACGCTAATTTTCTATCCACGATAAAAAACAAACATGTGTAAATAGAACTATGTGCAAGAATAAAATTAAAGCAATCGTTGAACAATAAGAAGAATAGTGATACAATGAGATGTCCTTTTGCAAAGAAATCTGCAAATTAGTTAACCTTGGGATGCCGATTGCATACACATCAGTAATTGTTTTTCTAATTTTAATTTGGCATTTTAATCTCACTGTCAGTGCAATAAATGGCCCAACTTCATAAAGAGACAAATGAATAAAAAAAAGACGGAGAAAAGCAATTTTAAAATATAGAGAAAATATAAAAACGGATATTCTTAAAATGCATTCAATCTGCGTGTTTAGCCATTTAAAATGCAATTGCAAACTTGTGCATGACAGATGGATAGATATAGCCCCTTAGAGATGTGAAGACGCGCCTAAAAATAGTAGACCAAACTTAAGAACGACAGACTGACCATCTCTAGAGAATGTTCAGTAAAATTAATATATTAATTTGAAGGAACTTTTTTTTTAACTTTTCACAAAATTCAAGCAACGCAAAGTTGAATATGAAAGCTAACTAGTTTCAAACTTCTTCATATAACCGAGTTTTCTGATCTGAAGAAAGAAAGTCATTTAATCCAAGTAGAAAAAAATAAATAAATAAATAAATAAATTAGCTATACAAATTCCAAAGAGTAATGGCATTCGTTTCTAAACGAACCGTTAATTTCATTAACTATATCTTTGGTATGCAATAAATTAATAGCCTCTCGTCTATTTTCTACAAGCGTAGACAATTAATCACGGGAAAATTTTGATTAATATAATTAATACCCCCCCCCCCCAAAAAAAAATTGCCTATCAAGATGGAGGTGGGGGGGGGGGGGATCAAATCTGTCTATTTAACACTAAATTATTACAAGGAAAGAAATTTATATAAAAAATGATAATCTAAGTTAAATTAATCTGTCTTGGCAGGGCATGGGAAAATATACAGGATCTTTTTCAAGCTTAATATATAATGAACATGTGCCTGAATAAAAACACTCATTTTTTTTGTATCCTCATTCAATAAAAAGAAAACAAGCAAACAAATATAATTTCATTAACTGCTACCAATCTATAGTGACAAACTAGAATGTTGATTCATTGGAGTTTTAAGAAAAATAATTAAAATAAAAAAACAATCTTTAATACAAGATTTCCTAATATTTTCAAAAAGATCTTTTAGAAAGAGTAATTTTTGATTTAGTCTATCTCTGAAATTTCAAATGTCATTTTCTAGAGACCAACTTTATTTTTTTGTCAAAAATAATGAGAAAAGTTTTAAAAAAGGGGTTTCTTTAATCTTATACTATATTTGTACTACCTATCAATCTGTCTGCCTGTGCATGCACTTGAACATCATGCAACATCAAATACAACTTTTCTAAGGTTAGCTTTTAAAAGGAATCATATGACAATATTTATATTTATCTTAAAATTCATTTGAGAGTCATCAGGGACCATATGTGTCACATGGAGGGGGGGGAGGGTATTTTCAAGTAACCCAGATAAAATGTCTTGAAAAAAATTCACTTACATCATAAACAGCGAAGACAAAGTTTTACTTTATTTTATTTCTAACAAAGCCCTGTAACAAGATTAAGAACTTTTTTTTTCAAGGAATCCAACAATGGTAATCATTATTCAATGTAAGCGCTTGATTTGTGATTTTTTTCTTCTTTTTTAAACACTTAAATACTTAAAAGTATTTAAAATAAATTTCTATACTACGTTCTGCTTTCGTCTATGATCTAAGGATTGTTTCATAGTAGTTTACATAAGACAGTAATCATGAAACTTATGTGAACAATTTCAAAGCGATTAAAAAAAAAAAAAATTATCGATAGATGGTCGCAGCTATAAAAAGTAGAGAATAATAAGCAAAACAAGTAACAATGGCCGAAGAAACAAAAAGAGCAAACCTCATATGCAAATGGCATCTGGTAATGGTTGTTAAAAGTAACGTTCCAGTCAGCATGGCTGTGCACTCGACAGCCAACAGTGGAAAAAGAAAAGAGAGAACGACTTAAGTTGCAAATAGATGAAGGAATTAAAAAGAAAGAAAAGAATTCCATAGTACCAGCAAAACACCATTGCAAATTCCACCAACACGCAGCCATTGTGAATCCATCGATGCCATGCCTAGGGGAGTCAAAATTAAGGGGAGAAAAAAAAAAAAAAAAAAAGCTGCAGCACACATCAATGAAAATGGAATTATTATTTTTGACAGCCGACCAATGGTGTATGTAGCGTCCATAATTATAATAATTGATCTTATACTACTCTTCCCATCAATGAGGCCAACATAAACAATGATGGATATAAATGATAAGAGAAGTGGAAGAAAGCGGTCATAATGGAAAACGATAGATTTTGAATTGGATGTGCATGTTGGCTCACGTGAAGTAAAAGCAAGGAAGAAGGGGGGGGGGGGGGCTGTTTGGCATCACTTGAACTTTTTTATTAGTCAAATTATTCTCAGCTTATTTCTTTGAAAACTTGTGCAGTTAAAATAGCTATTCACAAATATATATATATATATATATATATATATATATATATATATAAGTATGAAAATGTATTTATGGCAATTAAGCTACAGAGACATTTTGCGTTTCATCCCTGCAGGGAACCGCCAGGCTAAGTGCACAGATTTTCGATTACTGTTTGCTTTTATATATCCATGTGGTGTTTAGCCTAGCTAACTAACCAATCAGCTAAACTAAACACCACGTGAACAAATAAAAACAAACAGTAATAAAAAAAAAAACCTGTGCACTTAGCCTGACGATTCTCTGCAAGGATGAAACGCTAACGCCTGTGTAGCGTAATTTCCATACTTTACTACTAAGCTCTATTGTTGAAGTAAATAGTGAAAATCTATACACATTATACTATATATATATAATCATCCAGATAGCTGTTTTGTTTTTTTCATGACTCATCAGTGTGGCGAGACGTAGCAAGTGCATAAATCCTGACGTTAGGTCACTACCAATCTTGACCACTTAATGTTGGATGTCTTATGATTTGAGCTAAAAACTTGCTACTATGAGTGGAAGATATCCTTTTTAAAAGAATTTTATTGATTTGTTTACATTTCACGATCTTGGTAACCGAGATTGCTCAATTTTTTTTACAGAAAAGTATTGAGTTACACTAAATAGAAACCATGATTTTATACACACACACACATGAACAAATTACTTTTACTTAATTATTACATAATAGATGCAGATATGTTGAAGGAAAAAAAAAGTACAATGTCACGTGAAACACACAGGAGCATTATCAAGAACAGTTAGTATAAGCGTTGGTCACAGTTAAAATAATAAATAAATAAGAAAAAGTCCTCCAAAAAATGTATTATCTGATGTCCAGTTATTCATAAAAAGTTTTGTATTCATTTTAATCAAAAAAACGATTTTCGAAAACAGACAAAGGATTTGTTTGAACAAAAACTCTTTGCTATAATTCTCAAAAGTTTTGTTTTTTTAATTGAACTCTGATAAAGTGATTGATTTTGTTTTGAATTTAGTTTATTTCTTTTCAACTGGTCAACTTCTGGACCCTGTAATTTTAACACCTACTTTATTTCACAGGTGCCCATTCAAATCACTTTTCCACCCCAGGATCTCACTACATTCAAAACCTATGCATATCACGAGACCTGATAATTAATAAAATAATTATCTAACAAAAATCGTTTTTTTGTTGTTTAAATGAACAGTAGATTAAAACACCAAATTGCAATCAATTTGTTTATTTGGAATTTTTTTTTTTTGTTAACACCAAAATTGCACACGACCAACTCATGGAGTGTCCATAGGGAATGCACATATAGAATCTACCGTATCTTTCTAGATTTTTATGCATCAGGTTGGTTGTTATGTAACATATCAATCCCTTTTTGGGTTATTTAATATTGAATCCAGTCATTTTGCATTTTCGTAAAAGTTTCATGCTTAAAAATTCTTAATTTATTCATGTTATAAATATAAGATTGGTTTGTAGATGAATTTTATGAGCGCAACACACCGGGTCAGAGTGGACCTGAGAGTAATGGCAATTAAGGGGTGACCACACTCCCTAAAACCCTCAGATGGGATGCCTTTAAGGTCATACCCAGGAGCTTACAAGTCAGGGACACATGACACATATCTAATAGCATCTCTGTCTCATAAAATAAATTTAGTATAAAGCAATTAGGTCAGAAGAAAACAAAATTTATTCAAGAATGAAACAGTTCCCAACACAGAAAACAGACAAAAAAATATATAAATATATCGTAAAATACATTTTTAGATGCTTTCAGGTTGGTCATCAGTGATGAACTGCTGTCACGGCAGTTTTCAAATTGTAAATCAGACCAGCTCTACCAGCAACCCAAGCATTTCTCAGAAGAAAAATGCTTCCACAACAAATACGAAATATATATATTCAATTAATAGGTCTTTTAAATATGACCGTGACAACAACAAAAAAATTACGGCCATATCTAGAGATCAATTCATTAAACTTATTGAGAGTATAGTACACTTACGAGTCTCAATTGGATCAGATTTAAATTATCTAAATTCATAGCAAGTAGAGTTTTGCAATTTTGAAGATCTCCAGAAACTGTATGGATGGTAAAAGCTTTAAAAATAAATCTATTTGATAAACTGTGGAAGTCTTAAAGCTGTAGTTTGAAATGTGAGCAATCATTATTGGCAAATGAACTAATTATACAACAAATTATTAATGGAAACACTACAACCAATAAGGAGATTAGATAATATATTGTATATTTATAAAGTTGGGCCATTTATATATTATATTTGCAAAAGGAGATCTCATTAATTAACTATTTATTTTTATTGTTTTTTAATTCAATGATTGTTTTGATTTTAATATAACAGTTCTATTTATGAATATCTTTGATATTGTGGTTAAATGCTTAGCATTTTGGATAAAAAATCTTTCTGGTCCTTACTTCTGGGGGTTCCGATTCTTTTTTTTACTGGTAAACAATTTGGCTGCTGATAACGTTTTCTTTTGATTATATTGAAGCAGTTGCAAAAGTTTACACACAACATTTTAAAAAGGAAGATGTTACACTTTTTAAAAAACTATTTTGTTAAACATACCCTTGGACAACTCACCTAGTAATTCAGTTAAAAGTGATTTTTTTTTTTTAATTCCTAAACGTCATACAATATTTTTAGTAATTGTAATCTGGCCTTTTGCTGTATCCTTTAGCGGCATATTTATGAAAAACCGACTTCACTTTCTATCATATGTTTACACCATTAAACAAAATCTCAAGTTCATATTCAGTGTAAAGAATGAAAAGTTTTAAACTTTAATTTTAATGTTAATTTGAGAAAAAACGATTAGACCTCACTCCTCATTTATCTGCCATTTTTCAAGAGCTGAATGTGATGTAAGGTAGAGTTTAATGTAAGTGTGGCCATTTCTGAATGCCACAAAGGTGCTCAAGACATAAGATTTACCTATAAAAATTCCCTGTCTAGGGGGATTTCTTTGAGAGCAGGACAGATGCTTCACTTTGATTTGAGCCAGGATACAAAAATGAAATTAACCATTAACTATTATACAAACGGATTCAACTGCGCATATTTTTAATAGCATTTCAAAATTGAAAAAGAAAAGTTTAAACATGCAAGTTCCAATATGGATTAAATTCAGTTTCGAAAATATTAACAATCTTAATCGAATAGGTCTTTTTAATTCAAGCAAAAAATTGTATATCTAAAGTTGTAGTTCTTGTGTTTGCTTATTTGTTTGTTCAAACTCCTAGGGTTTTGGAGATAGACCCCCCATAACCATATATAACTGAAACTACATTACCGAGAGTACTTGGATAAGTATATTTCGTTGGGGGGGGGGGGTGTATTTATGCTGGATATCCATAAAAAGGAAATACATTTTATTTCATAACTTGAAAAAATATAGAATTTTTTAAAAAATGTTAAGAGGTTCAGTGCTTGGAGCAGGAGTGCACAGAGGTTCCCATTGATTCCTGCGAAATGCAGGGTGTGTCATAAAAAGTTCAAACCCAAACCAAAAGTATTTTCATTATATCTAAAAACTTAATGTGCGCACACAGAACTTTGCAAAACAACGATAACAAATCTATTTTGGTAGCACAATTAGCCACTAAATTATGACCGTTCAAAGTTTATCTGAAATTAGAAAATTTGCCGCCTAGTGTGATATTGGTCCACAAGCCAATTTTCAGAGTATAACTGAAAATATAGACTTTGCACAAGTGAAAAATTCTTACAAATGCAATATAATGTGGTAAATGAAAATTAATAATAAGGGAAGAAATAATTATTAGATTACTTCTCGAAAAAACATACAAAAATGATATGGAAGCACAACTTTGACTTTAATATAATTCATAGCAGAGTAGAGATTAAGCTGGATTTTTCTTTTATTAGTAAATCGATATAAAAAAATATTAAAAATCAGATTTGGACCATGAAAAAATAGCCGAAAACACAATTTGATCATGGGACAAAAATTCCGTAAAACTATATTAAGCCGACCATATTGTAAGTGTCCGTTTTTCTTTAAGATGGGACAGTTTTTATATGAAAATGGACACTCAATATCGTGTGCATTACGTTCAAAAACGCCAACATTAGAAAATAATTTGCCCGCCACTGAAAATAGTAACCCTAAAAATTTTTTTTAAAATAATGAATGAATGATACAAGAGAAAGAATTGTACATTTATAAAGGGAAAAGATTAAATTTTGTTCACATCGAAATTTTATCAAAATAACCCCAAAATTAAAAATATTGCAAGTTGAAACTGAAGGGAATTTCACTATATTCACTCAGTTTCACATTCTAAACTGTTGGTTTGTGATATACATTTAAAAAAATCAGAGTAATGTGACCCGTTTCTCCTCACTTGTTGAATTATTCTAAAATGGAACAAAATGAGAATTTCTTTTTTAGATGCATCCTCACATCGGAGAGGTTTTGTCCGGCCGGTCAATCTGTGACGTGCAAGCTTGAAATAGCATTTACAGTGCTAAACACAAATTAAATGTACATACAATAGGAATACTCCAGGATTTTTGGTTTGCAGCATGACGGTTAATTCAAAGATTTCAAATTGAAAACTCAAGATTAAAGTTGATAAAAATGAACTCTTTTCTGGACCAATAGCATACAAGACTACAAATTTTCTAATTTCCAACAAACTTTGAATGGTCATAATTTGGTGTCTCATTGAGCTGCCAAAATAAATTTTGTACCATTGTTTATTTTGCAAAGATCCACTGAAAATGTACAAACGGAAATGACAAAGGTAATGCAATTGTATTACCTTTTAAATTCTTACTTCACTAATAATGACATAAATAGCTAACATATGTATTTTTAAATTCTGAAAATTCACTTTGTTTGTACGATATCAAAAGTTAGTTTTTTGTTATACCACCATTTTATTTCTAGATGTTATACCACCATTTTATAATTAGATAACTAAGATTAACTCAACCAATTATGATAATGAAGCTTCGAATAAATCCAGAAAGCCTGTTTGAAAAGTTGGGATTACCAAGCTTAAATTCTGAGATTCGAAGAATCAATGTGATGACGTGATTTTTTGGCTGATAATCTGATTCTCCATGACATAACAATTTTGAAAGTTTGTTTTGTTTTAAATTAACATGAGAAAGGAACCACCCAACAATGTGTACACATTATTTTACAGGTGTCAAGCAGATAAATGTAACATATTCTATTTTTAGAGGCATTTTAGAAAATGAATCGAGGCAATTATATAAACACAGATTTTCTAAAATGCTAACTCCTAACAAAAATTATATTTATCTCTCCGAAAAGTCTTAATGGTCATATAAACATTTCAACAAAATCCCTGCCTTCTGTATTAACTCGTGGCAAATTCATAGTATTCTATACATGCAGTTTTAGTTTTACATTGATAAACATTGAGGGGTTGTTTTTTTTTATCATAAAGTATTTTTTTAATTTTTACTCTGAATATAATGGCACAGTGGTACCTCGTTTCATAAACGCCCCAAATCGTGAACCACTCCACATTTTGTTTTGACCTGTAAACACTAACTCGCAGGTTTATTGCACCATGCTAGCACACCGCAAAGCATCAAGTAGATTTGCATAACGTGAACATTGTTGTTCATGATACACTGATAAACATGAAAATGGTGTTAGTGTTACTGATCTCTCCAAGCAATACAACACGGCACAATCAACAAACTGTACTTATCTTAATGAACAAAGATGTGCTAAAAGCAGGCCTGATGTAGTTAAAGGAAGAAGCAAAGGTTTTAAGTGTTAGAAGAAAAGAAATTAATGATGGCATGAATGGGGTTTAAATTCATTTCAAAAAGGGAAAAATTGTTTTGACTCAAACAATTTTAAGAACGAATTTGCCAATTAAACCAGAACTACAGTCATACCTCAGATCACAAACTTAATTCCTACTTTAAATTACATTTGTGATCAGAGATACGACTGTAGTTCTGATTTAATTGGCAAATTTGAAGAATCATTTTATAAAGAAATTAAATATTCTTCGTTCTAGTTAAAGTTCAGTTTCATTTAAAAACATCTTCAGTGACAAACAGGTTACATTTCCATGGATTTCTAATTTCATATTGTATAGTTCACAATATTCTAAAATAGAACTATTTTTCTAACTGCCATAAATATTGTAGATAGACCAGCTAAAAGGCCCAGCCTTGTCCAGGACCGAATGAGAAACCATGTATCCTTTTCCGCCCAGTCTATAACATCATATTATCTTTTATTCTTTTTTTTTTTGCATTTTATAATATTCAATTTTTAGGGTGGGGCACAAGAATAGACTCTGGATTGATTGGATGGGAGAGGATGTAAGTGACACCTTGGAGTCACACCCAGTGTTTTCCTGAAATCCATGATGACCTCTGTACACTTCTGCCCTTATTAACATTTCTATCTTTTTTTACTATAATTTTCAAATTAAAAATAAAAGTAAATATTTCTTTTTTATGGATGTCAAGCGCAAACAAAGATAATGTTGTAATCCCTTTGATCAAAATTAAATGTATCCTCGGCAATGTCCCTATTTACTTGCCTCCCCACAAGGGCAAAGTTAGATACAAGGTTGGCTCTTTATGTGGGAATATCCAACTCTCCAAAAGGAGTACTTTGCATGGAACAAAAAGTAAAAATTACCCGTCACAAAAAACTGACCGAGGACAGAACAGATACTACACTTTATTCCTAGCCCGACACCATGGGTAATGTAGTTTAAGTATATATATGGTTATGGGGGGGGGGGGGTCTCAAAACCCTAGGAGGAATTCACAAACAAACATATAGGAACTACAACTTGATTATAGATTGACGATACTTCTTTTCCTTAGTTTCTCAGCTAGGTTACAATATTGAATCTCCCTACAATGAGTTCAATAATAATAAAAAAAAAACACTTTGAAACTATTGCCGTCTTATTCAACAGATCTGTTCTGTGATGGCTACTTTTAGATGACAAGTATGCAGTATAGAAAAAGTTTTAACTTACATATGTTGACGACAATGACCGAAATCAACCGAGTCTAGAATTTTGGAACCAATGATTAGAAATAGATTAGAACATTAAAATGCATAATACACACACACACACACTGGCTTAAACCGAGATGAGAGTGATAAGATAACAAAATACCAACGTCTTATTACGACATGAACAGAAACTGAAATCTTAGAAAGATCTCCATCATTCCAGTAATTATAGAAGCAACCGGGCTCATAAAAAAGAATTTCAAAAATTACCTGGTAAATATACCCGGTGAACCAAGTGCAAGAGAGATACAAATATTTGTGCTTAAAGGGACGGTTAGAACCTTAAAAAGGTCTATGAAATAGCAAGTGAATGTCTGGCATTCGGTAGGACATCCTCAGCAAAAAAAAAAAAAAAAAAAAAAAGAAAAAGGGTAATAATACTACACATCTAGACAAGACTAAGTTTAATGCTCCCCAAATTTTTACAAGAATTGTCCACATGGTTCCGTGGTGCAATGATTAAAGGCATTGATTTACAATCAGTTCTAAGTAACAGTCTTCTGAAAGTTGATAATCCAATCCTTACTACAAGCAATAATAGCTAAGAATAACAAAAGTAAACACTTCTAGCCAGTCATGGACGACTGAACAAGAACAATCTAACGCATGGGTTCAATAAAGAGTTCAGCTCAAAATTCCTTCTAGGTTCCAGAGTTTGATATAAAGATTCCCAAGTTTGAAAAGATAAACCCGAAGAAGGTGTGAGTTTACATCGGCTGAAATGTTGTGAATATAACCACGATGAGGAGAGTCCAAATAAGCCAAACTTAATACTCCCCTAAAAAATTCCGAAACAATTTAAAATTTGATTTTTTTCACATTGAATGCAAAGCATGGTGAAATAGGTTGCACATTTAACAAGTTCTCACATGAGTTATGACAAAAGCATACAAAGCCCAGGCTTAAAATTATAGCACTATCTAAAATCACAGATTAAGAAATCGGAAATCAAATACACAACGAGTAAAAATGTAAGGAATTTATCTCAAATTCTGTAACAATACATAATGCGGACAAGTGTACACTGGAAAATTATCAAATCGTATTGTCCAAATGCTTTACAAAATAGGTTGGTTACATTTAAAAAGTTAAATACAAAAATGGAAATTTAAAAAATTTAAATACTTCATGCCAACTACAAGAAATAAATGCAAATAAAAGTGAATGACATTAATATAGTGCATTCCTTTTGTGTCATGGTTACAGGTGCGGACTGTGGGCTTGGTGTGCCAAGGCTGTAGAGATATTGGACTTTGGGTGTGGAAAAATAATGTTAAGAACAGTATTTTCCATAAGGATAGATTAACAAAGTGGAAAATTCCATGAGCAGTTCAAAGTTTTAGAATTAGGACTATGTGGCAGGATATGACATCATGGGAGGAAGTAGGTGGCAAAAAAAGCAGAGCAATTAATGCTTCTATTATTCCAGACATCAAGAGAAGAAAGAAACACCATCTCTGCGACCGTTACATCGCCACTACAACCATCTTTGCAACTAGATGTCACCAACTACTTCAGAGAGACAAACAAACTGCATCATTTTCACTCCTACTCCGGAGAAAGGTATTAATCCATATCCCCCCCCCCCTAATTAAATAGTAGATTAGATTAAAGTTGTATAACACCTTGTTGAAACCAGTTTTAATCTACAACTGCAGAACTTTCGGCCAAACAAAGAAAGAACAGAAGCTTGACAGTTTCCAATTCTGATAGGGAAAAGTACCATCATAACATCTTCCTATCAAGATGGAAACTCCTGGAACATAATTTGCGGATGGATCTAGAATGTCCAGCAAATAAAACCATGGATTTTTACTTTGAAAAGACAAACTCTAAAACGTCCAGAGGTCATCTGAGAACAACCATATTAACAACACTGAACCACCAAGACATTCAAAGAACACAGCAGAAAGATCTCACTTTAAGTTTGGAGAAGTTAACAGCCACCAAATATCTGCAAACTCGCAGAAGACAGCAAAGGCTGGCAAAATATTGTCAGATCAGTATCAAAGAACATCTTAATTCATGACTGCAAATCGACAGTTTTGATGATGTAGACTAAATTCTCTAGTCTTACTTGTGCAACTAGTCTAAAAGAAGGAAAGCTCCTAAATAAAACCAGTTTTTCTCTGCTTGTTTCAACATTATTTCCAGTCGGTCCGAACTCAAGCAATGCCGGTTCAGAAGTTGTAGATTGTATAACCATGGTTTCGCTATAAACCCCTCATGCAGACACCCTGACGGGGGATATATATTGTCACTCTAGACTGAACGTATAATACGACTTTAATACAGTTTTCCTTATGTAAATTTTTTTTTTGCAAAGACTTTTTGCCCATGCATGGAATATTGTGACATATGGGCCGGTGCATCAACCACTCGTCTCTCTATTGGACAAGGTCAAAAAAGTGTCCAATCTAATTGGTTCCACACTGACAACCAAGCTCCAACCTCTGTCCCATCACCGCAATTGTTTTACAAGTACTTTAATGTAATGTGCTCTGACAAACTCTTAGCACTGGTGCCCCCCCTCGACGTAAATACCCCCGACTAACGGCAAAATCCCACTTCTTCAGATGCCGGAGAGCATTTTCTCTGATAGTTTTTTCTCTCAAACTGCTAGACTGTAATTCCCTCCCTGTTCCCTGCTGTACTAACATACACAAACTTAAATGTAACGTGAACAGACATCTCGTTTAATTCCCGGCTTAGAGCGTCCCTGTAGGCATGGTCCCAAATTCACAGTAGCCCCTTATGTCTCAGAGGCAATGTGCCTTGTTTGGGTTGAATACAAGTTAAAAAAAAAAGAAAAAAAATTATACTAAAATTTTATTTTTCATGCCATTGAAAGAAAGAAATTAACCAAATTTTTTTATCCATCACATTTCTTCTAATTTCGAAAGTAATTTTAGAATTTTCAAAGAAAAGCTTTAACAAGACATTCACCTGTTAATACTTTTTTTAAGTGTTGATCACCTTAATGTTTCATTTATGTCTTTATGTTAAACTATGAACAGAAAATCGTTTTATTTACTGAGCTGAGTGTATTTGTAATCTGACCATTTCAAATAAGGTTCCAAATGAATGTACTTGTGTATAACTATACTTCTTGCATTGAATTTTCCGTCAAAATGTTTCCTCACTAAAGAAATTAAATAGTTTCACATTAAAACCCTTTCAGATAACTTTTTTTTTTAATCCGTATTCTTTGCCATTTTTGTTGTTATTGAATTTGTTATTTGTGCTGCCCTCTCCACACACACGGCCCATCATGTAACATAGCGAGAAAGGGAGTGGGGTCATACAGATCCAATTAAAAGGTTTTCTTTGAATTTTAGAAAAATAGAAATCGTTTTTGTGGATCCAGCAATAACAGTGAAGAATTTAATTATACTTTAGTCACAGTTAAACCTGGCCAGTAAGAGTTGAGGACATGTGTTGCATGAAGAGAAATGAGAATGATACGATAGAATGTGTAATGGGAGTATTAAAGATGTTCTTACAGAATTGAGATAGCAGATCCAGTTCACAAGGGAAGGCCAAGGAAAACGTGAGGAAGTGATAAAAATGAACTTGAGAGAAAGAGGGATAAATAAAGACCTGCCCAGAGATAGGTTAGATATAAAGTCAATTTCTTAGCCATCTAACTGCAAGCAAGTAAAACAGATGTTAAACAGATTATGAATTTGGATATATATATATATATATATTCATATACATAAATAAAAGATAAGCAGCTTTTAAGCAATTACAGAAAAATGATTCCCTATGTACTCCCTCCTACACAAAGTTAGACACATGGTGTTTTTTTTTAATGTGAAGGATATCCAGCTCCCCAAACAGGGCCACTGAATGGGATAAAAATAAAAATTACCTCAATCAAAAAGGATCACTTCGGTTGAGGACAATACAGATACTACACCTTGAATAACCGAGTCCTCGAATGGAATGTAAGTGTGGAAAGCTAGTCAAACCTACTAGACAATTAAAAAAAAAAAAATCCTCTGCCAATCAACTGGCACAATGTATAGCTGACACCCAAATTATATAAAAACGAAATTTCACAAATTAAAAAAAAAAATATATATAATTAAACTAAACCACTAAAAGTATACAATTCAAGAAATTCAACCTTGAAAGTACAATAATTCGCTAGTTTATGAAATTCAAGCAGAAAAGATATTTAAATGAATAAAAGTAAAAACTTTAAAATACATGACTTCACAAAATGAGTTTTATTTTTTAAAAGTTGCCAAAATCTACTATTCATTTATTATGACATCACAAGAGTTTCATCAACATTTGGGTTTGAAAGCAACAACAGCAGTTGTAACTTGGAATTTACAAATAGTTTTTAATCTATATAACAAATACTGATCCAATGGGGTCAAGCGTGTCTAATATCAACATCCAATCCCAAAGCTCCCCAAAATGCTTTTTTTAGCTATTATTTCTGTATTCATCTAATTTCATCCTAAATGTTCTACAGTATTATTGTTCTTCATCTGATCTGGTACTCAAAATTCATATTGAATTCGTATCAAGCTGGATGCATTTAAGAAAATTAAATCAATAAATAATACCAAGTCAGAAAATAAAGAAAAACCATAACAAAATAATTTTTTTTTTAAAGTGGGGAAGACGTTTAATCATTAATGTTTACCAGCAATAATTATTGCTAGAATATATGTAATGAATGAACATATTCTATACCCCTCCCCCAAAAGGAGGAAGCAATGCCTTGGAGGGTGGTATCATGATAATAGGACAGATACCACATTACCTCCATTCCCTGAATTGAGCAGTGAAAGAAAGTAATAGTGTAGTTTCGGCTACTACACTGGCCCCCTAAAGAAGGTAATGTGTAAGAGCATAATGACGAACGAATATATATATATATATATATATATACTATTACGAAGGAGGATGTAATGGCCTGGGAGAATGATACGACAACAAAAAACATACAGTCCCTTATCCCCATCCGAAAAAAAGGAGGCGGTAATGCATGAGAGGATGGTATTATGACAACAGAACAGATACGTCACTAACCCCCTGAATTGAATTTTTTAAAATAGTAATAGTATAGTTTCGGTTTCCGACAAACAGATACCAAATCTATATTAGTAATTGATATTAATAAAATTTTGTGACCACTTGTGTTCCTCGCCTCTACGTGACTTACATTGTTTGTATTTACCATTAATAGATTAATTGAAATAAATGCCATATCGTAAAGTACTTAAACTAACTTTTTAAAAATCATATTTTAAAAAAAGAACGTCGTTTAAACTGGCCTAAAATATTAGCTAATATTCATTTAATTAAAAGATTTAACGTTTTGGAAGCTATTAACAGTCAACTTTATAAAGATTAAAACATTACTTTAATATTTTTTTTATAACAATAATTTAATGACTAAACGATACCGTAATAATTAAATTTAACTTTAAAAAGATATCTATTTAAAAATAAACGAAAGATAAAATGAAAGTAAAAAGACACCCGGGCAACACCGAGTAGATACAGCTATAGAATAAAACGAGAAGATGGCGAAAATAATCCGTTTCAAACTTGAAAATATTCATAAATAAAAGCGAAAACCATACAATTTTGCTAACAGATTTATTTTATTTTTGATATTTAAGCAAAAAAAATATATATATTTAATCGAACGTTAAGAAAAAAAAAACCATTTAAACTGAAAATATTGTTGTGGGTGGAATTATAACCGATTATCGTTGTTCGTTTTTTGTTTTTAATGTTAAATAAAAAAAATTTAAAACCTACAAAACATCGTAAAAAAGGTCAAACAAATATGGCTAACAAGTTTTAATAAGAATGTCGAGGATTTAAAGTGATAAGAGTAAAAAAATGCCGTTTATAAAAATTAAATATGTATACCCAAAAAGGCTGAGATAAACGACCAAGAGGCCATTGAATAAGAGGAGGAAGATGCCGGTGCAGTAGGAGTGGCCACGAAATGAGGGATCAGTTTATTTGATAGTCTCAAAGAATAACAGATCCCCCACTTCTTGGTCAGCTTTGATGTCCTGCTGTAGCAGACATGGGTTATGGACGAGACGGAAAAGTTGTCCAGTTTCGTGCTGCAACTTTCGACAAAAACAAATTGGACGATGAGAATATTTTTAGAATAAAAAATAAAACAAATCCATGACCTTTCAGTTTTTTTGTTTTTTTTATAATCTAATAATAATCGACTTTCATGAAACAGGTTATGCATTTAGCTTTCATTAGATTTTTAAATAATGGGTTTAAACAAAAAACTACAATGAATGATTGAATGTACAAGCAAAGATTTTACTCTTAATAACGACGAAAAAGATGAATGGGGCAAAAGATTGAGGGGGGGGGGGGAGCTTATTTGAAAAACGCATTACTTGGTTAGATCTCTATCACTACGGTATATATAACAATAATAAATATTTAAAATGAGCTTTATATATACGAGAGAGAGGGAGAGGGGTACAACTAAAATCCATACTACCATAAAACAAAAGTGAAACTAGTCTTCTATCTATAATAATAAAAGTGTATGTTCTTTACATACGAAGTTTAACACCCCCCCCCCCCCCCACAATTCATTTTATCAAGTGTGGGGTGGGCTGTAGCCATCGTTATTTAACCATTTTAAATCCCGATATTTTCAGAAAATAAGGATTGTGTACACATTCTAAAAAGAAAAATTAGAAAGCAATCGTTTAAGTAATCAGGTTTTCCTTTTTATACAGAAAAAGACAAATGATTTGTTTTTCTAAACAGAAGGGCCTCGGATGGACACACACGCATTCGTCTCAAAACATGGACGGTGAGGAAAACGCACCTCGACATTTAGGAATCCGATTAGAATAATGAGAAACAAAAAACAATATTAATCTTGAACAGCTGTTAATATAGTATTATTATTACGTTAATAAAAACATTTTTAGTCAAGATGATGAAACCTTGAGTTAGTTGCGCCCCTTCCCATAGATATTTTTAGTCTACCATACAAAATCGTATGTCATAACACGATGACATACGTTCTTGTATGTACAAACGGAATACCCGAAATATAGGTAAATATTTACATACACAAATGACAAATGTTTACATGATTCAGTGTTATCAGTGTTACAGATAATCAAGGCGTAATGAGGCGAAATTTACACTTACAAAAGCTAGACAAGTCCAGTAAAGTTAGAAACACTTCTATTATAATAATCTGCTCATACGATGGTTTAGTCTGGTGGGTTGTGAAAGTGAGTGATAGGTTAAAATGATGAATGATAATAAAAGTAATAATAATAAGGTATCTTTGCTAACCCTCTCTGGTCTCCATTTCAACATCATGTTGCTGCTGCTGTTGTGTTGGTGCTTCAGTTTGTTGCTGTTGTTGGTCCTGTTGGTTAAATTGCTGTGTTGCGATTGTTGTGGTGGTGTCCGTTGTTAGTGCCTTGTCGTTATTAACATGGTTCATCGTGTCCGCGTCGTCGCCGCCGCCCGCCGTCTTTTGAGAAGGGCGATGGTGATGATGAGGATGCTGGTGTTGCTCCTTTCTCGGGGTCGAAGGAGGACTCTTCTGCGACACAGTCACTTTGAAGTGTTTACTAGTGATGCGCCCAATGTCTGCAGAGTTTGGAAACCCTTCCACCACCGCAGGGGGAAAGGGGCGAAGCACTCCCGTGTAGTTTTTTGGGGTTTTTTTTTTTTTTAAGATAAAAAAAAAATACGTATGGGGGAGGGGGGGATAAGTTTTTTTGGTAGTTTTTTTTTCCTTTAATTTGTTGGGCTTTCAAGTTTTTTTTTCTTCGTTCTAAAAATCCAAAGTCATATATGGGAAGATAGTCAGTAACACTTAAAAAAAAAAAAAAAAAAAAAAAATTAAACAGGTTGTGGAAAATTGCAAACTAAAACGAGTTCTGTGCGAGGAATATATATACATATATATATATATATATATATATATATAGTATAAATTTTAACTTATAAAAACATTAGTGGCTGTATAAGAATAAATAAAAAGGGATAGGTTACTAAATATTACGGCTATTCTTGTTATTGAGCACTATTATATAAACAGTGAGATTCATGGGATTGTTTATTCAATTTATGAAGAAAAACTACCTGGAATAGTAATATATATATTTATAATATACATTACGTATATTTGTTTAAATAGTGCTCAATACATGAGTAGTCCCCTTGTAGTATAACAATCTGGATTATTAACTATCAAACGCGCGCTCGTACGTGTTTCTCGTATATACGTAACTTTGCTAACCAAATGTTATTCAATCAGGTATTTGAGATTTTTTTAAAAATAAAACGAATTAAAAACAATGTAATATATTTTGAATTATTTTTCATCCAAGATCTCCATCCGGACAACACCTGGTAAATATAATGAGTATATTTCTATCATTTTTTTTACTATTTTATATATATGATAACGGCTTATGGCGAAGTAGTGGTCTTTCGAGTTGTTCCGAGATAGGCAGGCAGATTTATTTTGAATCTCAGATGTCAATACAAACAATAACACGAATATAATTTAATAATTAATACAGCAATAAGATATCAAAGTGATTAGCAAAATATGGTACAATTTAATGTTTCATGTATCGAAGAAGGGTATCTATCGAGAATAAAAGTAACAATTAATAGCTCCAGATTTTTTTTTATATAACGTTAATTACTTAATTAAGTAATAATTATTACGTAAGTGTCAAAACAGCAAAAAGCAATCGTAACTAGTTAGGTATGAAGAAATATCTACAGAAAAGAAGTAATTTCTTAATTTATGGTTTTAAAATTATGTATTTTCATTAAGAAAAAAAAAAATTTAATAAAGATTATTTTAGGGTTGGGGTTATGGTTGAACGTGTATTTAAATACTGGCTTATAAATTTATATAGAATAGATTTTAAATTTCGATGCATACAGAAATGTCATCTCATACAAACAAAGTTTTCAGTTTAATTTGTTTTTCCTTTGTGCAATGTTGTAATAATAGCTGTATAATAATAATAATAATGACAATAATGATAACAAAAGGAGAGAAACGTAAAAAAGGTGAAATAATTAAGAATAACCCGACCAGTACAGCACGTGTTAGAATCCAATTCTTTTCTTTTTTTCGAACGTAACCAGTTTATTCAGAGCAAAGATTAGTTAAAATAAAAACTAGAATAGACCGAATGACTTACATTTATATAAGATTTTTACTAGTTATCAGGTTTTAACATATAAATTATGTAATTAAATTAACTGAATACAAAATCTAATGCAATGACAATAAAGAGTAGAATATAAAGTTGAGTTTTACGTTAAGAAACAATAGATTTATAGATTTAGATAGAATACAACATTAAAAAAAACTTTGAAGGGAGAAACAAAGAGAAAATGAGAATTAAAAATACCAGAATTTAAAAAATTACTAATTAAAAAAAAAAGAAAAAAAAGCGGTCTGTAGGGTTCTTAATTAGGGATTTTCTATAACATGTAAGGGCAAGGGACTTCTTTTTGTGCTTGTTGTATAGGGTTTTAACTAGAAGAACTATAAAACAAAGATTTAAAAAGAGAGTTGTTTTTTGGGGTTTTTTTTATTAAAAACAAACGAGTAATATGGGAAGGGGGGGGGGTTGTTTTTTTTAAATTTAATTCCAGGCCGACACACAACAAAAATAAACAAAATGGCTACCTACCATGCTCGAAGAAGGTCGGGTAGCCGCTCTTTCGATTTAGTCAAAAAAAAAAAAAAATCACGATCCTCTATTAATACTCACCGTCCGACGGGGAGACCTTGGCTGTCATGTCTGTCTTTGGACAGAGGCGGTTCCGTTAGGTTTCGGAAAAATTGAAGGGGGGAGAAGGAAGAAAAAAAAAACACGAAATCTTGCACTGCCAAAATTGTGGCGGAGTCGTCGTCGCTCTTCGACGTATTAAAACAAATTCGGCTATTTTCGGAAAAGCTCGGAAATAATCGGACGATCCGCACGGTCGGTTTAATCCGTCTGTTTTTACGATTTCTTTCGCTATATTATGTCAATAAATATAAACATTCATCCGTTGCATTATTAGAGAAAAAAAAACATACCCCACGGTCAAAGACTTTTCTCCATTACCGAATTAAATTCGGTCAATCTCGCTTATTCCGTGAAGCGACACTTTCCCACTTATTAATAATCGGTTGAAATTTTGATTCGGCCTTAATCAACTAAGTCCGTTTAAAGTCGGCAACTTTAAATAAAAATTTTAAAAAGAATCAAATTCACACTTTTACCAGTTTTATCTTTTTCTAAAAGATATAATTCTGTTATTTCGTTTGCATTATCTATGTGGATTGTATAATTGTTATAAATTACAACTAAGCGAATTAAACCGTTTAATTTTTTTTTTTTTTATTATTCTTAAATCGGCCTTTGCATTCTCAACTTTGTTCGCTGTTCGGCTAACTTCGTATATCGTCGGAATTTATCACCGTCTTCCTCTTATTTAATTCAACTAAAATATTTTTCTATATTAGCAACTCTTTCATAGTTTATGCATAATAATATAAGTTTATTTATAATTCTTATTTTAGACTTACTTTATTCTGCTGGTAATCTTCGGCTTGTTCCGGTACCGGATGTGCGGAAAAAGAAATGCGCATGCGTTGTAGTCGACTTCCGGAAGGACTCGGAAGGAGACAAGTTTTCAAAAAAGTAAAAAAATCTTCTACAAAAACTCCTGATCAAAACAAAACAAAACTGGAAGTTAAGAAAAATATATTTATTTATGACGGCTTGAAATATTTTTACGTATTGCTATTTTTAAATATCTCTTACGGGTTTACTGCACAGAAATTGTTTATTTTTTCCTAAAGTTTTAAAGAGGTTCTTAAAAGAAAGTATCTACTGAAGAGTTTAGTAGTAACTCTGTTTATTTTGATTCACACACACACACTCACTTAAGATAATATATTGCGTATATATATTTTTTAAATTTCGGTATCTACTTAAACAACAGCTTGATACTTGAGTAGAGCTTATGGCAAGTGAACTACACAGAATCGCTTGTGTTTCATTCTATCTAAGCAATTCATCAAGCTAACTACACTTATCCTCTCTCAATATATATTTATGATTATAAAAAAAATTCAAAATCTCAAATTTAAGATTTCATATATTTGAAAGAAAAGTTGAGTTTTTGACGAAGTACTCCAAAGAAAAAAAGGAGTACAATTCTAATACCTACGTGTATTATTGTATATAGTGAGTGTACTCATATATAAGTCGGCGAAGTCACCCTCTCTTTTCTGGTAGTTAGAAATACAGACCCTCCTCCTACTTTATATCTTTTGTTTACTCTGACTTCTACCCTTCCCTCTTTCTCTCTCTCTCGTCAGAGTCGTGCGTTTCTGTACCGTCATGCCCCTGACGAGCTTCGAAAGGTTTCCCCAGAAGGTTTAATGTATCTGAGTGTGTGTTTTTTTAGCAAATAAGCCGGAGTGATTTACAACTACTGGCATATAGTAATAGGGGGCTCTCTCTCCAGAAGGATCACACATTGGAGATGGCGCAAGAGGAGAATAGTCAGCAATCGGACCAGCTGGGGTCTGAGAACTGGCTGAGCCATTTCGAAAGCCAATGTCTCCAAGAGCTGGACACAGAGGCCAACATGGAGGAGAGACTACAGACAGAACGAGAGTACGCCGCACAGAAACTATGGTCGGCTTTTCAAAATTCGGCCACTGCTATTGCTCAGATGTATCGAGGTAAGATCTATCTGTTTATCTATCTATCTGTTTTTGATTTACTTTTTATTATTATTAATTATACCTCTCTCTCAACAGACCCGTCTTCAATTTCTGTATTAGAGGTTTTCCCTCGAAGTAAAAACTCCTTAATAATATATATATATATATATAATATATATCATAATAATAAATAAAACGAATACATAAAAGTATTTTTTAAAATCCCATTTTCATGATTATATCTATTTATTTTAGTATAAATATTCGATTTGGTAAGAAAATTATGTACATGTCTTATTTGGGTTGGAGAATAGTAAGCACATTCTTATTAGGGTAGGCCTCTAAGTCACAAATAGATAAATTTCAACCAGAATTTATCTTTTTTCAAAAACATACGCTAAGGAATAATCTAGTAATATTTTGTTAGCATAATAATATCCAAGCTAAAATATTTTTTTTTATATCAAACATGTGTATTATAAAACATTAGCTAACTACGTCCTTTCTCAAGTATTGCGCACTGAAGTAACACTCTAAACCATGTGCTATTTATTCTATTTTTGGTGAAGACATCGATACAAAATCCTTTTTTTCTTTGGATTTAATAAATTTTCCGGTTTTCTAATGAATTAAATTAATGTGAATAGACAAATTATATATCATAAAATATGTTAACAAGACGGTTTATACCGGCAACCCTTCCTGCTACTATGATAGCCTTTATACTGACGGGTTCTCATTTTATTTTTAATTTATTTGGTTGATATTTTTTGATTAAATTGAAAATATCTCTACGGTTTTATTTAATTTTTTTTTTTTAGAACAAGTACGATCTCTCCCTTTTTTTGTTGTTTTTTGGGTCACCATTTTATTATATTTTTCTCTTTAAAAGTTTGACATAAAAACCCGAAAAAAAGGCCAAGTCTTTGTTTGAAAATATGGAGAACCCTTAAAAGGGGGAGAAAATGAAAGACTCGTGTCAAATACAAAATGTCTAATAATGAATTGTTTAGATGGGAGATGAAATTAATTGCATTTGAAATTCATTTGATTAATTTTTTAACATAAACAATTTTTATTTAGATATAAACACTTTGGATTGATTCTTTGTTCGTTAAAAAATATATAAATGTTTCTCGCCTCTACATGACTTAAAAACTATAATTTAGGTATTATTTTTATTTAGTATTAATTATTTATTGAAATCAAACATACAATAGGACATTAAAAAAATACGCAATTAAATCCACTGGAATGCATTTCCGTTTCTTCATAACAAGTCAGCCATTTTAATATTTTGTTAATAGAAAAAAAGGAATGTATTACTTCGAAATTTGAAAGGAATTTGGAAGCGTTTGAACTGTCGTATAGAAAATAATTTTTACTGGATTTAAAATTATTAGCAGATCGGCACTTATTGAAAGTTTTCGAATCAAATAATTTTATGAAGATTAAAAAGTCATTATTTTAACAAAATTAATTATAGTTTTATGTGATTCAATTAATAACCAAACAATGCTGTAATAATTTGATTTAACTTAAAATCTGACTTTTTTATGTTAATATTGTGGCTTTTTATTTTTATTTCTATTGAATCAAAAACATAACCTAATCTTTTTAATGTTTTTTTTTTTTCAATCCTGTCAAAGTTAATTTTAAGTGCGTTAATATTTTGAAAATAAATTACTTTAAGACAACAATCGCAATTTTTAAGTTGGATTTAAAGAAAAGTATGCCACACGTCCGTGTCACGTGACTAACCGACAGAAAAACGTAAACTTAACGTTTTTAACATGGTCGTCACAAGTTTATTCATTTATATGAATATTATTTGTTTATTTTTACTGATTTATTTAAAGATTAAGAAACTTTAATATCTGACAAACCCTCGTTTGAGTTTTTCTCTAGTAGAAAAATGCTGATTGGGTTTTTAATTTATGGAGGACGGAAATTTCGAATTAAACGATTTTTAGTGTACTCCTTGCAAATTTACTCTCGTTGTTTGTTTCAATATTTTAGTTTTTTTGCGTTTTTATTACAAAAAAAAGATGTGACTTTCATTAACCTAGAATACTATCACCAATAATAATAATAATAATACATATTAAAAATATAGAGAATAGATTCTAACTATGAATGTCTTAATCCCATGGAAATTACGTCTATATTTCAGGATATTTCTGTTGATGACGATATCTATTTTATTTGTTTACTATCTTAACTGGCCTGGTTTATTTTTGTCTATGCTTACACAGCCCCCCCCCCCCCCTTGTGCCTACCTATATTGGCTCGGTAAAGTCCGATAACGAGTTAAAACAGCTGAAAGGCAACCACACAAAATGAAACTCTGGTTTCTAGAACGAAAAACATTTTTTTTTGTAAATTGTTGATTAGGACCCGAGCTAACTTTGACCCCGTTGTTAGGGTTGGGGTCAAAGTTATCGGGTCTTAATCTGAAGAAGTACAGTTGCTTTTTTCTATAATTATGCATCACTTTACAAAAACAAACCGTTCGTGTGACTGAAATAAAATTAAATGACAATGGAAATCAATTTGCAAAAATAAAGGGGGCTTCTGTCGTATATATGAAGCAGCTGCCGATTAAGAAATCGAAATTGAAGAGTTCCGGTTTTTTTTCTCCAAGTACCATTCATTCAGAATTCACCGGAAGTTGAATTTAGTATTTAGAAAATGGAGTTAAATGAGATTAATCTTCGAGACATTGGTAATTTAATGAACCAGCCGCAAAAAACAATATATTTTTTACAGGCACACCGCCTGATTTCTTAGGGTTAGGGTTTTTTATTTAAAATTTTTTTACTTCATATAATAAAAAAAAAGAAATTGTTAATTGTTTCTTGTTACCCAAAAACAAATCGGTCTTGCATTTTTTTTTATGTTGTAAAAAAATCACTTCCGGTTGAATTACCTCCCTTTATTTTCAGTAGAAGGACAGAAAATCTGCTGCTTCATATATACGACAAAAGTGCCAAATAAAGTGCATTGTAAATTTTGGTGCTTCTACAGAATGTAAACCGAACCAACTTTTGCCGAATTAGACCTAAAACTTATGTTGGGGGTTAAAAAAACAAAAACTGTTCGGTTCAAATTCGGTAGAGAAAAGAAAATTCTGTTTTTTTTTTGTTGTTTTTTTAGGGACCTCCAAAGCTTACCACAAAATCAATGACGTCATCATTATTGGCGTCCTTACATAAGATGCTTAAATGCGTTTTTAATTCTGTTTTAAATCTCCCCAAAATAAAGTTATGTATTTATAGGGAGTTAATTGAGAATGGTAGTTTGCTTGAAGCATTGCTGGGAATTGTAAATATATTTTGGTGAATTCTCAACAAAGACACATTTTTCCATTGGTGTCTATTTTTTTCCCGAAATATTAAATGATTCCTAATCATCGTCCGGACGACACACGCAGCCAACACCACACTTGCTGTTATGTAAGATTGTAAAAAAATCACGTAGAAAAATATCTTCCCTTCTATATTTTACAGAAAAAAGCATTTTATAGAGAAATTAGTCCAATATTGAATAAGTATTGAAAATATCGTGAAAATCTGACCATTACTGGATTTTTGCTAAATTTATTAAACATTGTCAGCGCATAAAAATTGGTCACTACATAGGAACGTTGTTTTAAGGTGTAAATAAAGTACACATGTTTTTAGTTATTTTCGTACGCTGAATTTTTTTTTTTTTTTACATCATCAGGTTAATTCTACGTTTCTTTTTTTGAATGGTAAAAAAGTTATGAAGATAATGTAAACCTATGTTTAAGTTACATATAGAGGTGAGTTCCATAGTGAGCTTTGGAGGTCCCGATTTTTCATGAACCCGTATTCTCCTATTTATCTACGTCCCACAAAGTAGAATGTGACACAAGGTCGGAAGGTGGGAATTTTCACTCTAGAGGAAGAGTGAGGTGAATCTCAAAAAATTGCCTGGGCAGGGCGCCTCAGACAGTAAGCAATAAACTTACTCCTCCCCAAAGAGGGGAGGCAAAGCATGGGAGGGGTTTAACCTCCCATAACTGCACAGGACAGTCAGAACAGATACTACACTTTGATCTTAGCCAAAAGACCAAAGAAGCATCCGAATTCTATTTTGTGTGGTATATATATAATATGATATATATTATATGTATTATATATGTATTATATATTATGATATGTATTATATATTATGATATGTATTATATATTATCATAATTATTATGATATGTATTATATATTATGATATGTATTATTTATATATATATATTATATGATATATATTATTTATATATTATATAGGTATGTGCAAAATCAATGGCCGATTCCCAAAATGAAAAAACATTTTGACCCCCCCCCCCCCCCCCCCTTCACTTAAAAATACACTAAAATTCAGGAAATCTACTAATTTTACTGAAATTTTCAATATTTATTAATCAACAATCACGGAATATAATTAAACCATTATTTTTTTTAAAAATCTTAGTGAAAATGTATTATTTTTTAAAAAGAAAATACACCTTTACTAAAGTTATATTTTTATATATTAATTAAAAAAAAAAATGCATGATTTTTTAAATGTTGATTATGTAAATAAAGCATCGTAGATGTTAACAATTAATTTTTTTTTCAAAACTTTTCGTATATATTACGAAAAAGGCCAGTAAATACCGTGTTAATAAAATCACTATAACTCGAAGAAAAATTAATTTTTTGAATTAGCGATATTATTATTGAATAAAGCATTGTTTAATCAATATTTTCACGAAAAAAATAATATAATTGCAAAAAATATTTCATGTGATTTTAATGATTAGAGTTTTGGGAAAAATAAAAAATGCGACATAATCATATTTCTCTTTCATAGATGAACGTGGCATCATCAGCGCAAGAAATTTTTTTTATAATCTTGAAAATAAACCAAAAATTGACAAATTTGAGATCCAGGAACTTAACGAAAAAAAGAATTTAAAAAATTGAATAATTTCTACTAACGATGAACTTTCATTAGTATGGTAGCCCCGTTCTGTAATAACCAGGTGGGATTAGCCTTCCAACAATCACTCACTTTTACAGCGCACTCAAATTTTTTTTTTTTTTTTTTTAGGGATTAAACAATTTCGTTCATTTCACAATTCATCGTCAATTATTTGGAAAGATTTGTATTTGTTTTGTCTTTTTTTCATTAATAAATATTTAAGTTAAAAACAATTATTTATTAATAAAGAGAATTCAAACATGACATTTTCTTTCAAAATTGAATTCTGTTTATCAATAAATAACTGTTTTAACTTTTTTTTCAATGAATAAATTGTCAGTGTAGTCATTGACTTTAATTTACCTTTTCACACTTAAAATAAAAAATAAAAACACTTTATTTTTAAAAGAATCAATGTAATTTATCGTTACGACACGTTAAGAATAAATCGAGTAACTAAAGTTTTAAATCATGTAAAAAAAAAAATTGATAAAATTGACGCAGTTCGTAACGTAAAAATATTTTTAACATTTAAAAAATAGTTTTATTTCAAATTCTAAGGAAAAACATTGGTAAACAGACGTCATCAATAATTTCAGAGTATTACGAAATTAAAAACTGAACCTTTTCAGTTAAAAATAATTGCGTACACTCACAAATAATTAAATAAGCATTTCCTTTTTTTATTATAACAAAATAAGGGTACTTAAATTTGTTTATAACCTTAAAAAGAATAGAGAAATGAATGGATAATAATTTTTCAACTTCTATAAACTATTATTACATTTTTATATATAAAGTTAAAAATGATAAATTATGACATTTTTGTCTTCCATATATTTTGCATAGTGATAGTCAATTTGTAAACAAAGTCCTTTTTTGATGAAGTTATGGCGGATTTTACTCATTTATCACATTTGAAGGGATAATTTTGCTAATTTTTAGTCAAACGTGGGATTTTTTTTTTTTAATTCAGTGTCTTATGACGTTAATTTAATAATTATCTTTGAAATAGTTCCCCAAAACTTATATTTATTTTTTAAGGGATTTTTACAAGTAATTTTTTCAAAGTTCAAAATTCATTGAATTTTTGGGGTTTTTGACCGTCGTAATTACATATTTTATTATAATTTATTTTTCACGCGTAAATATCCAGTTTTTTTTTTTTCGTTTAGAGTAGCAATACACATCGACCAGTAGCAATACACATCGACCAGAAAACTGTTTGGATAATCGCAGATTTGAGGGTAGTTCTATTAAAATAGTTATATCTTAAAAACTAAAGCACTTTAAGTGCTCAAAATACCATTTTGTTAGGAAATGAATATCCTTTCAGGTGCATTCATGAATAATAATATACATTATATATTTTTAAGAGTTTTGAGCAAAAAAATGTTAACGCCATTTTTGTCGATTTACGTCACTTTTTTTGTACAAGTTTAAAAGTCTCGTACCATTGCTGTATGTGGAATTTCGTCCTAAAATTTGGAGACTAATCAGGTAAAGTATCACTTTTAATGTTTGTCGGTGTACGAAGTAATTCGGCTCATTCATTTTTTTTTAATTTTAAAAATAAGACTTCAACTCGCCGTCGGTCGAACATTTTTGAAAAATACATTTCCGTCGCCCAATTAGTAAGTAAATCAATCATTTTACTTTTTTATGCATTAAAATTATAATTGTATATATGTGTTCTCTTTTGGTAGTCCTGATATTTATAGGGTATATCCGGAAAAATAAGGCGTTTTCTATTTATAGTTTGAAAAACATTGTAGCAGCAGCAGTAATAGCAGTTATAAACACCAGGCGATTTTTGTTTATTTTCATTCTAGAACGAATTTGAAAAATTTTAAAATATGAATATAAAAAATGTTGTTACATTTTTCGTACCCAACTAGTAAATAAATTAATCTTTTATCTTTTTTTATGCATTAAAATTATAATTGTATGTTTTGTCTTTCTGTAGTAGTAATTTTAAATTACCTTATCCGAAAAAATAGTGTCCATTTTTTGAGCGAAAGTCAACAATGGCTGCTAGTATTGCTGATATAACATCAGCAGCAGCAGCTAATATAACCTAGTCTTGTAAAGCTTTGTAAAAAAAGACAAAAATATTTTTGTGCTTAAAAAAGTTAATCCTATTTGGTTCTTTTATAAAAAATACTGGTTTTCATTCAACTTTCGAACTTCTAGTAGTAATGACTTTCTAGTCGCCAATTTAAAAAAAAATTAAGATTCTACTTTTTTAGGCGATTACGTGTAAACACCCTTAAAGTCTTGGCGAAAAAAAGAAAAAACAAAACAAAAAATAATTTAGAATTTAGAGTGGGGGATCAGTTTCGCATATAAATTTAATGTAAAATGATCTCCGATTTCCCGGCCATTCTTGCCTTTTATAAAGTAAATAATTACTCTACCATTAACTCTAGGTACGACTAACAAGCCCACCTCCTAAAAATGCCTTCTTGAACGTATCGTACTATTAACCTTAAATATGAGTGGCAAGCCACCCCCTAAAAAACTCCCTTAACCCTAACACTAAGTCCGAATGGCAACCTCCATCCAAAACAAAACCCCTTCCTTAACCTTATCAATAACCCTAAGTCCGAGTAGGAAGCCCTAATCCTACAAAAAAGCCCATTAAAACCAAACATAATCGTCTAAAAAAAAAAAAAAATTTTTAAATAAAAAATAAAAAAGCAGACCCCCATAAAAAAAACGCACAGGATTTATTTGCCATAGAAAAAAATTCATTAATGCCCTAAAACGCTAGAATGGCCCGGAAATGGTGAATTATTCTACATTAAATATATGTGAAACTAATCCCCCACTCGAAATTCTAAATGAATTGGGTTTTTTTCTTTCTGCTAAGTTTTCAGGGTGTTCACACTTAATTGCCCCTAGCCCTACCACTAACCTGAAGTTCAAGTGGTAAGCCCCCCCCCCTCCCACAAAGACCCTCATAATCGTCTAAACAAAAGAAAAAAAACAAAAACACACAGGATTTATCTCCCATAGAAAAAATAATTAACTGTCCTAAAACGCTGGAATAGCCTTGAAATGGGGGATTATTTTATGTGAAACTGATCCCCACTCTAAATTCTAAAATAATTGTTTTTGTTTCTTTCTTTCTGCCAAGTTTTTCAGGGTGTTAACATGTAATTGCCTAAATAAAAAAAGTATAATCTCATATTTTGGGGAGGTAAGGGGTGAGTTAGCGGAAGGTGTTAATCTACAATAATGCCAAAGAAATCTTGCAATATATTCATTTTTAAACAGTCCTAGTATTAGATTTTAGTTTCTTGTACA
>OY744519.1:121669575-121719575 GCA_963556195.1 Sepiola atlantica | reverse complement strand
TTTGGGGGGGGGGGGGGAGGACAAATTAACGCCAAATGTAAAAACTTAATGGTTGTTTGTACTCTTCTCTCTATGTAACATGTCAGTTACATTTTTCTAAATTTCATCAATTCAATATCTTTCTATTGTAGGGTTGAGTAGCCGGAAGGTATAAGGTCCGACTCCTAAGATTCCCAAAATTCTGACTCCGACTCTTATTATTCTTACGACTCAAACTCTTCAACTCTGATCTATTGATATATATAAATAATGGTGTTTTCTGTCAAGGATAGAATGTATATCTATTTAGCATTTTGTCATAATGTAAGACTGTCCCCCACCCCTCCATCTCTATGAATATTTTACTATGACGCTCGGTTGTACTTTATGGGACTGTAGTGTTCTACCTTTTTGAACCACCAGCAGATCTTCAACCTCACTTGTTTTAATGTGAACTCCAAAACTTTTCAAATCGGTATGCACAAACTCCTTTTTACCTTAAAGATGCGAACTTGACAACACGTTGGATGATGCAAGAGATAATGGATCTCTTCTCTTGAGCCTGGCGTACCTTTGGTCTCACCATCAATCTAGAGAAAAGTAAAGTAATGCTCATTAGTATGTCAAACCAACACCTATATCTTGACAGCAGCCCCCCGAGATGAATCCCTCGGCTCTGAAATATTTCTGAGGATCAATAAAGCCAACCAAATCTTTGGTCGGCTTGAAAAACACGTGTAGTCAGATGGGGCCATCACCATCGAACGAAGCTTAGTGTGTAAGAGTTGTGTTTCTTGCCTATACTCCTGTATTCTTCTTGGACCACATACCACTGACATATCTTCAAGGTCCTGGAGATGCTCCACCAAAGATGCTTTAGGAGGATTTTAAACGTTAATTGGCAATCTCACCAGCTGATGTGTCTGTCATAGGTGTGCACGTCTTATGTAGTCAGATGCATTAGGCTGGGAACCCCTAGCTAGGATGGAAGACAACAGCCTCTTTGAACCACTGTTATATGAGAAAATGCAAACATGGTAACTTCAGACACGAGCCAGAGGTGTTTTAAGGATGTTGTGAAAGACGGCTTTCAGGTACTCATGAATGTGGAGGCGGCTTTGAAATAATTGTCGGAAGCACGTCGATGAATGCTGTGAGAGATAATTTCTTTAAAATCAAATCAGTGGGGCTCACAAAAGTAAGTCTATCAGCATCACTGGTTATTAGATATCAATTTATAAATAGTCCTCAAATTTCAGTTTTAAAGGGTTTTAGGGAGCATGATATAGACAAGACTCCCCATTTGAAAATCTAAAAATTTCAGATTTACATTAAATTCTAACCATAGTCATTTGACACCAATTAAGCATAATTCATTGAATTTCAATTTTTTTAAATCCTTCAAGTTGACGCCTTAAATTTTAGACACTTTTTAGAATCAAAATTATGTAATGGATTTTGATCAAAATTGAAATAAAGATTCTAGGCATAAAGTTTAGTAGCATTATATCTTGATTTTAATCTTTGTAAGGAATATAAAGTGGGTACAAAATTGTTTTGCATGAGGTGGTGGGGGGGGGGGTAATTTTACCCATCCTGGGATAGGTATTCGTCTAGTGTGTGTGTGTGTGTGTGTATATATATATAAGTCGATTCATAAATAATTTCCGTTTTATGATCTTTAATTTATAATACAAACCGAATTAACAAATTTTAATCAATTGTATGTTCGTCATTGTTTTCAATGACCTTTTCCCACTTACGAATATACTTTTTCCCGAATAAAATGAAGATTGTTTTGATTTAAAAAAAAAAGCTTTGAATGTGTTCTTTCACCTATTTGTCTTCAGTGAATTTCTGTTTTGAAGTGCATTCTGTAAAGACCTAAAGAGGTGAAAATCAGTCGGAGCAAGGTTAGAATATGGTGGATGGAGTAGAACAGACCAGCCAAGTTAGAAAAAAATTTTCTTGTCACTCTTACAGCATGCAGTCTTGAGTTTTCAAGTGCGGGGCATTTTTTTTTTCTCTCAGATTTTTGTCCACGCTGCAATTAGTAAACATACAAGTTTGCATTTAGTGTTTTGTTTGTGGCCTAAAATCTCATGATGGAAAATGGTACGATTATACCACCAAACACACAGTAAAATCTTTCTTCCATTGATCTCAGGTTTTGAGTGGGTTGTGGAGATTTACCTTTATGAATCCACTGCCTTTTTGCTTTGACTATTGTCATAGGAGGCTGACACGATCAAGAACAGGCTCATTTCGCTGCCTAGAAAGATGACTTTTTGTGATGAAAACGATCTGCCTTATTTTTCTCACTTAAGCAATGATGAACCGAGACGCCTACCCAACTTTTCTAAGTGACGGCATAATGGTGGGCTGTGAAGTATTGAGTTCTTCAATGCTTAGATGAGGATCATTCTCCAGTAATGTGTTTATAAAACATCTTCACTGATGGCCATCTAGTCTTACCTTCCCAGCTCAAATCTTCAGAACAAAACTTTGTAAACCCATTTCTTACCTGTCGATCTGTTTTGACATCTTGGTCATATATGCTGCATATTTTCCTTACTGTCTCTGCAGCATTATTTTTTTGTTTAAACTCCGACAGCATCACATGTCGAATATGCAGCTTCAGTATTTTCATGTAAGGGGTTATAAACTTATATATATAATTTTAGTGCAATACAGGTGATAAAGCAACTTGGAAAAAATTTATTCAAAGACTTGGTCATTGGAATTTAACATAACATTGTTTACTTATATATATGAGGATAAAATACACAATATATCAAAATAAACAGACAGGATATGAGAAAGACAAAAGGAAAAACAACTTAAACACAGGAATAATCAAAAACAAGATATTTACCAGTGAACTATGTAAGATTTATTTTTATTGCTTACCTCAGCAATGAAGAAACCTTTATCGAGAACACTTAGAAAGCTTTAAAATATCTTCAATTTTTCATCCACTACGCTAAACTCAAAATCTTTAGTATCCACAACAAAAATATACTAGACTAGCATACTCTACAAAAATTTCCCCTCATAACAACACAACCTACACAAATAACACCAAGATTGATAAAAATAAATCGTACAATAATCTCATCTATTTCCTTACAAAAACAATTAAAGTCTGGCATAAACTTCTAAAACAGTTAAGGACACTTCTTTTCCTAGTCGCCATTTACAAAATAAAATGTGCCTTATGTCCGATGTTTTATATCAACGAGACAGACAGAAATACATAATCCCGTATTTACAAACATAAACCTCAAACACAACAATCCCACTAACACTAGTCATACACAGGAACACTTACCCACAATTTTGACTTGACAAATTGTATCTTCCTCAAGACTGAATTCTCTCTCCCACGTCGCAAGTTCAGTGAAAGTGCTGTAATCCTTCTCTCATCACCATATAACATAAACCTTAGACTCGGGTCTTATTCTTTAAGCACACATCTGGCCAAAATCGCACTCGAACAATGCAATATACCTTGCCACTGCATAACAAACTCTGATTCTGGTTAAAATACTACTTATTTATTTATTTTTTTACTGCTTTTTATCCATGTTTCCATCTGTTTCTTTTCCTTTTATCCCCCCCCTTTCCCATTTAATGTATTTGTCGCACACGTTACATAATTTTTAAAAAATAGGTACACATGCCAAAAACATTGTTTTACGTCTTTTTCCTACGTTCTGCTGTTTTTCAATAAATTTAAAATCTTCACTTTTTCTGAAAACGTTCGTTGATCCAAACGAAACTGGTAAATATCTTGTTTTAGATGATTTTATTCCTGTGTTTAATTTGTTTTTCCTTCTGTCTTCCTCATGTGTGTGTGTGTGTGTGTGTGTGTGTGTGAGAGAAAGGAGACAGAGAAGAAGAAAAGTTTGATTATCCAGTATTCTCCGGTCTGTTATGTATGGCATGTTTTGGTCCGCACTTGAAGACGTGTAAATTGTACACAACTGAAAATTCTGCAAATTATTTCATCACCTATCAAATGTGATGTCTTCAGTCCTCACCGAAGAAGGTATATATATATATATATATATATATATATAAAAATAGTCATCTACAGACAGCTGTTTCATCATTTCGCTAATCAGTGTGGCGTGACATAGAAAACGCTCAAACCACTGACATTTGTCACTACTGATTGTGAAAGCTCAACTTCCTACCCCTTGTGTTAACAAACTTGATTTTGTAGTTGAAGATGTAGTGAAAAAATAAAAACATAAGGCCTACCCGTAATCTCGTCGGGCGGACGTGAATCTCGCGAGATTTCTATTAAACTCCAAAAATGGCGGGTATAAGTAATGCTGTATTGTCTTTGTTGGTTCATTTCCTGATTGAGACCAGTGAATGTGGAGGTCGGATTGGGTGCCCCAGGAAGAGAGACAACAAGGTGTTTTCGGACAAGCTATTCCGGCGGCCTACCTACATAACAGGATGGGTGACAGAATCAAATTAAGCAGTGACGTATTGAAGGCGTACGCTGGTGATGGAGACGTAGTGCGATGGCTGTCTAAATTGAAGATGGTCGCAAGATTGCAGAAAATTGAGGATGTGGCAACCTTGATTCCATTATATTTGGAAGGAAATGCACTTTCGGTCTACCTGGAAATGAATGACGCTGAACAAGACGATGCAGATTTGATAGAGGCAAGACTAAAGACCGCTTTCGCGGAAAGCGTTTTCGGCGCCTATAGCAAAATGCGCAGGATCACATGGACAGGGGAGCCAGTAGATGTCTTTGTGACGGAGATCCGGAGGCTAGCGGGACTGGCGGGTTATGCAGGGATGAGCCTTGAAAAAACAGTGAAAATGACGTTTGTGACTGGTCTTCCTGATAGTGTGTCCACAGAGCTGCAGAGACTGACAATGATCGAGAGCATGAACATGGATGAAGTGCTGACCCATGCTAGGGTGCTGACCCATGCTAGGGTGCTGACAAAGAAGAGTCACCAGTTGGAGGCAACCGCGAGTGTAAGCCTGATGGGAGGGAAGTCTGCAGTTAAGGAGAATCTCTCGTGGGGGCGGTCACCTGGAAAAGCCCCAGTGAAATGTTTTCGATGCCAGGGGCCTCATTTTGTACGAGACTGCCGAGAACCTAAGCCTGGCATGACCTGCTTCCATTGTGGACAAACTGGGCATATCAGCCGAACCTGCACGGTGCAGGGAAACGATTAGAGGGGTGCCATAGCGCCAGTGGCTACCCCCCGCCCCCCCCCCCCCCCTATCAAGTGATGGCGCATAGGACTGCATTACCAGTCGGACGTGAATCTCGCGAGATTTCTATTAAACTCCAAAAATGGCGGGTATAAGTAATGCTGTATTGTCTTTGTTGGTTCAGTTCCTGATTGAGACCAGTGAACGTGGAGCTCGGATTGGGTGCCCCAGGAAGAGACAACAAGGTGTTTTCGGAAGACAGAAGAAATGATATCGCTTTGAAATGAATTTTCTTTTGATTTGTTTACATTTCTATGATAATTCCTTTTATGGAAGAATTTTGCTTTACGCTTCGATGAAAACAAATATATATTATGGGTAATAATATACAGAAAAAGTTCAGTTATTGATATTAGTTTCAGAAGGTGTGGGAAATCTGGCCCATTCAACTAAGGAACTTCTCTACAGCCTCAGTCAGTAAACTAATGGCAAATTATGATGAATGTACTAATCTTTATAAAAATGCAATGCCCAATAGGAATGTACTGATGGTCCACAAGAACTGGGAAGTATGGAGAGGGGGGGGGGCACTAGAGGGCTATGTATTAGAGCATAGAAGGCAAATTGTGAAAATAGTGGGTGGTATATAAGAAATTTATAAAGGATAATAATTAAGGCTGAAGTGAAAAAGATTAAGTAAAAAATGAAATAAATTAGAAATAAAGTTAGAATATATAAAAAAATAAAATAACTGAATTAAGTGTAGTTAATGTCAAATCTGGTCGCTACGAGGATGTACTGGGGTCAATAAATAAGAGAAAGGTAATAAGCTCATGATTAAAGAGTAATGCATAGTATGGCTCGGATCGAAAAAGGATCGGAAGGTAGGTGTCAGTTTAAAAAGAGGTAGGTGGGTGTGCTGAACTGATGAGGAGGGAATGGTCATTTACATTTTATCTGTTTGTGGGCATGTTTGTGTGTGTGTAAAGTTACAGGCATATAGTCTTATCCGGTTCCATGGATGTTAGTGCTACATTCCAGAGATCCTGTGGCATACTTTGATTTAGGGCGGTTTGTGGTTGTCTTTTCAGGTCAGTCGGAAGTATGTGTTTTCTACAGTAAGGACCCCTCCTGAAATAAGCAGGTGACTGAAGATATAGCTTGTAAGATTTTAAGTTTTTCAATAGTATACAAGTTACATTTCTTAGAATGTGGAATACATGAATTTTCGTGCTCCAATATTTTCTATTCAATCCTTGATGCAATAATTTTTTTTTTTTCAAATTCAAGGCGCTCCAGACACATTGTTGTCCTTTTTTTCTTTAAGATGCCTGAAATGTATTGTGCCCGTAAAATCGTTTGAAGCTACCTTGTGCCATTTCGATATATTTCATTAGTCAGACAAAATCCCATCATATAATTTTTAAAAAGAAAGCAAAGTCCAGCAGCATAAAATAAATGAATTTAATTTTTTTAATGTAATTATCAATGATGTTTGTCAGTATTTTTCTTGACAAAAATGTTTTGTTTTATGTGTAAACATTTTTCAGAACCTTGTAAATCAACTGCATTCTTTTAAAAGTTACCGAGCAAATTTATGCAAAATTTTATTTTTTAAACAAGAAAAATAAATTTACATCGTATTTTGATATTATAATCTATAAATTTTAGCTTTACTGGTAGTTAAAAAACAAATATTTATCATTAGTACCAGCAATTGAAAATCAAGTTTAAAAAAAAAAATTTTTTTTTTAAGAATCGTTTTTGGAATCTGAAATTAGGCTTAAATTTTTCAGATACCTCAAAAAGTTCTGATTTTTCATAATTTCCGATTCTGATTTTTCATAATTTCCGATTCTGATTAGTGGTAACACTCTGGTGGTTAGTAATGGCAAAAGTTCTCTGAATTTACTCCATCCGTTCCTAACTCTTGTAATCACACTAGCCCATGCTCGATCCTGTACTCCAATGGTATCCCCAACTTGTCTTAAACTTCTTGCACACAAACTGGTTATCCTCATCCAACCTACTAGTAATTTCACTGTACTACTTGTGTACCTAATGCTTACAAGTACCACAAAAATTGAATTGCACTCGACTCCCTTTCCACAAACCGAGCAGGGGGACTTTCCTCTTTCTGGTATCTTTCCAACGCTAACAACCACTGATCATTTTGGTCTTGGTAGCATTTATTCTCCAACCGTTACTTTCCATAGCATTTCTCCAAGTTTTTAACAAGTAGGTATTCCATTGTTTCACAGGCAAGTACTAAATTATCAGCATACAGCATCTCTTCCAGACAATTTGTACGATATTCCTTGAACAATGCTTCTAAGACATAAATGGAAAGCAATGGAATCGGTACAAAACTGATGTACTCTTACTTTAACATTAAAGCTGTCACTAGATGTGCTGTTAATTCTAACACAACTTTGAGCATTTCTGTGCATTGTCTGAACAACTTTTACCAACCACTAGTTTGCCCTTAGTTTATGCAAAACCTACCACACAATATCTCTTGGCACTTTGTCAAAAGCTTTCTCCAGATACACAAAAGCAAAATACAGATTATTCTTATCAAGGTACTTCTCTTGCATTTATCTCTGGATAAATATAGCACCAGTGATATTTTACCCAAACATAAAACTAAACTGTATTTCATCCATGCTTATTTAACTTATTTGCTGCTCAATTATTCTCTTAATCACTTTCAGAACCTGATCCATCAACTTTAAACCTCTATAATCACCTATCTAGTGCTTCCCCTTTACCATTTAAACAATTCACAATTGTCTTTCGGGATAACATCTTTTATGATCTGATTTGTCAAGGCTGTGATCATCTCAATGCCCATTTCACCCACAGCCTTCAACATTTCTGTAACAACGCCTGAGGGTCCTGCAATCTTACCCTACATTTTATTCACAGCTTCCCATACCATTTCTTTCTCAGTTCTTATAGCTGGAGCAGATACTGCTTCTGCCACTTCCAGATTTTCTCGGTTCAATGAGAACTCATCATAGCATTTCCAAACATCCCTCTTGTTGTACTGTTTTATTTGTTGCTAACATTCCGTTGTCATTTTGAATGACAACAATATCCATCTTTGCCTTTGTCATCTGTTTAGCTATTCTGAATACTTCATTCTTTTGGTCATCCCTTAGTAGTATATTTGAAAACCTGGCTTGCTCAGCCTTTTTCTTAGCGTTGTATATTGCTCTTCTTGCTGTCCTTTTTGCCACCAGATACATGTCCTTATTCACTAAACCTTTTCTCTACCGACTCCTTTGTTTCTGCTTTTCATCCTCATGTCACCCTATGCTTTGAGGATTATTTTGTCCACCCACAAGTCTGGTCTGTTTCATCCAGCAGTGTATTCTTCAGTTTCTTCCACGCTTCCTGTCGTGGATCTGGTAGCCGAAAGCTTCATCACTTGGTCTATAAACTCGTGTTTCATGTGTTCTTCAGTCAACCTCCAAACCTTTTTCCTGGGAATAAACTTTCTCTTTACCTCATGAGCTTTCTTCAGTGAGAAGTTGCCAAATAACGGGTTTGCACTGTGTCATGATTTCTTCACCAGGTATTACTTTCACATAAGTCTGTCCTTTTTCCTAACAAGCAGGTAATCTACTCGAGTCTTTGCTGTACCAGATTCATACTAATTAGATGGCTTTCTTTTTTCCTAAAAAGGGTGTTTGCAACCAACATGTCCATTGCAATACCAAATTCTAACATTCTTACTCTTTCTATATTCCTATCACCGTATCCATTTCCGCCATGTACACCCTCAAAATCACAGTCGAGCTGTGTGGGTGGTTGGACAGCTTTTCCTTCCACATTTTAAGGCGGGCTTCAGATGGTGTTGTCTCCAGTGGAGCAGTGTTGGTCAGGAAACTTGGTGATTTTAGTCGACTGGAGGCAGATACATCTACAGTTCTCATTAAGAGCGGAGTCCAGTTTTTTTAGTATGGGTTTGATCTTTCTCACACTGTAGTATAGAAGCTGAGGGCAAGGGCTGTGACACGTGTCTTCTGACATGCACACCATCTGGTGTTGGTGGGTTTGCGCAGGATGTCGTTGCGGGTGCTCACTTTTGTCTTCATGATGTGGGTTTTCTATGTAAGGCACCTGTCGAGTGTGACCGTGGTGTTCCACACCAAGACACAGTCAGTTGTCGCTTAGCTTCCCTGTTACTCAGATGGAAAGAGCATACTTGTGTTTTTTGCTGGGTTGGCACGAAGATGGTTCTCTTCATAGTAGGTTAATCCTGAGAAGGCGTCATTGAGCGTTTCCTCAATACTAATGAAGTCTGTATCTTGGTGATGCACGGGGCATCTCATCTCTGGGTTGGTATTTTGTATAGATGTTATACTGAAATACAGAATCGCCGAAGTTTGCTGCAAGTGAAAAGAGCGTGCTCAGCCATTTCTCTTTCACGATTGTCGCAGTGTGGGCAATAAGGATCTGTCCTCACTTCATCTCTGGTGATCTTGTCCTAAAGGAGCAGCGCGTTCTGGACCAATCACCAGATCAGAGAGTACTCAAAGTTGTTGAGATAACTCCGGCTGGCGCCCAACTCCACTGGGAGCGGATCTCCTCCTTCGACCATCCCAGCCGCTCCACAAGCAGATCCCTCCACTAACTCTCGATATAGTCGTTTCCTAGGTTGTGTGAGTCCTGGACCCTGGCAGTGCCCTAATCGTAGCTCGGCATTCGGTGTAAAGCTCTTGTTCCCTCTTCGGCTTACGACGGGTTTCGGCCAAGGTATGGCGCTCTCAACCGCAGGGACCCAAGGAGCATCTTCTATCAAAGAGCGACTCAGAAAAGCCAATCTTTCGGCATGTCTATGACTTGCCAGATCCGGCATTCCCAAGCCTCCCCTGCTCAGACGTTGAGTACAAACCTGTCTGCGGACATATGGTTTCCCTTTTTCCAAAGGAGCGAGAAGAGCAGGCGGGTGCAAAACCGAAAGGCGGGCCACAACCAGGAGTAGTACAGCCAGTCGGTAAAGGATGAGAGGAAAGATGTAAGTGGCACACGCCTCAGCTCTACCTTTTAAGGAAAGTTTCCTTCGAATCCAGATGGTGACTGCCAATTCGACTTTTGACTTTACCTCCGACCAATTTTTTTCCAGCTGAAAGTACCTGTAAGCGCCACGTTGCCGCTCCACACATCCAACCGCAATCTGCTGCAATCTTGCTGCGGTTGATGATAGCCCCTGTGACTTGGTCACGATGACATCATCGGCAAACATGGAAACCTTCCCCCCCCCCCCCCACCGGTCAAGTATAGTGATTCTGCGCAGAACTGGTTTCGCCACCCCGTCCCTTAACTTCTGTAGGAGCGGCTCCAACGCCAAGACGTAAAGCAGGGGGCGACAGCGGACATCCTTGACGCACCGACCGAGAGACCACAAATGACTCCGAAAGCTTACTGTTGACTTGCAGCAGACGATACAGAATGGACGTCCACTTGCGGAAGTCCGGATTAAAACCGGCACCCTCAAGGACAGATTCCAGGAAACGATGATCGACTTCGTCGAAAGCCTTGGACTGATTCAAATTGATCAGTGCGACTTCGGTGTTGTCTTCTACACCCTCTATGATCGTGCGAATCAGATGCAAGCCGTTTTGAATCGATCTCCCCATCACAGCAAAGTTCTGATCAGGTTCAATCAAATCAGCGACAACGGTCTGCAGACGGTTTGCAAGTATTTAGTAACCTGAAGTAGTGATCAAGCCTTTCATTTCCTTGGTACGATTAATCCTCAGCCACTGCTTTCTGGTGTCTACAAATTACAGGAGCAGCTTTGATAACTACACATTGTTTTTTTATGTACTATTAATCAAATATTTATTAAAATCAAAAATAAAATAACGAAAACTGAAACAAATTTTTTAAGCCAAATTTATAAACCTGGCTATTTTGAATTATTTTTTTCTAAGTCTTCCACTCTGCAATGTTTCCACTCCGGTAATGCCGTGTAAATACAGCTAGCTCTGTATGCATTTGGACTTTGCTGAATTATGCAATGTTGTTATGTCTTGAATATTTGAAGAAAAAAGTTTCCAACACGCAGAACTTTACGTAGGGGGTGGAGGGGGTATTTTCTATTATTCAAAAGTGATATCACTTTTCTTTTTTAGGTATTAACAGACTAAATAGTTGGATATTTTCCCAATTGTCTGTGTTTAAGCGGTGTCTAATTTACAATTTTAATTTTTAGCTCATAATGACGGCAACAAGAAATTATTGTCTGATGTTGAAGTGTTAGAATTTTTTTACTACCACAAATATTTATGGTGTGGGTGGGGGGAAGGGGGTTAGATAATATGTGCGTGTGTGTGCGCACATATTTATTGCACTATTTTCCAAATATGAAAAGCATAACGTTGGTAATCCATCAGTGGCCTTGCTCTATAAGCAAAATAATCAATATATTTTTTTCATTCCCACAACCGCCATTCAGTATGTTGTGAATTTAAACATATGTTTGTCAGCAAGAATAGATTTGAGTTTCTTAGAAAATTTGTTTACAATCAAAAATGAAACTTTTTTCTTTTTTAAACAAATACCTACAATTTATATTATTTGGATTATTCAGACTACTATTCTCATCTTGGTTGTTACGTCCACAATGTTTCGGCCAATGTAACATCCGACCTTCTTCAGGTGCAACTTTTTCAAACTCTGGAATCTATACAGCCGAAATGTTGTGAAAATAACAACCAAGATGAGAATAGTAGTCCGAATAATACAAGTTATCAATCCTCGTCTAAAAAATTCTAAAACAAAATACCTGTAATATTTAATTTAAAAAAAATCCTGTTCTTCATCAAGATAAGTTAATTTATGTACATGATCGACTTAAATGGCTTTGTTTTTCTTTTTATCTGATACTTTCATAAATGAAGACATGTTCAAAGATTTCACTTTCTAACTGCCAATTTGAAAAGGCGCCAGGTGGAATTTACTCTTGTCCTAACAAGTTAAATATTTCTTTCTTAAATCTAAGGAAATGTAAGAATGTATAACAATAGAATTTAAAATGTATTTTATTTTTTTTCATTATCAGTGTACTTTACTGTAAATCTTTCCCGTAACATGCTTAACTTGACAAATAGGAAAAAAATGTGTGAAATTTAAAAAATATATATACTGATCTAAGTTAGTTAAATTGTGTGACCACTTTATTATAAACAAAAACATGAAAAGGACCTTAAAAAGGGGAAAGTAGTTGACCATATTCAAGGGTGATCCAAAGGCTCCCTTTTCATTAGCTACTACACTGAAGTGTATGGAGGGCGGCACTCCTTTCTCAGGATCACTCCACTTAACCTTGATCCTCACTTATTAATGCTGAATATTTAACAAGGTGGCATCAAGTACTTTTTTTTTTTTTTTTACGTTTTTGGTATGACTCGACCAAGGATTGAACCCTGGTCTCACAGCCCAGAGGAACAAACACTCTTACCATTATGCCAAATGGGTCCGATAAAAAAAAAAAATGACCTGAAGTGGATGAAAAATCATCAATTAATTTGGCCTGAACTAGTGTATAGAGGTCAAAGAGTTGAAGAAATTTGGTTACATATACAGATGCAGGGTCAGTGATGTTCCTGCGACCATAGATATAGGGGTAATAAAGTTTATATTAAACTTGTTTTTCATAAACTTGTGAAGCTAAGACTGAAGGTTAAACAAGTCTGTAGAATAAGGACAAAGTAATGAATTGAATGTTGGGTGGTCAAGTAAATTCTCATCATGTGATGTCCTCTTTTTATGAATGTTTTGTTATATTTGTAATCAGTTTTGACTGAATTCTCGGCCTGACGAGATTTAGATATTTTTAGCTCTAGTTGAAACATGTATGTATTTATGTAGCCAGAAATGTTTGTATGAATTAAATATCTTCTATAATATAAATGGCAGTTGTCTGACAAAACAAACACCCACAAAGTTAATATTTTCTTGATTGGTGCTTCCCTGGATAAATAATATCTAAAATGTAGAAAAAAATATTCATTGTTTGACCATGAACTGGCACAGATTTCGTCAGAGGGGGGGTCTGTTTTCCAGCCACTAACTAAAAGGGGATTAACTCTTTTTTTTTTTTTTTTCACGGGCTTAATTCCCTTATGCCGACTCATTAGTTGAGTTGTCTGTGTGTCCGGAAAGAGGAATGGACTGGGGGGGTATAGAAGTTTTAATACAAATGTTACACTTTTGCCAGGGCAACGCCGGGTAGCCCTGTTAATATACTATATTACTAACTGGAGGGTTCTATTTGTTATTGAGCACTATTATTAGAGTAGGGTGGTATGATAATTTTAGTAATGGTGTCTTTTTTGCCTTAATTCCTGTTTATGGTTCATTTTTGTTTTGTTTTTTATGTAGTATTTTTTCTTAGAAAGCCATTCATTTTCGTGTAATAAGTATTATTACTCAATTATTCTCTTATTCAAGGACTTAACTGTTGAAATACAATCTCCTATAATTCATATTATTTTTATCATAACTTAAAACTGACCAAGGTGAGAGATTTCATCAAAGATTCATGGATACTAATAGTACAAATGTTGATAAATTAATTTAATTAAAATTTTAACACCCTTTTCCACATATTTCCTAAGATATGGCAGTTTCGTAATAATAGCACTATACCAAACTGTTTCTGAAAAAAAATTGCTTAGGTTTTTGGTATTTAAGTGAAACTGAAGAATCGCTTTTTTTTTTCTTTTCTTTTTTTTTTTATTACTTTAACGGTCAAATAACTCATCTCTAACTTATATAAACAATAAGATTGTTTATCCAACCTCCATGAAAAAAAAAAAAAAATATATATATATATATATATGTTTTAAATACAGGAAAAAATAAGTGAAGAAAAACAAGAGATTTTACGGGTTTCGTTCGGATCAATGAACGTCTTCAGAAAAAGTGAAGATTTTAAATTTATTCGATAACAGTAAAAACATTGGAAATTTTTTCATATAGTTAAACACGCGTCAATGACGTTTCTCTGCATTCTTCTTTTTCCTATGTTTTTACCGTTATCGAATAACTTTAAAATCTTCACTTTTTCTGAAGACGTTCGTTGATCCGAAGGAAACCGGTAAAATCTCTCGTTTTTCTTTGCTTATTTTTCCCTGTATTTAAATAATTTTTTTTCCGTTTGCCTTTTTTCACACATCTGGTTTTTCATGGCATTTCATTTTTATGATATATCGTGCATTTTATCCTCATATATATATGTATATAAATGAATAATAGAAAATTAGATTCCAGTAACCATATCTTTATTCATTTTTAAAAATATCCTGTTCTTGACCATTTAGACAACCAAAATAGAGTTATATATCTTGGATTTTCTATAAGTGTGACTCGTCAGAAAGAACTTCTAAAACCGTGTCCAAAAACATCAGAAAAATTAAAAATAAGAATAAGAAAACTCACATTATTAAAGCATTTATAGATGTAGGTTCAATTCGGAAAATAACTGTTTACTCTCATTGACGCCATATTTCATACTAAAAAAAAAATATGTATATTCTACCTAAACATTGCAATTTAAATTAGATCAGAAAAAGAACTAAGCGAATTATAATATTATAAACCTTATAAAATTCTCTTAGTTTTTTTTGTTTTGTTTTTTTCCTGACCTAATTTAAATTGTAATGTTTAGGTAAAATATACATGTTTTTGGGGTGGCATGAAATAGTCTTCACTAAAGACCATGGTTGTCGCTGGAAACTTTGCATGACTCTGGGCACATCTTTGGATGATGCAGCAAACCACCTGTTCTTCTCATTTTGGCAGCAGGTTTTCTTGTCGGTGAGGAACCATACTATGTCTGGCTCCAGTGGATGTTTAAACTTGTTAATTGACTTCTTTGCATGCTTCAATCGTTTTTTCCTGCATCACCTTTGAGAGAAATTCTCCTTTCCTCACTTTGTATGAAACGTAGCAGATGTCCGCATGCACCATCAGCCATAATCAATTATTCTGAAAGGAGAGAGTGGGGTAGCCACTATTTTCATGAAGACAAAACTGACAATAAAGTTTATATATATATATATATATATATATATATATATATTAGCACTTTAAAATTTCAAACAAATATCGTCCGCACCCTGTATGTATGTATGTATGCATATATATTATTTTATGTATACACGTATATCATGAGGTGATATAATATATTTTGTATAGATTTTCAGTATTTATTTCAACAGTGCTCAATACGTGAGTAGAGCTTAGTAGTAAAGTATGAAAATTTATTTATGACAATTAAGCTCCGCATAGGCGTTTGCGTTTCATCCCCCGTAGGGAATCATCAGTCTAACGAGTTCAACCAGAGTTTTTTACCCCGTCTAATGAACCGGTATTGTCCTGGCCTTTGGGTCTGGATTTATGCCGGTCTATCGGTTGTCCGTCCTGTGCAGTTCTAGGAGGTGCACCCTCCCAGGCTTTGCCTTCTCACCCTTTGAGAGGGTGTTAGTTTATTGCTAATCGTCTGAGGCGCCCCTACCGGGGAAATGCCGACGGGGCTGCCCAGGCAATGTTTAAATAGCCAGAGTGCTCAAATTCTCGAGCGCTGTTTTTTTCCCCACTTTCCCGACCTTGTGTCACATCTTACCTTGTGGGAGGAAGATAAATAGAACCAGTTCACAATTGCTTTGACACTGTTAGGTTTTTGGATGAAGAATGTCGTCATCCTTTCACATATAGCACTTGATATTCGAAAAGTGGTGGTGGTGGTGGTCTCTTCATTGGCACTTGAGTTGAGTAAACTACTTCTCCTTCTTTTTCTTCTCCTCATCCTTCTCTTTATTTTCTTCTGTTTCTTTTTCTTCTCCCCCTCCTTCTTCTCCTTCTTCTTCTTCTTCTTCTTTGTCTTCTTTTTCTCATACCCATTCTCTGTCTTCTTCTCCTTCTTTTTCTTCTCCTCCTCCTTCTTCTTTTCTTCTTCTCTTCTTCTTTCCATGTACGTTTTGCACCATAGCAACGTGTTTTCTCACTAAGAAATATCGACATCATGTAGAGAATAGCCTCTATTTTGCGATTACCAAACCAGGGGTGTACTTACCCCGCCCAATAAACCGGTATTGTCCGGCTCTTCGGGTCTGGATTTACGCCGGTCTATCGGTTGTCAATCCTGTGCAGTTCTAGGAGGTGCACCCTCCCATGCTTTGCCTTCTCACCCTTTGAGAAGGGGTTAGTTTATTGCTAATCGTCTGAGGCGCCCCTACCGGGGAATGCCGACGGGGCTGCTCAGGCAATTTTTAATAGCCAGAGTGCTCAAATTCTCGAGCGCTGGTTTTTTCCCACTTTCCCGACCTTGTGTTACATCTTACCTTGTGGGAGGAAGATAAATAGAATCAGTCTAACGATTCACTGCGTGGATGAAATGCTTTATTCGTCATTTTTCAAACTAAAATTCAGAACATCTTATTGAGCTAAACGTATGAGATCATTAATCAAACATTAGTATGCCATTTATGAATATAAATTGGATTGCGTCAACAATGGAAAACTATTTGCATAACAAATGCTGTCATCAAATTGCACGAGGCGTACATAACAGGTAAACACAGTAAATAACATTTATTTGCATTGTTTAAACTGAAAGGAACTGGCAGCAACTCAATCATCTGCACTCACTGTTCAGATTGGGTCCACAAAAGGTGCAGTGGCATAAAGGGCTCTCTCAAAGCAAATCCTCACTTTAAGTGCTTTTGTTGCACCGGCACGGCAAGACCAATAGATGGCAGACCACTGACGGAGATGGATACTGGTGACAACAAACTGGAAGTAGTGACAGACTTTTGTTATCTTGGAGATGTGCTGTCATCAGGTGGAGGCTGTGAACTCGCGGCAGCTACACGTTGCAAGTGTGCCTGGAAAAAGTTTAGAGAGCTGCTACCAATCCTGACAAACAAACACCTGCCAACAACTACGAGAGGGCGTGTATACTCCTCATGTGTCAGAAGTGTGCTGTTGTATGGCTCAGGAACTTGGGCTGTCTCTGCTGGCATACTAAAGAAGCTGCACCATAATGACAGGGCAATGGTCAGATGGATCTGTTTGATGAGGCCTGAACAGTACGTTTCTTTTGAATCCCTGCTCTCACAGGTCGACTTGAAAAGCCTTGCGGGCATCATGCGGAAGAACAGACTGCGTTGGTTGGGTCACATTGAGCATAGCGATGGCTGGATTGCTAAAGTCCGACAGTTGAATGTGCCAGCAGAGAACATCACCACTGGCAGACCCAAGTTGACTTGGGAGGACGTAGTCAAATGTGATAGGAAGGCCATGGGTATGGATTCCATCAAGCCTTGCCAAAGACAGGAGTGGAGAGGAAGACTTAGATTTCGAGACTAGACAATCAAGCCCCACCCTCATAAGAGGATTAATTGTGGCCTGATTCAACAAATAAACCGATTGATGATGATGATGATGAAACTTGGTTACTATATTCACTATACTTCGGTTTATGTAGCCTCCAACTTTCTTCAGATGCAGCTTTTCAAATTTAAATCTTTGTCAAACTTGGAAACCTGTACATAAGTTCGAACCAAACCGTTTATTTAATGATCCTCATTACATCGTCCAAGACCAGTTAGATGTGATAGTTATTCTTAGTTATAATCGCCTGTGGTGAGGATTGACCCTTCAACCTCCAGAAGACTCACTTAAAACTGATTGTTACCCAATGGTTTCAACTATTAAGTCATATGTCCATGTGGGCAATTCTAGTATGAATTTGGGAAGCCTTAGACCTAATCTAGTCTAGATGTAATGAATTACTATTATTTTTATTATTTTCCCCCTTTACTCAGATTACACATTTCTTAATGGTGTTCTAATCTACTGTTTATAAATCATTGTGATTGTGAATATAACAACCAGGATGGGAATAGTAGTTCAGAGAATTCAAATTATTGATCCTTATCTAAAAAAATTCAGAATATAACACTTATTTCTTGTAATTTATCTAAAATTTAAAAATATTGTAAATCAACACAAAAGAAACATTAGAAATTATATCTTCAATATAAAGAATATAAAATGTTTTCTTTTAACCATTGTTTTCCTCAGGTAAAAGTATTAAAAACTTAAACATTAGAAACTTTTACACCTTCCAATAAATGAAACAGTTATACTTAAATAATCGTCATTCATTGATTTGTACTCTTTTTAAAATATTAAAAAGAAATCATCATCACATAATCTTAAAACAAGTAACACTTGGCTGTTTCTGATATTACATACTGAATTACTTCCCTTATTGAAACATACAATGCACATTATTATGGTTGATTAATTATTAACAAAAGTTTAAGATCATCGTGCAATTTTAGAGAGATTTAAAGACCTAGCGACTTTATTCCACTCACTATTTTTTCTTTTGATCATGCAGGTTAATGGATACTTTCATAATGTATGACTGCTTATGAATCACGGAATTGTTCAGTCTGTGTTCTTTGCATTAAAAAAATCATTTCATCAATTACATATTCTTTCCGACCCGATAGTTTTTTCAGTAGCAGACACTTCACGAGATTCACCATGTATTTGTGAGATTCGCAGTTTATTTACAAGGTATTACATTGAAAATTGGTTGATACATATTTATTTCACATATTTTACTCTTCATTTCTCTGTTCAGTCGCATTCGTAAACTAAGTGGAAGAATACTTTGTGCATTCGATTGAATAAATATAAGAATTAAACTTGATGCTTACTTTTGTAATTGCTTTCCTTTTTTTGTACTCTTATATAGATGACTCGCCATGTTTCCATGACTTCGCGTCGTCAACGTTCGGGCAGGTTACGGAAGCGCCCGAGAGTTGACGAGGCGAAAACTGCCAAACGTTAAATTGAAGACTGGCAGCTGATAAATTACGTCGAAGAAAAACAAAGTAAAATACATATATTATAAAAATAAAGAACGAATAAACCATAGCTAAACAACTGTTATTAATTAGATGTTTATGTTTGTTTGTTTTTTGCCAAAGGAACCATTGTTAATCAAATGTTTTTAAATGAAATGTTTTTTGTTCGTGCACCAGAAAGTTTCAAAAGATGATTTTGTTTGATTTGTTAAGCAAATGTTTTTTTATTTTTTTTTTATTACATGGTTTTCAAAAAACTCAATTAGTTCTTCGGGAGATTCAACGAGCTGACAGATTATAGAAATTCATTTTTTTTTATTGAACGCGATTAATTTCTTCCAAAAGTTATCGGCTGCTTGGTTAATAGTTTCGTCGACTCTCAGGCAATTCCAAGACCTGCCCGAATGTTGACAACGCAAAGTCACGGAAACATGGTGTATTAGTTATAAGAATACCTCTTTTCTTTACATGTAGATACTTAGTCCATTACATAAACGGTAAAATTAGCACATTTTATCTTGATCTTCTCTTTCCGTAGTATAAAATTAAAATTATTACTGCATTTACTTCAAGAAATTGTAAAAGCTGTAATGTTTCTTGTCTATTTAAATCTAAGCATTGATCTTTGTTTTTATTTCGTTCAGATTTTGAAGTAAATTAACTATTTTTCTTTTGTTTTTTGTTTTTTTTTCTGGTTTTAATGGTACAATTTACTGCAAAATGACATTAAAAAGCAATAAGAATTTTTAAATAAAAAATCTTTTTCAAAAGATTTTGATGAATAAAGCAATGCTAAAAATAAGTAATTATTAGTGCACTTTGCAGTTCTATTGTAAGCTGCACCTACCATGCATTGGGTTTTTACATTAATTTTTTTTATTTTGCTTATTGACTACCTCACACCCCCCTCGTTTCTTAATTTCTTGTAAGAAAATATTTACGTTTTTGAAAAGATGATTTAACGGAATATTTGGAGGGTCCGCAAGTGATTAGACAGTACAAAGACAAAATGTCTAAGCACTTGATGTCAGTATTTAAACATTGTCCAATCATCTGAAGCAAATTGGGTGATGAAAAGGCTTGATAAATGTGTCCCACATGAGTTGAATGTATGTTCCTATTTACTTGCCTCTCTACGAGGACAGAGTTAGACACAAGGTCGGTTTTTAATGTGGAGAAAACCCAACTCCCCAGAAAGGGGGACTCTGGATTGAAACAAAAATTAAAATTGCTTCGGTCTAAAAGGAATTCTCCGTCACTGACCGAGGACAGCAGAACAGATACTACACTGCTCCTAGCTAAAAGCCCAAGGGAAAAAATGAATTAATGTTTCTGAAATCTGACATTATTTTCCGAACAACCTAAGATATTTAGCTTCCTGTAACATAAATTTCCACATTTTGTAAGATAATTTTATTTAAATTTTTTTTTTCTTTTTCCATATGAAAATACTGTTTTATCAGCAATTTGTTTATGCCATTATGATTGTAGCCCCATAAATTATAAACTTCCACATTTTTGTTGGGTAAATCTTGTAGTTTTGTTGCACATAACTAATTTTTAGGTCTTTTTTTTTTTTTTTTTCAATAAAATGTCATTTTATTTTGTTTTCAAAACAGAAAATGTTATTTCCATTTCTAGCATTCCTGTACATTTTTTTTAATAATTTCTATATTAATAAAATTGTGTCACCACTTCTAGTGTGTGTGTTTCACCACAATGTGATTTACATATTTTATTGAAATCAAAAATGCCATAGTGTAAAACACTAAAAAAAACTTTTCAAATCCTATTTAAAAATTAATTTAATTAGTAAATTAAATCCATCATAATGCATTTTAATTTCTTTGTAAAAAAAGTCGGACATTTTAATCTTTTGATAGTTGAAAAAACAATGAATTACTTTGCGACCGTTTAAAATTTTACAGGAATTTGGAAGAGTAAAATGTCATTTAAACTGGCTTTAAAATTCTTAGAAAATTCTCATGTATTAAAAGATTAAAAGTTTTGCAAGCTATGTACCGCAGTTTCATCCAAAAGGGCAGATTTAGACATATATATATATATATATATATATATATATATATATATATATATAGACATATATATATAAAGACACTTGAAAAGAAAAAACACTATTCCTCTGAAGTGAAGTAAAAATTCACGAGTCAAATCTAAAGTCGACATTTTTTTTTTTTTTTCATCCTACTTTCCCAACTACAAATAAGTTCTATTAAAAGTACATTTATTTTGTTGAAACACTCTCTTTTAACTTGGAACAATCCTCTGGGAATTAACAGAATTCATATCAATAAATAAATTGATCTATATATGAAAACTTGAAGAAAACAAAAATTAAAATGGACTCGTTCTGTGTATGAATTTTTTTCTTTCTTTTTTTCTCCAAGTGAGATAAATAAGTCCACCTAACCTTGAAATAGTTACAAACAAAATTCTGATGATTAGATTCCTATTCACGTTTCAAAATTGATAACAATACGTCCTTCCATTGCGTATATTTAAATTTAACGATTATCAGTATTTCAGTACTAGTAAATTTTAGCTCAATTCGTTTCTCCAAGCAGATGTTATTGCCATTTGAAGAAATGGGCAATTTTTAAACATTTTAATTTTCTTGAGTTTTGAGCATCTAGTTTAGAGTAGTTTTTCTGAAAAATTAAAATCATTTATTTTAAATTTACTAAAGCTCAAGGATTCATTCGAAAATCTAAGCCTTGATAACAAAATTAGAAAAATCGCAAATTTCGGATATGTTACATTAACAGCATTCTCCCAGGCATTCATATTTCTAACCTGCCCCCAATCGAATTTTGCTACGAAGACGTAGATGCTTACCTTTCTTTTTTCTTTTTTTTAAATTTTTTTTTTTTTTCAGATGAATGTTTGAGTTTTAGTAAATTTAAAATAGATTTTAATGTTTCAGAGAATTCAGATGGTTGACTGAGAAATCTTGGCCATCAGGCTAGGATCAAAGTGTATCTTTTCTCAGTCAGAAGAAATCCTTCTTGCCTAGGGCAAATTTTTATTTTTTTTTATCCAGAGTGCCCCTTTTTGGGGAGTTGGATATCCCCCACATAAAAAACTACCTTGTGTCTAACTTTGCTCTCATGGGAAGGCAAGTATATAGACTGATCAATTAAAAGCTCAATGGCATAACATAAAAGCTACTCTGAACTATAGCTGCTCAAAAATCAAGAAAATTCAAAATTCTTTGGTATCATCTAATTTAAGGGGTAATTTATTTTATTTTTTAATATGAATTTTTTCAATAATATTTTTAACTCATAAAATATGCACCACCAGAACTTGATTTATTTTTCCAAATCGTATGTGTTCAATAGCTAAACTAGTGTCTCTTGTTAATGATGTAATTCATTTTTTCTTGCTTTCCTCTCATTTTTTTTTCATCATTTGGATCATTTTTCTTAATATCACCATAAATTTGTTTGACACTGATAGGTTTTTTCAATCAAATAAACTCTCTGCCGTGTCCTCCCCATTTAATAACTGATGCAATTTAATTGCCACTACAGTTTGATCAAAAAAAAATTTAAACAATGGGAGATTTTGTCGTTAAACAGGTTTTGGATAAACTTCTGCATTAGTTAGTTTTGATAGTTTAACAAATTAGAGTTTTTTTAGTTAGCCAAGTCTTATTATAAACAGTGTAAAATTTTGTTGAAAAAGATTGGTTGGTCCTGTTATGTAATTGCTTAATTAAATAAGACAATATATAAAACTTTTTTATATAAAATAAAAATAAAATTGTCCTTCATGTAAATATTTTACCATGATGCCCAATACGGTTTTTGCTAATTCTTTCCGAATATTTAGCAAAACTAAATAAATTTCCTCCGTGATACTGTAGAGAAGATTTCACGTATACTTCATTAACTAAGAATACCCTTTTGTCGTCTTCAGAAATATAAGAAAATATATCACGCAGAAAATTAAAATCATTTAATTGTTAAGCTTTTAATCTCTAAGCTGATTGATGTTCTGTGGTTAACTTATATTTTATATTATGTTTTCTTTAGTTAATGTTCTCTGGTTAACTTATAATCATAACGTTTGTTATATAACGACCAAAATATTCAAATGCCCTGATAAAAATATTAGGAGCATATCGTTTTCTTCAAATGTTTTGTGCTGATGTAACATTGATTTGTTCTTTAACTATTTTTCTTTTGGTTCATTTTATAATTGAATGTGACCAATGCAAATAAAAAAAAAAATTTAATTTTAAGAGTAAAAATACTTGTATGTATACCAGCACGAAAGCATTCAATTGTAAAATTTTCTAAGATCTGGATCAAAAACATTAAACTACTTCCAATAAAAAATTAACACACTGAACTAACAGCTGATTGTTACATTTATAGCATATTACTGCTGACACAAAATCCTGTTGGTCAATATTGTGCAATAAATTTAAAAAACTGATAACTCTTTCTTTTTCTAGAAATTGTGCTAACTTATTTTGCACATTTGGTTGAAAATTTAGTATTAAAATTGATGGAAATGTTCAAATACTGATGAGGTTTTTAATTATGGTTTCATACCCAGGTGGAAAATGCTTTCACAAACAAGTGTTTGGTTTGTCGGAGTGTGGTATCTCGGTAATGTCTTTAATCATCGTTCTGGCTCATTCTCATCATGGGGAAGACAGAAAACACATATCTTATTTTCATCATCATAATTGCCACGACTACCCATCACAGTACTATTTTACCATAATGAAAGATTTTGGGCTACAAAAAAAATTAAGCAAAGTATTATTTTCTAGTGTGTAGTACCTTTGAATTCCAACGTCTGGAAACTTTTAACTTAGAAATTTAAAATTCTAAACAAAATTGTGGTACATCGACTGAATGGTATGACTAATTACATGTTTGCATTGGAATCGCCTCCGTGATACTGTAGAGAAGTATCAATATATAACTTTTTTTTATGATTTTTAATAAGTTACGTTCATTAATTTCTAATTGTTTTTTTTATTTTAATCTTATAATTTTGTGGAAAAATCTTAAAGGAAAGCAGTAAAACAAAACTAATTATATTATGTTTTCTTTAGTTAAATTCAGTAACTTTACAATGGAAAAGAATTGAATGGAAGCACAAGCGTCTTTATTCTATTTGCATAAGTTGAATAAAGTGAGCTGTCTGCTTTGTATTTAATGGAAATTGTCGGGAATTAATGATAGCAATATTAAAAGTTGGTGTCAGCTGAGTGATGTATTCATCTTTTATGGAAAAAAATAAGCACACTTTTACTGTTTCAAACGCCATTACTATTGATGCAGAGTTTTTTTTCTTTTAAATATTGTGTACATTATTTTTTAGTTACTACATTTTTTTGTAGAAAATTAGTTTTCTTTAAATATAGATTTAAAACAAAACTTATGTAATTTGTTTCCTACTGAATACTATCTATTTTATCACGAATAATGGACCAATTCCTTCCAATCCCCCTTCAATTTTTATTCATAATACTATTGATTAAAGCACAAAAAATTCTGATTAAGAAGTTTTCTAATTTTTAGTAAGCGATTCATTTTGCTATGTGAGTTTAACTTAAAATTATCTCCCTGAAACCTATCTAAAAATTGAACGGTAAGTTTTAAGATCATTTTAATAATCAGGATTTGTTTTATATGAGACTCTGGTTGTTTCAAAGAGAATTAACATCAATTTTTGTGGGATATGGGGAAATTCTGGTGGAATATTTTTTTACATTAAACTTATTAAGGTGACCATGTATTTTTTTTTTTTTAATCTGAAAATGTGGTACTTAAAAAAAAATATTTAAAAAAAATAATTTTTTAAATATTCATTGAACATCTGCCGAATATTCTGTCAGTAAGATTTTTTTGTTGGCTTGATTTTATGCATGTTAATGTATTGTTTCATTCATTAAGAGGTTTAAAGTAAGCCTCACATTTACTAGCGATCGAATGATTTCCTGGTATATATAATTACGATCTTCTGTTTTGCTTGTCCCCCTTTTCTACAAATGTTAGTTTCAAACACTGTTACTGCTATTGCAGAGTTTTAGGTATTTAAGTTTTGTTATTTAATGTAATTCATTCGTTTTTATTTTTAGATTTAAAGTTAACTTTTATTCAATCAAATTGTTTTATTTTTAACATATCTTTAGATTATTTTTTAATATTTATATTTTTTACTGAGATTTCTTTACTATAAATCTTTAAAATTTGTGTTCCCTTCTATTTTTGATGTTATTTTTATTGAAGGATTGCTTTTATCTTTAATTGCATATAAATGCACTGTTTAGTAATAAGCATAAAAAAAAACATTTCTATTTTTTTAGGTAATTCCTATTGAATTTTTTTTTCTTGGTCTTAAAAAATTTCTAACTTATATTATCTTTTTTTTTTTTTCAGATCGACACCAGGGTCGAACCCTGTGGGGTCCATTTCGAAATGCAGCTACAGCAGTTACTGATATGTACAAAGGTATATTTTTATTTAAACCTTTGTTGGGGGAGGGGACATTGTGCCCAGGTTGACAAAAACGGGAATAAATTCAATATCTCAGGTAAAAATCATCATCTAAGGTTCTTTGGCTCCTTGTTGAAAGCATAATTGTATTGTCTTCAGGATACAAAAGGAAAGTTTCAAAAAGATTCCTTTTCTAAAAGTCTTGCCCTGAATTACCATATTTCACTATCTCTAGCATAAGTTAGCAAAAAATATTCACCTTGGAAGCAGAATTTTGTTGTTTTTGAAAAAGGTTTTAAAAATTTGATTTCCTAGGGTCTTTCTGAAATAATTTGGCTAAAAATGATCACCTGAAGTTGGTTGAGACCTTGTTGGAAACGGAATTTGATCATCTTTGAAATGAAATAGGACACTATTGAATATATTTGCTTTTTAGGGTTCTGGTTCTTTGGAATTATTGACCAAAAATAAACTCTCTGAAGGGGGGGGGGGGCACAGAAAAATGAGAATATCTGAATTATTGAAACTGTAGAATGGAGAATGTGAAAGTAATAAAAGAAAGGAAAAAAAGTGAAACGAGTCACGCTTATTCTGGCATTTCACCAGATATATGTACACAGCTTTTTGAAGTGAACAATAGTGGATTAATTGCAAAGTGGAGCAAAAGTTCTTTTGAGAGCTGGAACAAACATGCGAGGTTCTTCCAGAGTAAACCTGCTGCAAAGGCTCGTCAACTTTCAATCAAGGACAACATCCATGCAATAATGTGCATTATGTCACACCCAGAAATTGCATTGAAACGTCCTCGCACCTGCTGTTTAATATATGGTGAAGTTGGTAACACACCATGGTCTTCAAGGCATAAAGTGGTCTCCATTATGACTGAAGAATCATCATATTCAGTTTAAAATGCCATATGTTGGACGGCTTTTAGAAACTGACTTCCAAACTAACCTATCTTTGACCAGGTCTTTATCCCTCTTTCTCTCAAATCGATCCTTATCACTTATGTTTTTTTGGCCGTCCCTTGCCAACTGACCCTGCTACATCAATTGTTCTACATCTACTAACCTAAGCACTCACATCCATTCTTTCAATGTGACCAAATCAACCGTATCCTGTTCTGTGCGCATCTCCCTATACTGTCCAGATTTAATCTTCCTCTTTAGGTCATCCGATATAAGCCTATCTTTAACACTCGCATTACACATCCATCGTATCATTCTCATATCATTTATATCTGCAACACATCCTCAACCCTAACTGTCCAGGTTTTACTTCCACTGTGTACACGTGCCCGATAGACTCTTTTCTTCCTCAACAGTGGTAACACTCTACTAGTTAGTAATGGTAGAAGTTCCCTCTTGGAATCACACTAGCACCAGCTCCTTCCTGAGCTCCAATGGTACCACCAAAGTAATAACATTTCTGAACAACTTCAGTAGCTTTGCCATCCAAGTATACTTTATCCACATCCGAGTTCTTATCCCTCTCGATTACCTTACACTTCTTGCACACAAACTGGTTATCATCTCTCAACGTACCAGTAATTCCACTGCACTTGTTTACCAAAAAAACCACAAAAAAATTGAGTTGCTTCCAACTTTCTTTCCACAAACTGATCAGGGAAAGTTTGCTCTTTCTGGGTGCTTTCCAACCACTGATAATCACTTTGGTCTTGGTAACATTCACTCTCAGACCTTTACTTTCCAAAGCATTTCTCCAAGTTTTTAACTTAATATGTAGGCCATCGATTGTTTCACAGGCAAGCACTAAATCAGCATACAACATCTCTTCTAAAACAACCCGTACAAAACTCTGTGGACAACGCTTGTAAGACACAAATGAAAAGCAACAGACTTGGCACAAGACCCTGATGTATTCCTACGTTGACATTAAAGCTGTCACTAAATGTGCTGTTAATTCTAACACGACTTTAAGCATTTCTGTACATTGCTTGAACAACCTTCACCAACCACTAGCTGACTCCTAATTTATGTAAAGACAATATCTCTTGGCACTCTGTCAAAAGCTTTCTCCAAATCCACAAAAGCAAAATACAGGTTCTTCTTACACAGATATTTCTCTTGCATTTTTCTCTGGATAAATATAGCATCAATGGTACTTTGTCCAGACATAAAACCAAACTGCATTTTATTTATGCCTATTTGACTTATTTGTCGCTTAATTATTCTCTCAATCACTTTCATGACCTGATCAATCAACTTTAAACCTCTATAATTGCCTGTATGTATTGCTTCCCCTTTAAGCCTGTTACAGTTCAAAATTGTACTAAGTTCCAAGTCTTTCGGGATAACCTTTTATTATCTGATTTTGTCAAGTCTGTGATTATCTCAATGCCTGTTTCACCAGCAGCCTTCAACATTTTTGCAACAACGTCTGAGGGTCCTGCAGCCTGACCCTTCATCCTACAGCTTCCCAGATCATTTCTTTCTCGATTCTTATGGCTGGACTAGATACTGCTTCTGCAATATCTAGATTTTTTTTGCTCCCATGAAAACTCTTTATTCAACAATCTCTTTATAACATTTCTAAGCATCCCGTTGTCATTTCACATGCACTTCTCTCCACTGTTATGCTCCACTTTCGAAAGTGCAACATAATAATAATTAGAAAGTTTTGGTGCTTGTTTACTGTAGGGCCGAAAAAAAAAAATTTATCTTTAATTTTAGAGTCAAATAAGGGGGTGATAACTCTAGATTAAAGTTTCAACCACGCTTTATCTTAAAATGGATTTTAACACTCTAAACTTGCAAGATATTTTATATTTAACCAGAGATAATGCCAAACAAATAGACTTCTTGCAAGCGCACAGATTAATTTCAGGTGCGTTTTTTGGTAACCGTGCCGGTGAGAGATGCAGCAACCTTAATTCCAAAAGGTCACTGCACTGGGAACTATTTTCAAACAAATTGCTGAATTTTACCCAGTGTAAAACTGCCATTTATTTCAAAAACTTTATTTCCCTTGTTTCATGTTTTTTCCCTGCTATTTACATATTTTTCTTTTTTTTTTTTTTTCCTTCTTCTGTGATAATTTATTTTAATAAATCATTTTATTTTTCATTGGTGCCGAATCCGTTGTGATTGTTTTATTCCTAAATTATCCTTTTACGTATAAATTGTTTATTTTAGAATAATTACAATAGTAAAATCCATTTTAATATAAAGTGTGGTTGAAACTTAAAATTAGTTATCTCCCCCTTATTTGACTCCCCTAAAATTTAAAATAAACAAGCACCAAAGTCTTTTACGCAACATAATAATGATTAGAAAAATAGTCTTTTACGCAACATAATAATTTAAAAAATAGTCTTTTAAGCAACATAATAATTTAAAAAATAGTCTTTTAAGCAACATAATTTTAAAAAATAGTCTTTTAAGCAACATGATAATTTAAAAAATAGTCTTTTACGCAGCATGATAATTTAAAAAATAGTCTTTTACGCAGCATGATGATTATAAAAATAGTCTTTTACGCAGCATAATGATTATAAAAATAGTCTTTTACGCAACATGATAATTTAAAAAATAGTCTTTTACGCAACATAATAATGATTAGAAAAATAGTCTTTTATGCAACATAATGATTTTTAAAAAGATAAGAGTTGGTGCCAGTTTTTTTTTTATTTAAATAAGAAAATAAAAAAAAAACACTGGATTGTTTCTCCAATTCAAGACACCGGTAAAAGTCAAGGAAAAACCATCAACAAACACTTGCAAAATAACATATGTCAGAAATTCAAATGCAGATATTTATTTACATGAATACAGAAAAGAAATATAAAACAAAAGATCAAAATCTGACATGTGGAAAAAGGGGTTAAAGAATATCTTTTACCGACAAGCAAAGAACACATTTAGATATACAATATCAGTTTATGAGAAAAAGTGTGGTTTCAACTTACAGTATACCGGTGGGCAATTCAATTAATCCACATAAGAGTTAAATAGTTCAAAAGTAATAAACTTCACTCCGTATGAGAATGCTGGTAAAAGGAATAGGAGTCAATAAGCAAGGTAAATGTGAGTCCGATAAGTATAGTGGGCATGGGGGGGGGGGTCTGGGTAACATGGTTGTCACTGCACAATCTTCGTTCAAGATCACAGGTCCGGATATCAGGTTAATATCTGCAGGAAATGAGTTAAAGTATGATGCATTCACTCAAGTTTGTTGGATGAGAATGACAATGGCATTTTTATCAAAGGGACAAATTTCTAAAATATTTTTCATCTCTAATCCCCTTGTTAAAACTGAATGGGACATTTAATTTTGATTCATGCAATTTGTGTGATTGAGAATTAAAAAAATATTGCATAATAATAAAAATTTAAGTGAAAATTTATCTCCATTCAATTTTTACATCTTGTACAAAGATATTTATACATGATTTAGGGAAATATTTGGTAAAAATTAAAAATATGTTCCAAAATTGTAATCAAATTTCTGGATTAGTCATTACTTTTAAACTTTTTTTTGTATCTTTGAATATGTCAAAATTTGGGCGTTTTGAAAAAAAAAAAAAAAATAATTAAAAATCTTCTATGGTGAAATTCCTTATCAACCATGTTCAAAATCAAATATCTCCAATTTAACACCATAAATGAATGACCTGTGACTTCAAAAAATGTAAATACTGAAAAGTAATCAACTTAATATATAAAGTCGATTTTTACAAACTCAATTCTCTCTATGAACTACGATTTTGTTGTATATATAAATTGAATTGGGTATTAACCAGAGTTGCAGAATCAGAAGTATACAGTCTGACTCCAAGAATTCCAAAATATCCAACTCCAAAGTCTTTTTATTCTTCAGAGATTAAAAAATCCAACTCCTAGCATTCTTATGAGTCCGACTCCTTTCAAAACTTCCAACTTCGCAACCCTAGTATTAACATATAGTTAAAATTAATTCAACATTGCAAATAATATAAAGCATTATTTCTTGATTAAAAATTTTAGAATAACCTCGTCTGAACGAGATAAAACCTTAAGGGAAATTGTGGTGTAATTAATGATGCTAGTTCGCTTACAAACTTATACTTTATCTCGATTATAAGATGCATTTACCTAGAGAACTAGTTGTACTAGGTATCACAAACCAGTCAGTTTAGAGTAAGAAAAACGGATAAATATAGTGAAATTCCCTTCAATTTTAATTTGAGCTATCTTGTTTATTTGTTAAGTTTTGATAAATTTAGATGTAAATAAAATTTAACCTTTTCTCTTTATCTGTATAATTCTTTCTCTTGTGTCATTAATAGTTTGTTTATTTTCCAGCCTACTTCAAGTTAGGTTACTATTTTCAGTGACAGGCGATTTATTTTTGAAATGTTGGTTTTCAATTTGGTGTGCAATATTGTATATAGCCATGCAGGTAAAGATAGTCCCATCTGAAAGAAAAAAGGTCACTCGTCAATATGATGGGTTTAATATACGATTTTAAGTTGTCATTCACAAAAAAAAATAGAAATTTTAGTTAGATTTTTGTCCTATTAAATTGTATTTCCATTTGTTTTTATAGTTTTATATAGGGTTTTTTGTTTTTATTGATTTACTATGGAAATAAAAATTTAACTTGATCTCTAGTGTACTATGAATCATTAAGAAGATTCCATGTGCCTGCTGTTAAAACTTATATGAAGAGTTGTGCTAAATATACCGACCTTGTGTCCAAATTTATCCTGGTGGTACCCATTTATACACTTGGGCAGAGCATTTGCTTACAGCAACTGGTATTCCTAAATGGTCAACATCAGACTGAACATTGCTTAACTCTGGTGATCTGACAGAAACTGGTGTGGCAACATCATTTTGGCGTTCTTAAAATTAATACCGTCTAAAATGGTATCGCTCCCTCACTCTAGGTCAAATAGAAACTGGTATTTTCTAAAACAGGTAAATACATTGAAATTCCCTTCAATTTTAAATGTGATATCTTTGGGTTATTTCACATTTTCTCTATAAATATTGCTGTTGTCACATCTGAGCTGATGCACCAAACGCTAGCTTCTCCCTCTTGGACAGGATACAAAAACAAAAGTTTCTAATCTAATAGACCCCTCGCTATCAAGCATGCTCCAGCCTCTGCCCCATTGCCACAATTTTGCATCCCTGTACTTATTTTACAAGTACTTTGATTGAATGGGCTCCAACGAATGTGCTGTACTGGTGCCCCCTCTACATAAATACCCCCGATCAACCGTCAGTCAGCAAGATCCCACCCCTTCACTGTTGAGTTCTCCAAATGCTGGAGAGCTTTTTACTCTAATAGCTTCTTTCCTCATACTGTTAGCCTTTATAATTCCCTTTCTATTTCCCTGACCGTACTAACATAGACATTTAAATGTAATGTGAACAAGCATCTCGCTACAAAACTCCCCATACAGGATTCCCTTAATTCACAGTAGCCCCCTACGTCTCAGTGGCATTGTGCCTTGTTTGAGGTGAACTTAAGTAAAAAAAAAAAAAAAAAAAAAAAAAATGTACAATTCTTTCTCTTGTGTCATTAAGTTTCTTTTTTTTTTTTTCACACTACTTCAAGTTAAGTTATTATTTCCGGTGATACGCGATTTATTTTTTACATGAAAAATATGTTTTTCAAATTTGGTGTGCATTATATTGTGTATCTCTATGCATATAAAAACAGTCCCATATGAAAGAAAAAGGGCTACTTGTCTATATGGTGGACTTAATATATGGTTTTAAGTTGTCTTTCACAAAAAATTCTAAGTTGAAAATTTTAATGAATAAAATACTAAAGAAATTTTTGCCCTATTATCAAATTGTTTTCCTGTCTATTTTACATGGTCTAAAATCTGAGGGTTTTTTTTTATTATTTAAAAAAAAAATGTAGCTTGATCGCTAATGTGATCTGAATCATATTACAAAGATTCAATATGTTAGCTGTTGAAACGAATATTATATCAGCAGTCAAAGTTGCACTTCCGTGTCATCTTTTTACATTTTTTTTTTTAGGAGTTTCCCAATGTTTAGGCTGGTTTCATCTAGTAATTATTGCTTGCATTTTGCATTATGATGTATTTCCATTTACCACATGATGACATTACATTTGTAAGAATTTTTCACTTGTTCAAAGCCTGCATTCTTAGTTATGTGCTGAAAATTGCCTTCTGAACCAATAGCACACAAGACGGCAAATTTTCTAATTTCTAACAAACTTTCAACAGTCATAATTTGGTGACTAATTGAGCAACCAGAATAGATTTGGTACCCTTGTTTATGTTTTACAAAGATCTATGTGCTCCCATTTAAATTTCTTAGAAATAATGAAAATAGAACTTTGTTTTGGGATACCTAGTAGCAGAACATGAGTTCCCTAATTGTGCCCAACTCTGGTATGCAGTCTCTTTGTTTAATAGTGCTGCGTTTTCTTTATAAGTAAGGATTGCCATTATTGATTGATCACATCAGCAGAGGAGTGTTTTCTCAAAATCTTCATTCTTTTTTGTGAAATGAATTTTGTTATTGCATATTTGCAATAAATTTGTTTGTTCTTCTTGTTTCCGCAGATAGTATAGATACGTTAAGAGTGTGTATTGATGTGGGAGTCCAATGTGGTAAGCAACACAGAACAAAGGACATTATTGCTTGGGCCAAAAAGAAACGGCGTCACATACGCAGGGAAGAACTTCTGGCTTTTCTCTGTGGAAAGAACCCGCCCCTGCGCAATAGAAGCACATCGACTGGCAAAGCGGGCCCTTGGATGACGAAAGACTGGCCCTCCCAACGATTAGCCCACTGTGGTGGCAGGAGGTTGGAAGAAGATAACGACACGGAGTTACAGGCATTTAGTGATGCTTTGGCGTTGCAAGGTCAGTTATTTTCTTTGTGTTTTGACACTATAAAAACGTAGCTGTTCATGCTGTATCTGGGAAAACCAGTTTGTGTACAATTTCATGTTTTTTTTAGGTGGGGGTTTACAGTGGTGAGACCTCCCCCAGCCAACTCTTCCACCAGGTGTTTTTATTTTCTTTCTGAGGCACCATCTCATGTATAAAAGCCAGTATCGGCTCATTCGCCAATTGCAGATACAATTTTAATGACGTTAGTTTTTGCAAGAGGTGTTGTCCTCGCACATACAGCACATGGTATTCCCAAATGGTCACCCATCTGGCACTGACCAGGCAAAATGATAACGTACAATAAAATATTATTTCAAGATAAAATATTTCTGTGCTCAGAAAAACAATGTGATGTACAATCACATTTCAAAGATACTGACAGTTACAGGCATCGCATGATGTCTTCGTGTTTTGGAAAGATTTACTCTTTCTAATTTTGACACCATTGAAAGATGAATTTTTTTTTTTACGTTATTGCGTTAAAACAATTATTTACATTTTTTTTTTTTTTTTTTTTTACATCATTGATAGTTTTTTTATGCATAATACCATTTTCATTTTGTCTTTTGCTTAAAAAAAGATGTTTGTCTCTAAAAATTTCCCATCCTTTGTTCCTCAGAATCATAAATATGTATCGATGTACTATTTACAAAGTTATAGTTATTTTTGTATTTTTCTTTGTACATAAATTAACAGAAGCAGTTTAAATTTCATTGAATTGACTTATTTGTAGTAGACGCAAGTTTTTTTTTCTCAAGCAAAGGGAAGTAACTCTGTATGGATGAATACAATCCCCCCCCCCCTTAATGATGATAATGACCATTTGAAAATTAAGATTTTCTGGAAGGAATTAAAACGAATTGTATTTTATTCTTCTTAGCAACATTCTGCAATGATCCGCATAAAAAATTCATGCCTCAGAATAAAATATTGATTTTGTAAGAAAGTTATTGATGACAAAAAGATAAGGAGACTAGCTTTACTTTATATATTAACTTTATTTTTTTGGGGGGGGGGGGTTCTGTTTTAAGCTTTAATGGTTTGCCTTTATGTGGCGTTGATGTTTCTGAGATAAAATTACGAGATATCAAAAGATAAATATTTTTTTTTGTTTCTATTTAAGGTGCTTGCTGTTTGAATAAAAAATAAATCAATTGTTCCACATCCTTTTTTTTTCTCTCTCGTTGCAGGTTTGAACGGTGCTATGTCAAATGTTAGTGTAGGTTACCTGCCTCATAGTGGTGGTACATTGAACAGCAGGAATATGGAGGACCTTAACAGGTTCATACTTGATGAAATCTCCAGAAATTCTGACTCCCGCAAGAGAAGTCCTCCTACAGATGGCAAGGACTCTCCTTCTCGGAAAAAAAGTCGCATAATTTAGATCCAAATATAAACAATTTTTTTAAATTATCCAAAATGGACTACATAAACAACTGCCTACCGTTGGTAGGTGCTCTTCTATATAAAAAAAAAATACAGGTGCATACATATGTATGTAGATATATATATATATATATAATATATAAAATATACACAGGGGTATCCATTGTCTCTAGAGGCTGAAAGGAGGCCTCTATATATACATATGTATGTGTGTGTGTGTGTGTGTATATATCCATATATATATCTATATATATATATCGCATGTATATATGTAATAAAAGAAAGTGGAACGTGTAGATATATGTATCTCTTTAACTATATACATACATAAAAAAAAATGTTTGTGTGTGCATGTATATATATATATATATATATATATATATATATATATATATATATACATGTATGAATGGCATGCACACACATTCGGACACGTGTACAATTAGCTTCTTAATGGAGCTGCCTTTTGTGTGACCAGTGTTAAACCAATGCTGTTTGCTTCAGCCGATCCAAGACAAACCAGAAACCCACTGAACGGACACAATCCTGTGAATGACACAGCAGGGGATTAATGTTTAAAAAAAAAACAACAAAAAAAACGGAGGTTTTAAAAGCAGGGACTCTATCATTCATACACACACATTTAGCCATGTATTGTTGAAAACGAGTAACCATTATCATTTAAAAAAAAAAAAAAAAAGAAGAAACTTTTTTATTTTGACACGCCTGTTTTCTTATAAGTTTTCTAATAATAGGATCGAAATTATGAGGGAATTGTTTGAAGTATACTTCCAGTCTAATCTTAACGTTTAAAATTTAGATTGTTCGGACTACTATTCTCATCTTGGATGTTATTCTCACCACGTTTCGGCTGATGTACCTTTAAACCTTCTTCAGGTGTATCTTGTTGAACTCTCGAATCTGTAGGAATTTCAAACAGAACCCAAAAAGTCTTCTGTTCAAAATTCCATACAGATTCCCGAATTTGACAAGACTCTCCTGAAGAAGGTCGGAGGTTACATCAGCTGAAACATGAGAATAACCTCCAAGATAAGAACGGTAGTCCGAATAATCCAAATTATCAATCTTCATCAAAAAAAAATCTGACACAAGAAAATCTACGTCGCTACTTCTGTTATTGATATTATCATCACAATTTCAAAACTTTAGTCGTCACAAATAACAACAAATCCAACAACGGACATACATGACGATTAAATAAACCAAATATATACTGGAATATTTGACCTGATCGCAAACCTCAAACGGGCAGTCGGTGGTGCAATGAATATCAAAAACAGATATGGAATCGGCTGAGCCGAGTTCAAATCCAGTTGCGTCTATTGTATTCGTTTAATACAATACAATTGGGAAATGTGTGAACCCCTACTTGGCAGCTTCAGTGAATTGTTTCAAATGGGTATAATGTTTAAGCATTAAACAATCCCAAGAAGGGTTGGTATGCCGTAAAACAGACAAACTAGACTCCGATAGCTTCTCCATAAGTTTGATAATGTTATAAGAATCATTAAAACCGGTGTTTGAAAATGAAGACAAAATTAATCCAAAAATGAGTGATCAGGTTTTCAACTATACATGGTTGAATGGAACATTTCTGTCTTGATATACACTTTTCAAATCTATATATATATATACATATATTATACATACAGACACACAAACTCTTGTTATTAGAAAACCCACATCGATCAATGCAGCAACAAACCACAGAAGGCTGGAAGGAAAAGAAATGACCATAGTTAGATCTCTCATGCATTGTTTGCGATTGAGGGCATTTTATGTTTTAGGAAGAAGAAAAAAATGAACAATCTTGAGAAACTTTGTAATGATAAAAAATGATTTATGATACAGGAATTTTATTTATTCATTTTGCTTTTTTCCTATTTTATTTATTACATCTTTTCTTTAACAATTACAAAATCCCCTTTTTTCCCCCTTCCTTTCTTTTTAACAATTTTATTTATGTTGTTTTTAAGAGAGCAGGGCAGATATAAATTTATTATTAATAATTTCTCCCCGACGTCTACTTTCAGTTTACTGATACGACAGGGACGTGGTCGAAAAATACTGTTTTTCTTTAGTGGCACACGTTAATCATAATACTTGATTTTTTTTTCTTTAAACTTTAATTCTAGCCATAAATGAATTTCTAATCAACAGTTTAAAGGCATAAAAATCAATTTAATTTTTCTGCGGCCATGAAAGTAAACTGGTGCTGCTGATCTTTTTACTTTTAATAAATGAAAAACTATTGTCGGCATCTGTTTATTTTGTGAGCGTTCAACCTTTGAAAGTTTACAGATTAAAGTCAAGAATTGATTCTTTTGTTTGCTCTTAAACTGAAGAGAAGAGGAAAAAATATTTTTCGATCGCACTGTTGTCGTAGCATTGAACCTCTACTTTCTAACTTATATGAAGAAAACTTATGCAAGAATGAGAAACATTTGTGATTTGTTCAGGAATGAAAAAGCCTTTTACGACTGGTCAGTTTATATTTTTATTTCTATTGGCCATGTTTATTTTCTTAAACACAAAAGAATGCTTTTCCGCTGTCTCCGATTCTTCTTTCCTAACTTCCATCATTTACTACTACTACTACTACCCTCCTTTTTCTCATTCTCATCAGTTTGATGCTTACATAAAAATGAATGGAAATATTTTTATATTCGGCATCTGATCAGTTTAATGAATCTATGCCAAGTAAACGCTTTACAATTCTCTTTTATTTGGGCCAAAGTGGCAGGATTGATAATAAAAAGTATATCTTTTTGTGGTCTGAGTGAAAAAAGCAATTTACGTCTTTGCTTGCGCTCGTAAAAATACATTTTCTTAGTTGGCAAAAAGGAAGCACGATAATAGCTCTCTTTCTCTTTTTTTTTTTTTTTTTTTTTTTTTTTTTTTTTCCCCCTCACATTGGTGAAGAAGGTCTAGGCTGGACAAAAAAAAAATTTTTTTCTTTAATATTTTGAGCTTCATGTCAACTAAATAATATATATATATATATATATATATATATATAAATATTGACATTCTATTATTTATATATATTAGCCTGCTGACTGATGAGAAGATGGTAGCTATTCTCCCTCCTTCTCTCACGGGCCGGATTTACTACCTACTTATAAACCGATGGTATCTCTGGCTAATTGATTTATCTCTGTATAGTATCATATCTAATATATATGTATATATTACATGCATACATACATACATACACCCTTTTGTTTTTAATCTTCTATTGTACAATAAACTGTGCTGCTCAAAGGGTCCATTTGCTTCTTGAAGCATACAAGACTTTTTTTTCTCGTGTTTTAAGGCGTAAATGAGAAAAATTGTACATCTTTGCTGGTTTCATCAAATCTCTTGATAAAAGTTAATTCATATGCAACAAAAATTGTTTCTTTGTTTTTTTTTGTTTTTTTTTTCTTTTCAGAAATTTCCATCATAAGCTTATTATTATCAAATCTTTTCTACAAATATATCCACCTATCTCATTACCCTCTCTCTTCGAATCTTTTTCCCTCTTCCGCTTTACATGCCAATTGTTAGGGGAAGTTATCTTGAATTCTTGGTTGTTGCTATTCAATGCTGAGTCTTCTATCACTTCACCAAGGGCAAGTAAAGTTATACTCTTACAAAAGGTGGATGATTGAGATGCAGAACTTAATTGCAATCTATAATATTCTTTTAATCCTCCTCTTCCTCCCTGTAAAGCTGCAGCTTCTTAAGTGTGATGTGGTGGCGGCTTTTTTTTTTTTTTTTTTTTTTTTTTTTTCCTTAAGAAAATATGAACATTCTTTAGATAATGTTGAGTACACTATACTGCTGGTCTTATTTTTACGGAGAAAGTATATAAATGTAAAGAAATATTGGGGGGGGGGGGGGTCAGATGGGATCTTACCTTCTCTAGAAACCTTTAATCTATGATGGCATTCAATGTCAAGTGCTGGTTCCTTTTTTACGTCAACTGTTATTTTAATGCATTTTATATATATATATATATACTCAATTTCAGGATGATTACTTAACACCTGCGAAACATGTATTGTTACGTTCATTGATGCAGAGGTGTTCGCTCCTCACACAACCTCCACTGCTCGTAGTTAAAACAAAACAAAAAAAAAAAATGATTAGTTTTACAAATAAAAATGTTATTAACTTGGTATTATGCGTTCCAAAACCGCAACGATTATCAAAGACAAGTTAGCAGAATGATAGAGGTAAGATAAAATGACAAAACTTTCAGATAACAAGTTAATTTTAATCATAATAAGGTAAAAGAACATGTGTGCAAAACATAATACAGTATTAACTACAGGAAAGGAGATGGGCTCTATCAGAACGACATGCAGATCAATGGATAAAAGTTCTAATACCTATTGTTAAAATTTCACAGAAATTGGAGGTTTCTAAATTTTCACAAAGAGCTTACATACTCTTTTTACCTCCTTTGAATAAAACTAAATATAGCCATCTTATGCGTAACATCTATGTTCCAGAATTCATAGTGATCAGTTAATTAGTTTAGAAGTGAAGCCTATACATACAAATATATCAACAGATTTAACACTCAATTTTAGGATCTATAATGATTATTTTACATCAATGAAAAATGCATTTATAAAGGTGACAAATATTGTATAAGCTTTGCTTATGTTTGTATAATACTACGGTAAAGATGATTCCTATATTTTTATTTTTGCAATACAATTCATGTTCCTCAAATTAAATTATTTGTAAACATTTTTAAATGCTTATACCACTGCCTGTCTTTCAGTTTTATCTAAAACTAACTACCTGCCCGGAAGTCTTTTTATTTTCATTTTTTTTTAATTAGGAATTTAAAAGTTAAATTTAATTATTCCAGTATTATTTGGTCATTAAATTATTCATTGAACCAAAAATTTTATAAAACAACTATTTTTGTTAATGGAATGTTTTAATCTGTATTTATAAAATGATTGGGTTTTAATGGCTTCCAAAAATTTGATACTTGAGGATTTGCTAAAAATTTTAGAGCCAAAAATGATTTTTATTCGAATCCTTTCAAATTTTGAAGAGTCACAAAGTAATTTTTTGCCAAACTGTTGATAAAGGGTTAAAATGACTGACTTGTTTACGAAGAAATGGAAATGCATTCTAGTGGATATAATTTTGTCATTTTTTTCTTTTTTACTAGAACTTTTAAAAAGTTTAATAGACTCACAAAAAATGATAGCAATTTTATTAATATAGAGATTTTATCTTTTCCAATTCTTGCCATCTGAATGTCAGATGTACATTCCACATTACTTTTCTATTTTTGTTAAAAACCCATTTTAGCAACATTTAAAAAAGAAATCTGATGCTTTAATCAAGTTAAATCAACTAATATTATTTCATTAGTGAAACATAAGAGGCACCGAAGGTGGATATATGTATATCTAACAGGTGTGAACTGTGGACGGCAAGATTCATCAAGCATTTTGAAAATGCTGTCTGCGACAAAGATGAAAAGATTACAATTGTTTGGGAACTTTTGAGATGAGGATTGATGATTTATATAATTCGGACTACTATTCTCATCTTGATTGTTATTTTCACAACATTTTGGCCAATGTAACCTCTGATCTTTTTCAGGTGCATCTTTTTGAACTTGGGAACCTGTATGGAATTTCGAACTGAATCCGTTATCCACGGAGGTAGATTGTTCTCATTTTATCAGCCATGAGTTGGTTAACAATCAGTTCTAAGTGACAATCTTTTGAAGGTTCAATCCTTACTACAGGCCATGATAACTAAGAATAATCCAAATTTACACTTCTACCCGGTCATGACTGACAGATTGAAAACAATTTACCCCCTATTAAATGGGGTTTTAGTTAGAAATTCCATATAGATTATCAAGTTTGACCATTAGTTTCCCAAGTATGAAAAAAATGGGTCTTTTTTCTTTTCATTTTTACTTTAGGCTGGAAATGTAAGGGAGATAACTTTACTTATTTTTAGATTTTTTTTTTTCCCCCACTATTGATTTTAACAAAGATTTTTTTCATATTAAGAAACAAGGAAACAAAGAATAATCTGAAAAATTATGTTAAGAAACAACGAAAGAATATTGTTCTCAATTACATTGGTTAAAATTATGTGATATCATTCAATGTAACGTAAACATGTCCTGTTGGGTTCTTCAGAGTTTCCGGATTTTCCTTTTTCCATGTATCCACAAACCTTCATGTAAATTGAAAAAATTGTTTTTTCCTTAAATAAAATTGTATTGTTTGTATTTAATATTTATTTAGATATGACAATGTTTCTTTTTACCCCCAAGAGAATTTTTTTTTTAACTGATCTTAGTTTTAGCCAATAAAAAGTTTTCTTCATTTCAATTTCAAAAGAAATTTCCAAAATCTTTTTTGTAAATAAAAATGAATTGTTGAAAAAAATCTGTTAAAATAAATAGTTGATAAAAAATTATCTCCCTTTGCCATCCTAAAGTAAAAAAAGGGCCAAAAAATGTACCTGAAGATCTGAGGTTGACTGAAACGTTGTGAATATAACATAAATGAGAATAGTAGTCCAAATAATAAAATTATGATAATTGCATCTGTATTGTCGGTCTTTTCAATTCATTCCCATGGCAAATTGAAACAGTTTTTATTTTTATTTTTATTTTATTTTTTTAATGGTAATATAGTTCTCTCATTCCAAATATGGTAAATGATAATTTTGAACTTGTATCTACCAAATACAGTAATTAAATTTGTCTTTTCATAAATTAATGTAACTCCTGCCATTTTTTTTTTTTTTTTTTTTTTTTTTTTTTTTTTTTTTTAAATTTCCTTGGCTTGATTTTATTTTACGGAGAATGGAGGTGTGAAGGTAATATGTATGGGAGTATGAAAATAAAGTGTTTTTGTATTTAGCTAAAAATGTTCTAGTTCATCAGTTCTGTAAACGTGTTTCCAGCCACATAAAACGCTGAGGTCAAAAGGGATGTTTAGGTGCGTCACCACACAAATGTAGTTGGACTTCCGTTGTCTTGCTCATGCCTATTTTAAGATATATATTCTTTTCCTTTAAGAAATAAACGCGTCTTATCTAGTGGGGAAATAAGGTACTTTGTAGACCTTCCCAAGAAATCTTTTATCAAAAGAAAAAACTAAACTTTCTGCTCTGTCATAATACCTAACTTTTCTCCAACACTTTTACTTGTCCTTGTTGGCTCAGCTTTATTCTATCTTTTTAATTCATATCTCCATCTGCCGACCATAGAAGCAGAAGGCCCCTGAAAAGAAAGAAAATGGAAAGATTTTGATAGCTAAAAGTTATTTAAAAAAAACAATATAATAAACTCTTCTTTCCGATTGTAATTTCGGTGTACAAAAATCTCATTTCTCTTTCAAAAAAATAATATTTTCTATGCAAAATGTTGACTTCTTTTAAGCTTGGAATAGCTTGCATGATTGATTCTTTCAAACCTGTCTCCAATTGCCTCTTTTTCAACTTTGTAATATAATTTGTTTTACCTACTGGTCATTCTGGCCACACTTGAGCTATTTAGATGATTAATTCATTGGTGTCTACTAAAAACTAAGAGGCAATCAGCCATATTGGATTATACCTCTTGCTGATGATGTGAAATAAGTTTTTTTTTTTGTTCCTTCTTCATCCCAATTTTTAAAAATAATTTTTGTTCTATTTATATTTTAAAGCTTCCCACTCACTCTTGCTCTCACTCTCGCCCTCTTTCTCGTTCTCTCACTCTCGCCCTCTTTCTCGTTCTCTCACTCTCGCCTACTTTCTCGTTCTCTCGCTATATATATCTATCTATCTCTTTCTCTCTCTAGGGTAAACTATGGAATCAAACCAAATGGAAATCTCTCTTCTCTTCCAGTCTTTCCATGATTCTATTTTGCATTCCTATTCATTTTTTTCTTCCAAATCCTGTGATTCATTTCTTTATGAAAAAAAAATAGAACGAGTTTTATAATGAAATATTGTATTGAACTGACTTGATATGTATATATATATATATACACACGCACACACACACGCATGAGTAAATGGCTTAAATACATATGTATGAGTATGTATGTGTTTTTTTCTATATAATATATATATACACATACGCATAACAAACCTATGCATTAAATGTACATATGCAAAAAATAACATACATACTCATGACATTGAAAAGTTTGTAAAATATTACATGAATAAAAAAATTTTAAATACAAACAAAAATACTAAAAAAAAAAACGAGTCTGTTTTTCCTTTTTTATTTTAATTTCACTTTTTCCTAGCAATGACAAGATTAGTTGGGTTTAGGAGAAAAATTAGCAGACATGTCCAACAAATTTCACCCCCCTTTACTCTAAAAAAAAAAAAAAAAATTAATTTGTGGGGAATATTTGGATTGCTATATCTATTGAAAAGATTGACTTTTAATTTTTCTATAAGTTTGACTTAAAATTATTTCCTTGCACCCCCCCCCCCCTGCTTGAAATTCTGAAAGGGTGTTTGTGAAGATATTTTATTTGATTTTTTGATAAACACCCATTGAAAAATGCGAATGTTGACATTTTACTCATCTAGTAAACAGAACCCCTGCTTAAAAAATGGAACAAGTATTTTTTATTTATATGAAAAGTTTCTGCTTAATCGATATTATACAAAACAATTAAATAAAAAAAAAAAATTTTTAAGTTTTCAAACTCTTAAAAATCAACAATAAAATGTCTCATCATTGGATACTTGTGTGAGTCAATAAACCTGGAAATTATTAAAAACTAGTTTTTTAAATTGTATAAATTAAACGTACCATTTCCTCTGATAACAGCCATATATATATATATATATATATATATATATATATACAGGGTGTTTCAAAAGTCTTGGGAACATTACAAATGCGTATATCTCATGAACTATTCCAGGTAGAAAAATGAAACTGGTGCTATTTTAAAGCTTGCTTAATCAAGTTTTTGGTCATACTAATGATTTTCGTGTTATCTTTCCCGGTGCAGTAATGGCGTTCTCTAAACAAGACAAGGCATTTTGCGTCCTCCAATTTGCAAAGACTGAATCGTGGACATGTGTTCAGCGTGCATTTCGCAGGAAATTTAAAAAAGAAGCCCCTGAAAGGAAATCCATTGTCAGATGGCATGCTAAATTTGTGAAAGATGGGTGTTTGTGCCCAAGTAAGCAAACAGGTCGCCCTTCAACTTCAGAAGATGCAGTTGAGCAAGTTCGGACAGCCTTTCAGCGGAGCCCCCGTAAATCAGTGAGAAGAGCCAGCAGGGAACTTCAGCTTGCTCCAGCAACTGTCTGGCGTGTTTTAAGGAAACAACTGCAAATGGTACCTTACAAGCTCAAGTTGGTCCAAAAGTTGAAGGACACTGATAAGCCACTTCGCCATGACTTTTGCATTGCAATGCAAGAGAAGTTGGAAGATAACGGCTTTGATGACCGGCTTGTTTTTAGCGATGAGGCGACCTTCCATCTGAATGGCAAAGTTAACAAGCATAACACTCGCATATGGGGTACTGAGAATCCTCATGAACTTCTTGAGCACGAGCGAGATTCACCAAAAGTGAACGTGTTTTGTGCAATTTCCAAGAAAGGTGTCTATGGACCGTTCTTCTTTGAAGAGGCAACTATCACTGGTGAATCCTATCTCAACATGCTGGAAGACTGGTTAATGGCTCAGTTGGAACAAGCAGAATCTGATGACTTCATTTTTCAACAAGATGGTGCACCACCACACTGGAGTCTTAGAGTAAGGCAGTTTCTTAACACAAGGCTGCCTGGTAGATGGATTGGGAGATCTGGGCGAGGTGATGACGTTCTCATGCCCTGGTCTCCAGATCTTACCCCGTGTGACTTTTTCCTTTGGGGCTTTGTCAAGCAACAAGTCTATGTGCCGCCCCTTCCAAGAGATATTGACGAACTAAAGGCTCGAGTAACGGCAGTTGTGGGAACCATTGACGTCAAGATGCTGGAACGCGTTTGGCAGGAAATGGACTATCGACTAGATGTCTGCCGTGTGACGAATGGTGCTCATATTGAGCAACTTTGAAGATTCCCCACAAAACTTGAAACTTTAACCTTTCCAACGGTACCAATTTCATTTTTCAACTCCTAATAGTTTTTGAGTTATTAAAAATCGTTATGTTCCCAAGACTTTTGAAACACCCTGTATAATATATATATATAATATTTATGTATTTATTTCAAGATTTTAATTATATCATCTTGTAATAATTTACCTGTTTCTAGAGAATCTCCACAGTAAACTGTGGTTATCCGGGTAGTCTACTATAAAAGACGGACCACTTTCTTCAACATCCAAAAATATCCATCACATGAAGAAAAAAACAGTCAAAGCAACAAGATTAAAAATGCAGAATGTTTTTTTTGAAAAGTAATCTGAAGAGATATATAAAGTTAGATGTGTTTATATATTTGTATGTAGTTTAAAACAAACAAAAATAGATGGCTTTACAAAGAGCATCATGGATTTTTGATCCTTTGAACATTCTTCATGGTCATAATTATATCTTCTAACTGGTGAACATAATTTTATTCTTGTTGCTTTGACTCTTATTTCTTTCTCCATGTGATGGAGTCGACCATTTCTTGTTTTTCTATTTATTTTTTTTTTTTTTTTTTAACATAGTTCACCCCAAACAAGGCAGGACGCCACTGTAGACGTAAATTAAGGATTCTGAAGAAAGGGATCCCATTTATAGTAAACTGCCTGGAGAATCCTGGTTTACTGTGCAGATTCTCTAGAAACATGTAAATCTGTTGAGTTGGTTTGGGTATAAATTATTCTAAGATGATGAAATAAAAATCTTTAAATTAATACAATTATTAGCTCTATTTAATTGCTAAATATCGAGCTTGTCATTTGCAATTAAAATCAGATTCCAATGTGAATCTATCTGAATTATATAAATTTATATTATCATAAGCTCTTGTATGTATGTATATATGTATGCAGGGCTTTATGCGCTCGACTACTTTTGGAGCTGCTCCAACGCCCAAAATTGGAGCTGGCTCCTCTCACGCTCCCCCTTTTCAAAAAGAAGCCGCTCCTGCTCCTGCTCCAACTCCTATAAAAAAAGGAGCGGCTCTTTTTCAGCGCTCCATAATAAAAATGTACCTTCTTTCATAAACGTTCTATTCTGCCAATGAGTGGCTGAAGGATAGGGGTGGGCGTCAAAGGATCTCGTCAATATGGGTTGAGATGTCACTTTAAGTGTAAGACCGTAAGATAATATTTGACAAAATCTCGCTAATATTTTGAGAGTTATAGGAGAACATGTCGGACGAAGTATAGGATTATACGTAAATTTTTGTTTCCTGAGGTATAAAATAGAAATAGAAAATCCCTGAAGTATTTTAAAACAATTTTAATATTCATTACATTAAGAACCTATTTTTTCAGGAAAGGAAAATTTGACCCGATATATTTAGATTTGTTTTAAGTAAATAAAGTTTTACTTTTAAACATTTCTCTGGGAGAGGAGAGACAGCCAGGGCAACATTAATCGTCGTACTGTTGTTTAATATTTGTTTGTTTTACGAACGTAACTATATTGTATAATGTATATTATTTACAACAGAGAAACGTGTAAGTACTTTCAAACAAATCGATTTATCCATTATCTTTTCAATAGTTCAATTTGGAGCGAAAAAAACCCAAGGAAGTTAATTTTTTAAAGATTGGCCAAAAAATATCAATAAATTGTCAATAAACAATTCAGAGATCCATTTAATGTTTTAAAATTTCATACAAAATATCTGGCTTAGACCTTGGGAGTTGAAAAAATATTGGGTCAAATTTTCCTCCACTGAAAAATTAACTGGAGTAAGTTTTCCTAGGTCGGGTGAAAACATTTATTAAAATTAAAAATTTGAATAAAAAAGGTGAAAACGTCTATATTTGAAATCTCAAACAAAAACAAACTGTTTACAATTTTAATATTCGATATTAGATTTTTTAAGATGAAGAAAGATATCTAATGTACTTTCGATTCTAAAAAGACAACAAATTAGTCAGAAAGTCTAATTATTTGCTTTTTTAAATTAAAATGTAAGATATTTTCTTTAATTTAATTAAATTTAGACATCGGTTTCATTGTAGAATAGGGACCGCTGTTTTCTTTTACTCATTTCGCTTGGTATTTGCCCAAATTTTGGATAAAACTGGTTGTTGGTCTTAATTATATTTTTGGTCCTGAAATAAAATTCTCATTTACTTATTAAAGTGTTGAGAATCTAACTTTAATTCCAGGTTTTAATCGCTGGCGGCCATGTTGGTTTTTATTGTTTTTTCCTTGGACTAAAGATATTTTTACTGCTTTAACATTTTATTACACACAAAAAACAAACTTTGAACATTCTATTTACAAACGCAAGTTTTAACGAATTTAAAAGCAAACATGAAAAAGTTAAAACATACTAGTCATGAATTTAAGAATAACAAAATGTCACCGAAAAGACGGTGGGTATAGATGTGGCATAAAAGTTCAATTTGATATATGCTAAAAAATAAATTAGAATTTTATGTCAGGACAAAATGTACCATTTCACCCCAAAAATCGATTTTATCGAACATTTGGGTGAATACCAAGCTAAATGGGTGAGAAAATCCAACTGCCCCTATAGTATAATTGAACCTAAAATTCTTTATTTAAAAACATGAATTAAAATGGCTTATTTATTCAATCAGCAATATACATCCTTGTCATGAATACAAAAAAAGTTCAAATCTATAAGAAAATAACTTCAAAGATATCTAGTCTCACTGGCGCATATACATATGTGTTTATAGATGTGTATATATATATGTGTGTGTATATGTATATATATATATGTGTGTGTATATGTATATATATATGTGTGAGTATATATATATATGTGTGTGTATATGTATATATATATGTATGTATACCTGTGGGTGTATATATATATATATACGTGTAAGTGTGTGTGTGTGTATATATATTTGTGTATGTATGTGAATATATATATATATGTGTGTGTATGTATGTGAATATATATATATATGTGTGTGTATGTATGTGAATATATATATACATGCGTGTATATATATATGTATATATATATACATGCGTATATATGGATATATATGTAAATACATGCGTGTGAATATATATAGTGTGTATATATGTATATATATATAGGTGTGTGTATATATATATATAGGTATATATGTAAATATATACGTGTGTATATATATATATGTAAATAGATGCATGTATATATATATACGTGTGTGTATATATATATATATATGCAAATACGTGTGTGTGTATATATATGTAAATACATGTGTGTATATATATATATACGTGGATATATATGTGTATATATATATATGTGTGTATATATATATGCATATACGTGCGGGTATATATATATATGTATATACATGCGTGTATATATATACGTGCGTGTATATATATATACACGTGTGTGTATATACATATATACTTGTGTATATATATGTATATACATGCGTGTATATATATGTAAATGCATGCATATATTTATATATATACGTAAGTATATACGTGTGTACATATATATGTATATGCATGTGTGTATATATGTATATGCATGCATGTATATATGTGTGTATATATGTATATGTATATGCATGTGTGTATATATGTATATACGTGTGTGTGTATATATGTATATACGTGTGTATATATGTATATGTATATACACGTGTATATATATATATATATACATGTAGGTGTGGATATATACGTATATACTTGTGTGTATATATGTATATACATTTGTATGTATTAGTGTGCGTATATACATATGTATATACATCTGTGTATATATGTATATACATCTGTGTATATATATATGTATATATATATATATGTGTGTGTGTATATACATGTGTATATATATATGCGTGTGTATATATATATGTATATACGTGTGTATATATATACATGCATGTATATATACATGCGTGTATAAATATGGATATACATGTGTGTATATATATATACGTGGGTATATGTATATACATGCGTGTATATAAATATACGTGGGTATATGTATATACATGTATATACATGCGTGTATATAAATATACGTGGGTATATGTATATACATGTATATACATGCGTGTATATAAATATACGTGGGTATATATATATGTATTTACATGTGTGTATATATATATACATGGGTATATATATGTATATACATGTGTGTATATATATATACATGGGTATATATATGTATATACGTGTGTGTATATATATACGTGGGTATATATATATGTATATACATGTGTGTATATATATATATATGTATATACGTGTGTGTGTATATATATATATATACGTGGGTATATATGTATATACATGTGTGTATATATGTATATACGTGTGTGTGTATATATATATATATACGTGGGTATATATGTATATACATGTGTGTATATATATATGTATACGTCTGTATATAAATATATATGTAAATACATGTGTGTATATATATATATACGTGTGTGTGTGTATATATATATATACGTGTGTATATATATATATATTATATACATGCATGTATATATATACGTGTGTATATATGTATATACATGCGTGTATTTATATGTATATACATGCGTGTATTTATATGTATATACATGCGTGTATTAATATATATATACATGCGTGTATTAATATATATATGTATATACATGCGTGTATATATATATGTAAATACTTGCGTTTATTTATATATACATGTGTATATATATGTATATACATGCGTGTATATATATATGTAAATACTTGCGTTTATTTATATATACATGTGTATATATATATGCATATGCATGTGTGTATATATGTATATACATGGGTGTGTTTATATATGTATATACATGTGTGTATATATATGTATATACATGTGTGTTTATATATATATACATGTGTGTATATATGTATATACATGTGGGTGTGCATATACATATACATGTGTATATATATATATGTATACATGTGTGTATATATACATTTTTATATATATATGTATATACATGTGTCTATATATATGTATATACATGTGTATATATATATATGTGTGTATACCTATAGATGTGTGTGT
>OY744519.1:121629575-121667075 GCA_963556195.1 Sepiola atlantica | reverse complement strand
ATATATATGTGTGTGTATATATATATGTATATACGTGCGTGTATATATATGTGTGTGTATATATATATGTATATACGTGCGTGTATATATATGTGTGTGTATATATATATATGCATATACATGCGTGTATATACATGTGTGTGTATATATATGTATATACATGTGTGTGTATATATATGTATATACATGTGTGTGTATATGTATATACATGTGTGTATATATATATATGTATAAACATGCGTGTATATATATATATATATATATTTACTTGCATATATATGTATATACATGCGTGTATATATATATATATATACATGTATATATATGTATATAAATGCGTGTATATATATATATGTATATATTTATATGTATATACATGCATGTATTTATATACGTGTATATACATATATGTATATACATGCATGTATATATATACGTGTGTATACATATATGTATATACATGCATGTATATATATATGTGAGTATACATATATGTATATACATGCAAATATATATATATATACTTGTGTATACATATATGTATATACATGCAAGTATATATATATATGTGTGTGTATACATATATGTATATACATGCGTGTATAAGCATATACGTGTATATATATTTATATACATTCGTTTATATATATATATATATGTATATACATGTGTGTATGTGTGTGTATATATATGTACATACGTGTGTGTATATATATGTATATACATGTGTGTATGTGTGTGTATATACATGTGTGTATATATGTGTACACATGTGTGTATACATGTGTGTGTATATATATATATATATATATATATATACATGCTTGTATATGCATATACGTGTATATATATATGTATATACATGTGTGTGTATATATATATGTATATAAATGTGTATATATATATGTATATGTATATATATGTATATGTATATAAATGTATATGTATATAAATGTGTATATATGTATATACATGTGTATATATGTATATACATGTGTGTGTATATATATATGTATATACATGTGTGTATATATATATGTATATACATGTGTGGGTATATATATATATATATATATGTATATACATTTGTGTGTATATATATGTTTATACATGTGTATATATATATATGTATATACATGTGTAGGTAGATATATATGTATATACATGTGTGGGTATATATATATATATATATATATGTGTATATACATGTGTGGGTATATATATATATGTATATACATGTGTGGGTATATATATATGTATATACATGTGTGGGTATATATATGTATATAAATGTGGGTATATATGTATATAAATGTGGGTATATATGTATATAAATGTGTGTATATATATGTATATAGATGTGAGGGTATATATATGTATGTAAATGTGGGTATATATATGTATATAAATGTGTGTATATATGTATATACATGTGTTTATATATATATATATGTGTATACATGTCTGTATATGTGTGTATGTATATAGATGTGTGTGCATGTATATAGATGTGTGTATATATGTATATTGATGTGTGTGTATATATATATACATGTATATAGATTTGTGTATATACATATGTATGTATATGTGTGTATATACATGTGGATATGTATATGTATATAGATGTGTTAATATATATGTATATAGATGTGTGGATATATATATGTATATAGATGTGTGTATATATGTATATACATGTGTATATGTATATACATGTGTGGATATATGTATATACATGTGTATGTATATACATGTGTGTATACATGTATATACATGTGCGTATATATATACATGTGTATATATTTATGTGTGTATACATGTATATACATGTGCGTATATATATACATGTGTTTATATTAATGTGTGTATATATATATATGTATATTAATGTGTGTGTATATATATGTATATACATGTGTATATATGTATATACATGTGTGTATATATATGTGTGTGTGTATAAATATGTACATATTAATGTATATATATATATGTGTGTGTATATATATGTCTGTGTATATATTAATGTGTATATATATATGTGTGTGTGATTATATTAATGTTTATATATTAATGTATATATATATGTGTGTGTATGTATATATGTCTGTGTATATATTAATGTGTGTATATATATATATATGTATATATATGTGTGTGTATATATATATGTGTGTATATATGTATATATTAATGTGTGTATATATGTATATATATGTGTGTGTATCTATATATGTGTTTATATATATTTGTGTGTATATTTATGTGTTTATATATATATGTATGAGAAAGGAAGGATGAATGTAATCCGACGTAATGGGAAATGAAAAGGAAAAACTAAAAAGGATGTTTTTTTATATATTCATCAACGTTTCGTCTTTATTGTAAGACTTCCTCAGGATGATAATTTTAGAAAAATGTCATGCAACTATGTGAAAATATTGGGTTGACATGGTGGGTTGATGAGAAAACGTAGTAGCTACTACTGGGTGCGCAGGACCGAGGTCCGGGCTTAGTGAAGTCAGTAGCATGGAATGAGGTTTATGAGAATGGTTCTGAGTGGAAAAGTGAAGGGGTGGGGGTGAACGTAAATAATGTGAAGAAGTGGAGGGGTGGGGAAAGAGGAGGGGAAGAGGGAGGCTCTGTGATTTTGGTGTGTTAGTAATGTCATGGTTTTAAAAAAGATTTGAAAAAATTGAAATGATGAAGGTAGTTTGAAAGTAGGAGGGGTGGGTGGGTAAGAGTGTGAGAGAAATAGTCGAAAAGATGAAATGGGTAAGGACGCGAGAGGGGTGATTTTGTTGTGGTTAAGTGTGAAATTTTTGGAGAGTAGTAGTGTTTGACCAGCTGGCTATGTTAAGAATGTGTGAAATGAGTAAGTTAGAAGGTTTAGATTCGTGGTGAATCAAAATGTGTGTGTGTGTATGGGGTGGGGTTTTATGCAGAGACTTGTATGTGAGTATAACTGAGAGCGATGAGAAAAAAATAGAGGTTAGCCATGATCTAGGTTAAGTTTTTGTTCAGTGAGGATAATTTTGCTTATTAAGGGGGATAGATTATAAAAGCCATTTCGTTGTCTGATGGTGTTGGAGGCTGTGATTAGTGCGGTTTTCAGTAGTCTTTGCCAAGCTTTGTTGTGGATGTATTTGGTGATTTTGGCTTGTTCAAATTTGAAAGCATGACTGTGCTCTAATGCATGGGAGAAAAGCGCACTGAGAGAAGTTATTGTTTTTTATGTCTGATTCGGATAATGGAAAGGATCCTCACAAAGATATCCAGACATAAGTTATCTGTCATATTCATATACAAATAATACACTGGAATTATAGGCCCATGTGCCCAAATTCTACCATATATTAAATTGTTTTTAACGTCAATACGTAGTTAAAGCAAAATAAATTGTTTTGGATTATTAAAATAATTTCCAACGCTATTGATAATGTTTACCCATTCATTTATTTCGTTTTTATTATCGTTGATGTTTGAATTCATGTTTTGAAACATGATGTCAATCATAAATCTATGACGTCATGCCAAAGCTATAATTATTTTGTTACGGTAATGTTTTAAGCTCTATACGAAAGTTCAAATAGGTCAGTTGATAAAACCTCAGACTGGAGATCTTAAGGTTTCGGTTTCAGTTTTATTTGTTAGGAATTTATTATTTACTATTTATGCAATATTCTCCATTTCCAAAAGTAGTTAAGACCTCTGATATTTCGAAATGAGACAAATTCTACAATGTATTTATTACGTTAAGAAAAAATTGTGAGAGACGGACAAAATCTCTTTCTATAGGATATTATATGTATCTCTGGAGCTAAATGTTTATATAATTTCTTGATCACTTATAAATAAGTTTTTAAAGTATGTAATTTATTTTTAGCCAAAACTTGTTAAATCTCTTAATTTGCTTCTACTTCTACTGTGTTATTTATATTTGTGTAGACAACACTCTATAATCTCAGTTCTCTTATTTATAATATATATATATTTATAGTATATATAATAACTAGCAGGACAACCGAGGTTCTAATTTTTATAAAATACGAGGGGCGTTCAATAAGTAATGCCCCTGACCCACTTCCAGTTATCTGATCTAGATGAAATTTTGCATGTGTAATGATTTATATATATATGGGTTATGTTGCTAAAACAGCTCTGAATTAATTGTGGTTTCTGATTTACAGGTGTTTGAACTGAATCAGGTGTGAAATGAAGCCAGTTGAGTGTCGCTCAGTGATCCGGTTTTTGTATTTGAAAGGACGCACACCAAAGGAGACTTTTGATGAAATGAAAGAAACTTATGGTGATGATGCCCCATCATATGACCTTGTAAAACGCTGGCATCGTGAATTCAAACATGGTCGGAAGTCTGTGGAAACAGCTCCCAGACCTGGTCGTCCCTCTTCTGCCATTGATGAGGCATCTGTTTGTCAAATTGAGACTGCCATTTTGGAAGATTAACACATTACTATTCGCCAAATAGCCGAAGAGGTCAAGATTAGTACAGGGTCTGTGGAAACTATCATTCATGACCATTTGCACATGTATAAGGTATCTGCCAGATGGATTCCCAGGTTGCTCACACCTTTCCAGAAGCAAGAATGCGTCGAGTGCTTGAGGATGAATTTGGAGATGTGCCAAGAAGATGAGTCAAAGTTTTTCAAAAGACTGATTACACAAGATGAAACTTGGGTCCATCACTATGATCCAAAGACCAAAGCCTAGTCAATGCAGTGGAAGCACTTGGACTCACCACCTCCAAAGAAGGCAAGGGTGCAGCCCTCCGCTGGCAAGGTCATGCTCACAGTCTTCTGGGCCCAGGACGGAGTAGTGATGACAGATTTCCTGGCAAAGGGTACCACAATTACAGGAGCCTATTACGCTTCACTTTAGATGAAATTAAGAGAAGCTATCATAATCAAGAGGCAGAGCAAGGTCAGCAAAGGTATCCTCCTCCTGTAGGACAACGCTCCGGTCCACAATTCGCATGTCGTCAGATCAGAAGCACGGGCGTGTGGCTATGAAATCCTCCCCCATCCCCCTTACTCGCCTGACCTTGCACCCTCTGACTTTCATCTCTTCCAAGCCATGAAGTTGTTTTTGAAAGGAAAGCATTTCCCAGATGATGCAGCTTTGATTTCTGAAGTTACGACGTGGTTGGAGGACCAACCTGGGGTGTTCTACAAAAACGGTGTCCAGAGCTGCATCAAACGATGGGAGAAATGCATAACTCTGGGTGGTTTCTATTTAGAGAAAAACTAATAACTGTGCCAAGTTTCATTAATCTACTGCTATGGGAAATGGGTCAAGGGCATTACTTATTGAACGCCCCTCGTATGTAAATTACCAAAAGTAAAACTAAACAATCTACTTAATATTGTAATATGAAATGTTAAAATTCATTTAGGGACAAAATCAGAATAAAAATAATTATGCCCCGAATGAGGTTTGAACTTACAACCTCTGTCTGTAAGTACAGCGTACTAACCGATTGAGTCACTGTGGCAATTAGGAAATGGCAATGCTATTAACTATATAAACTAAAACAGTCTCACTCACTCACACACACATCGAATGTGGGTCAGCCGATGAATACAAAAAATTGTCTCTTAGCGTTATTAAATTTGTTATGGGTGATAGTGGGAGGACTTTTTAGTGTGAGGGTAAAGCTCCTCCGCCTTCCTTTGTTCATGACTAATCAAAAATATTAAAATCGATTAAACAAATACATCTGAAGTGGTGAGATAAATCTTTTATAACTATATAAAGGGGGGGTGGGGTTGAATGAGGGTCTATTATGACATCGCAAGAGTTTTATAAATATTTGTGTATGGTTGTTGGAAAGCAGCAGCCAGTGGTATTAGGGCTGCAACCTGGTTAATAGGTCTTTGGTGAAAATTCAGAAGTCAAAATCAGGATCTGTTGTCCTCTGGGCGTGTCAGTCTGGTAACTGCAAATCCATGGAGTTAGGCTAACGTTAATTTTGCGCATGCACAACCGCCATTCCTTTGTGTTTTCTGGTCCAAACCTTCCCAACTTCGTATGCAACAATTGGGCCTAGCTGCTTTGTGCCGGAAGTGAACATGCAATCTTGCAGTAATGAATGGCCAGCAGGCACAACTTCACGCAGACCAGACAATCCTGAGGAATAATCTTCGTAACTACTGGCTGCTTCTGATCTATATAATACTAACAGTCGGTGGACGTGTATATTTGCTTTTAGTTAAATCTATGTAGATAATGAAAGAAGTATTTATTTTTAAACGAGTGTACACCTTCTGTCAAAAATAATGAGAAAAACTTATCCTTTGCCAGTGTTCGCATTAGTATTCACATTTATATGAAATAACGTCTGAATTGGTGAAGTTTCAAACTGGAAAGTTTAAAATAAGAAAAAGGAAAAGAAAAAACTTATGAATCAGTATAGTAAGCAAAAATGAAAACGAAAACGTCTCATTATGGAAATAGATTTATTTTCTCAATTGCCCTAAATATTTGAAATGGATGTGTCCGACAGTTTTTTTTACTCTCTAACTTTCCTGCAGCGGGACTGATATATATATATATATATATATATAGAGAGAGAGAGAGAGAGAGAGAGATAGAGGTAATAATATAAAAGTAAATTTATATAGTTCAGTTTTCATCTGAATTCTTTTGGATTGCCCCCCCCCCCTCCCCCGGATTTGTCGCATCCCTACTCATTCTGGGGAAGGGGGGTCGTTTATAACAGCCTGGTTTAACCATATTTTTCTTCCGGCTTCTCCAGAAATATGTGTATAAGTTATTTTGTTCCAAAATCGTTATTAAATCATAGAATGATATAACCATCAATTGATACTTTATTTGTTTATTACTCGATTTCTAAGATTTTATTTATTTTATGAAACATCTTTTTCAAAACAAACCCTTTTGATACAATTTTTACGCTTTCATTTCATTCAGTAGCGGACTAACCAACATTTGTATGTCAAAAAAGTTCTCAATTCGAAAAATTGTACATTTTTGTTGGATGAATTCAGAGAGGAAAGATCCGGTATTGATATACAAATGTTGGTTGTTCCCCTACTGAACGAAACGGAACCATAAAATTGTATCAAAAAGGTTTGTTTTGAAAAAATGTTTCATAAGATAAATAAAATCTTGGTTATCATAATGTAACAAAATCTTGTTTTTATATATATATATATATATATATATATATATATATATATATATATATATATATACACACACACACCTCTTTATTGTAGAGTGGAGGATAGGATAATTTTCAGTTCCAGAATTTAAAAAATATCTTTGAGGAATGAGATGTTGTTTCAGTAACAGATACACAAAATCTTTGGTGCTTCTACAGAATTCGAACCAAACTAAACCGACTTTTGCCGAATGAGATTTACTGTTAACTGCGCGGGTGTTATGATACGTCTGCACAGAAGCAAGACGTATCTTGGCGCAAAAAAAAAGATGATTCAAGATCAGTTCCCGTTTTGATCGCCTCTTGATAGGATGTTATCTTGTGTTCGCTTTTTCACTACAACCAGGCCTGCTAGAATGGAACCCCCATAATTCAGCATTCAGTTTTTCGTTGAATAAAAGTTGATATCTATTTGGTTGTGGGGATGTTGGTCTTATTTATGGAAGATGGTGACCCTTTTTCTTGTTCAATATTTTATTTCAGTCAGATGAGGCCAGATACAACTAACTCTACCAAGTTACGTTCTTCATCCTGACTTTCTTTATAACAAACCAACCACATAACCTCTTCATTAAAAAACATAACTTCTCCATAAAAAAGCTAAAGATTACCTTCGGACTAAGGTAAACAATGCCCCCCCCCCCCCCCCCCCCCCGAGAAATTTTTCTAATCATTTAAAAAAACACTCCTTTTTTTTGTTGTTTGAAAGGGTTTCGGTCGTCGGAAAACAGTCAATGAGTACATAGGATAAAACTAACCCTAACCCTAAGTCAGCATTTTTTATTTGTGTATCGCTCTGAATACTTATCTTTTAAACTATTCCTCATTGCAAGGGCGCAGATATGTTTGCATTTTTTGCAATTTTCTTTTTTTCTTTTTGTTATAAGGTTTTTTCCTTGGCAGAATTCAATTATTCCTTCTGGGGACTGAATAGCCTATTTTAATGTGCTTAAATTCATTTTAGGTTTGACGATTTCTTTAATTGTCGTCTGCCAGAAATTTATTTCTCAGCTTCCGATTTGTAAAATGCTTCGTTTGTTTCTGGTTGGTTCCAGAAATCTGCTCCAGTGAAAGTCGGTTTAGTTTGGTTTGTATTGTGTAGAAGTACAAAATCTTCATTATAATATGACATAATTTAGATTATCGATTCTTTCTTCATTGGCTGTTTTATGAGTTCTCGTATTGCTCCCTGGTCGGTACACACACATGTTATAAAAAATGTTTTTGCAAAATAACAGTTGAAGTCATCGGTTGCAAATCTATAAGAAAGTAATTAAAATAAATGCGGCTCGGCTTGTGTGCAACGCCACAATGAGTCACATCAACCGAAGACATTCGTAAGAGCCATGATGAAACTAACATCTGTAAGTGCTGCACCACTATAGGTTTTTTCAAAAATTTGAATAAAGGAGAATGTTTATGTATTGCCAGTCAGTTCACAACTGAAAGTAAGTCATTTTTATTTATTTATTATACCACCCGTGACTCGTTGCATCAGTATTTGTTATATATCTTATTGAATATAATATAGGGGAAGACAGAAATAAACAGAGGCTGAAGAGAGTTCCGATAAGGATGGCTTTATAGGTTCCCTTTGTTAGGATTTGAAACCGGCGGTACCGATGTTGTTCTGATCTTTTGTAATACAAACATTAATAAATAAATATATAATTTCCTAAGTTTGACATTAGTTGATAATCATGTTTTTACAAGGATCACAAAGTCAAAGGATTTCACAAAGTCAGAATACATTGTGATGTCATAATAGACCCTCTTTCTTCTCTCCTCTCTCTCTCCCTTCTTCTCTTCTATTACAAAGTCAAAGGATTTCACAAAGTCACAATGAATTGTGATGTCATAATAGGCTCTCTCTTCTCTATCTCTCTACTCCTCTATCTCTTCCCTCTTTCTTATCTCTTTCCCTCCTCCTCTCTCTCTTTCTTTGAACAACATTTTGTTTCAAAATGTTTACAAAATATGCGTTTTTGTGTAAGTAAATTCTACATTTAAATATGTATGTGCATCTGTACTGGCAAAATATCTTTATGTTGCTATGTGCCAAGAAAATAATCTCATAAAAGTTACGAGTTGTTGCTCAGTGGATAGTGACGTCTCTCTCTCTCTCTTTCTTTCTCTTTCTTCTTTACTATTGTAACATTTCACAATTGTACTCAGTTTCCAATCTTCCAGAATAACCTTCTATTTTGACTGGTGCTACCAGATCAGGCTGTCAGAAGATATCGGCTTCCTGACTTAAAATGCACCAAACATTGATGTTATTGTTTTTTTCCTTTCCCTTTGCAAAACTCAATCATGTTCTGCAAAGTCAAAAAAACAAAAACAACAATTTTCCTCTACAAAACAACCTAACCAAACATCATGAAAAATATTTGAAGATATAAAGAACTTGAAGCATAAAAACTTTGACCAAAATGACCGGATTTGGCATTAAATAACCCGAAAAGGGTTGATATGCCGTAACAAAACAACCAAATCTATTGTTATCTGATTTGTCAAGTTTGTGATCATCTTAATGTATGTTTCACCCACAGATTTCAACATTTCTGCAAAAACGCGTGAGAGTCCTGAAGACTTACCTTCCTTCATCTTACTCGCAGCTTCCCGCACCATTTCTTTCTCAATTCTTATAGCTGGACCAGATACTTCTGAATAACAGTGGTTGTAAAAATTATTTTAAAAATAACAGCACAAAATCTATTGGGGTCTAACAATGATTTCTGGAGGAGGAGAGGGGTATTTTTCTTCTGTAGTATGGGTTACAGGAGCAGCTGCTCAAAACATGACCACTTTCTCTTGGGGTCCAGAAAATAAAAGAAAGATGTGATCAGCTCATCAATTACATGTCCCTACCAATTTCTTGTAATACGCAGTATCCTGACACATGATAAACTTTTCACTTCCAATGGAATTTTCCACTGCTCTAACCTTATCTGGAAAATACAATTTTTAACATGATTTTCGTGCACCCATATATAATGTTGCTATATATATCTTCTATATATATAAAACTCGATGTCTGTGTGTGTGAGTGATGTTTTGTGTGTTCCCTATAGAAATGGAAAAAGCAAAGTGCAGCAAGCCATGTAAATGGACAGTTAGAAGATGTGTACATCTATATACCGTCTGAATGTTTTGTCCAAGACGACTTTAATCCTGAATATGATAGACATCGTCACTACCTCTAGTAGGTTGTTCCACAAAGCAGAATCATGGACAGAGAACGCAGCCTTTCTTATGAGACGAAATCGACTATGGTATATTCTTTGCTGGTTTCCATGGAGTCCATAACTTGGCTCTGGGGTGAAAAACTTCTCAAAAGGTATATCTAAATTCTGGTTGATATTTTATGCCAGAAACGCGTCCACATGCTTCTCCGCTACTCAAGTGAGGGGTAATTATCCAAAGATCAGCGGCAATGATGCATCCAGTGCTGTCTTGAACTGATTGGTCGTCTGTAGGCTAACCACGGCTTCTGGCAGCTTATTCCAAGGTGCAGCAACCCGAACCGAAAAAGACGCCCTCTGACGATTTAGCCGAAATCGTCTCAGGTACAACTTCTCTGGGTTTCTACAAAGCTTTCTCTGCAGAACAGGTATGAAGAAGAGGTCACATGGCATGTTGTAGTTGCCGTGCATGATGTTAAAAGCAAGGATGAGGTCTCCACACGCCTACGCTTCAGCGAATACAACTTGACGGCCTTCAATCATTATTCATTAATTTTATGTGGAGTCCATGGACCATCAAATTCACAAGTATCTTAACTCGGTCCAGATGCTGGATATCCCAAACAAAATAGGAGGATGAAGCTTGAAAGACATATTCCAGAATGGATCGCACCAGAGATATGTATAGTGGTAGGAAGATGTCGGCTGTCACGGTGGCAAATGGAGCAGTAGATGAGAAAAAGCACAATGCAAACCTTATTTGCCCACCTGAATGCATTCAGATATGGGAGTAAAGGAGGAATCGACCACAACACCCAAGTTCTTGGCCAGCATCAATCGGCAAGGTTCGACATCAAGTTGCATGTTGGGTGAAGAACTGACTTGCAAATGTTTGCATTTGTTGACATTGAGAGACATCCCATAGGTTTGACCATTTCGAGACTTTATGTAGGCATCTACGGAGATCTTCAAAGTCACTTCTGGGAGCAATTATCTTGATATCATCGGTAAAAAAAACCCTTCAAAATGAATTTTGAAACACAGCTGCTACGCGTAAGAGTATGTAATGTGGGATATATTTAGTTTAGTTTATGCAAAGAAGTCAAAGAAGCCCTTAATGAAAATTCAGATACCTCCAATATTTTTTAAATTTTAAGAATAGATATTAGGCATCAATTAATATTAAAAAAAATTCAGTTTCTTTAGAGTATTTTAAAGGTTTTTAAGGGGCACAATATGGGCACAACTTATCATTTAAAAATTAAAATATTTCAGATTTGCATTGAATTTGATCCATAGTCATGAGACAATAATTAAGCAAGATTCCCTGAATTTCAATTTCTTCTTAAGCTTTAAATTGTAGACATTTTCTAGAATCAAAATCATGTAATGGATTTTGATAAAAATTGGAATAAGGATTCTAGACATGAGGTTTAGTATCATTATATGTTTATTTTAATCTTCATACAACGACATAAAATGGTGCAAAACTGTTCTGTTTGGGAAATTAATTTTACCTGTCTTGGAGTGTGTATTCTTCTTCTTATATATATATATATATATATATATATATATATATATAGGTCAGACTCACTAATTTGTTGCTTTGTTTTCCACTCACAGAGAAATCTAAAGACCTGCCAATGGCCAATTCTTTCTTAACAAGTCTTATGCATTTTTGCAATTTCATGTCCGTGTAGATAGACAGCCGTGGGTTTGCCTCTACAAAGATTCCAATGATATTGATTTTCTTCTTCTTCTTCTTCTTCTTCTTCTTCTTCAGAGCCCAATTCTGTTTCCATTTACAACTGCAGGGTGGGGTGGGGTGGGGATGGTACAGTCGTGGGGATGGCTGCATGGAAATTCTTCAGGCCGAGAGATTAAAAACAATATGGAGGCTATAAAGAAGGAAGATAAGGCTTAAAGAGATGAAAGAAGAGAAAGGGTTGGAGAGAAAGGAAAGAATAGAGAGATATATGAGAAAGAGAGAGAGAGAGAGAGAGAATGAGAGGTAAAAAAAGGAAGATAAAAATAAAGAAAACTATCTATCTATCTGAGTCTGCTTATGGCTATTCATCACGATCGATTCAGGTATATCGTTGGAGGTATATGAAAGTCATATATCTGTCCACAAGAGAGAAAATGCCTGGTGGAATGCCATCGAAATATTTGGAGGTTTGTGGAGAGAGACACTGAAAAGGAAATGATCTTCTGAAGCCCAAAGAGAATATAAGGACGAACGGAGCAATGAAGCATGTTTAACAATAACAATAACATTTATTTAGTGTGAGGTTCAAAGTAGATGCTGTACATGTGTATCTAAGAATTGACAGTGAGAGTTTGTTCATGCATTTAGTTTGTGTCTTGTTAAGAAATGAGAAAGAAAATGTATCTGTGAGGGTAGAGAATGTATTAGAAGTGCCGAACAAGTGTATTCTCACATCTTTTCGGGTTTTGGGAACATGTTAAAAAAGGACAAAATCAAACGACGTCTTTTTGCTTCAGAAGTCTGTAAGTAAAAGAGAGAAAGTCACGTGACTGCTATGACGACGCCCAGGGCTAGCAGCAGAAGATTCAAACATGTGTATTTTCGTATTCTTGTCTGCTACACAGCTCCATGCTAGAGATGGCGTCAAAATATTTGGCTTCAGCTCGATATAAAAGAGTAAAGGACAAGAAAGGAAATGAACATTCAAGAGTGCTGACATAAAAGTAAGAAATGTATTTAAGCATGGAAAATGTTCTGAGATTCTATTGGAGAAAAGTCTTTCGAAAACGATGGTGCTGTGTTGATGAGTTGAAGATTAGTTGAAAGGTTTACGGTTCCACGTGGTATGAATAAAACATAGAAAGGGGTTCAAATACGGTAACACAAAAGTTGACGGTTTGAACGTGTATGAATGGCGAAATATTGTCACGTTTTATTTTTATTGATTGGTACTGAAAGCTTAATTGTTGATTCAAGTCGTGGGAGGCTTATTATTAGCAAATATTCCACGGTACAAGAGTCAAATAGGTGTTTGGCTTGTCTCCAAAGCATAGAGAGAAAAGGCGGCCATCTTTCACACTTTAGCAGAATACCAACAAAGTATTTTTTACTATTGGCTCATCATTTATCAAGGCCAAAAGCCACTCGAGGATAAGGGTTAATGAGATGAGAATGATTGCCAGCCGAAAGATGAGGAACACTATGAGCGTACTATCATTGATCAAAAGTATGAACTGCATTAAATTATGTATGAGGCGGTTTATGACAAGAATTTGTTAACATTGGATTTGAAGACGAGCATTTGTAATCAGCACAGAAGCAGTCCCAAAGTAATGTGTTCTACAGGTGGGAAGCCCTTGCAAAGAAACTCGGTCCATGGAAATTCTGCCTGACGCTATGAAGATGTAAAAAGAAAGGAAAGTCTTTTTTTGTTGTGGTTGCAATATGAGTTCTTGCTGTGAATGTCTCACAAAGAGGAACCAGAGAGTTGAGCTCAATCGAGCACCTTTCATGGAAATAACGATAGAGTAAAGAGAGACTAGTGAGAAAAGGGTGTTAGGGAAGAGAAGAGATCACTCACCACCATCACCACCTCCACCACCACCACCATCATGCACACTAAATTCCGAAGTCGATTTTGTATTCTGTCAAGGCAGGAAAGATTGCTCTGTGCAGCTCTTCCCCAGATGTGGCAACAGTACTCCATCTTTCTAACTAATGTAAGGTAGAGAATTGTATCTGGAGTTAAGTACTTTCTGGAAGTTTGTGAAAAGTTACACTGAAATAGAAGTAGTTTTAGAAGCCTGAAGAGCATATGGGTGTCAGAGGTTGTTTGGTGTAGTTCCAAAGACTACAGCTAACTAATGATGGTTTTAAAGAATTTAATAAAATAATTTTATAAACATTCTATGTTCTTTATATTCATCCATTTATTCTCGAAGCAATTCACACAGACTCATTTAAATGATATTAAACGATATTTCTTTCTTAAAAGTATTTTGTTATTAGGAATCCACAAAAGATTAAATTCTAAAAGAGACGATTCAATAAATCAGAATTTATTTTATTTTATTTTATTTTTTTTTTTACTTATATTCACCTCACTGAGACGTAAGGGGCTTCTAACTATCAGGGGCCAGATTTATAGACGCATCCTAAGTGTGGGAAGTTGTGCAGCGAGATGTTTTTTTACATTACATTTAAATTTCTGCACGTTGGTACAGTCGGGGGGGGGGGGGGCAGGGAGAGAATTCAGAGGCAAGCTGTTCGAGGGAAGAAGCTATTTGAGTGGAATGCTTTCCGGCATCTGGGGACACCTACAATGAAGGGGTGGGATTTTGCTGATTGTCGAGTTGGTTGGGGGTATTTACGTAGAAAGAACACAAGTGCAGCAAGTTTGTCAGATCACATTCCATTGAAGTATTTGTAAAACAAGTACAGAGATGTAACATTGCGGTGATGGGACAGGGGCAAGCCAGTGTGGGACCTATTAGATTAGAGGCGGGTTTGTTTTACCTTGTCTAAGAGGGAGAGACTAGAGATTAGAGCACCAACCCAGATGTGACAGGCATGGACGAATGGTGGCTTTGTAGAGATATAGGATACTGGCAGGTGTGAGAAGTTTTCTAGCTCAGTAGAGGGAGCCTATTTTCTTTGCAGCAGACTTGGTAGTATCTTCTTTTTATTTGTTCCAGTTCATGTTATCTTTGAATGTTGTACTCTCAATTAGGGTGCTATTAGCCAGGCAATTGGTGGTTGGAAAGGTTTCTTATAATTGTTAACGGAAAGGAGCTTTGTCTCGGTAGCATTAGATGTAACCATCTATTTTAGCCCTGTTCCACTACAGACTGGAGGTAATTTTTTTAAGGATTCAGCCATTTCCTTGGATATTTGTGTGTTCGTTTTGCCCACATGTCGAGAATAACGTGTGGTGTCATCAGCAAATATGCCCATCTTGGATGCAATTTCATCAGGGAGGTCGTTTATAAAAATCACAAATAATAAAGATCTAAGGATCGACCCCTGATATTCCCCTTATGAAGAGTAAAATCAAGATACAATGATACTAAACCTTATGTCGAGAATTCTTATTCCTATTTTGATCCAAATTCATTACATAATTTTGATTCTAGAAAATGTCTCAAATTTAAGGCTTAAGCTTAAGGGGTATTTAAGAAAAAATTGAAATCCAAGGAATTTTCCTTAATTGGTGTCTAATGACTATGGATCAAATTAAATGCAAATCTGAAATATTTGAATTTTCAAATGGGAAGTTGTGCTCATATTATGCTCCCTAAAAACCCTTTAAAATGTTCTAAAGAAACTGAAATTTGTGGAATATTTATTAATTAATTTTGACATAATGGAACAACCGACCCCTGGGCAGAAGTTCTGTTCTCAATCATATGATGAAGCTTTCCAAAGAGAATATGCTATAGTAGTATATATATATTAGTATTATATTTTTATTTATACAGGGTGGGCAAAAATAAGGGTCCTATTTTTAAAAATTCATAACTTTTTCATTTATTGATTTTTTTAAATTTTTTTTTGTAGAATAAGTAAAGGACCAGTTCCGAAGCAAGCATGAGCCGTATTAGCCCTAAGGAACGTACCCTCATTTAGAAAACATTATTTTTGCTTAAAAAACTCAAAACAGTGTAAAAAACAATACTTTAGTTTTTGTAAGTTTTAAGAAGTGTTTTTCGGCTAAAATTTGTTTTGTTTATTTCAAAAAATCTCGGAAGGGTCAGTCTACACACACATAAAGTTTGGTGAGTTTAACTTTTATTTTGTGGAAGTTATTCAAATTCAAGTTATTCAAATTTAAAGATAGGACCCTTATTTTGGCCCACCCTGTACTAACATTTTTCGCTACATATGTGCATACATGTTTCAGCTACAATCTTATTCAAGTCTAGCTTCATCAGGCCAGTGATAGAGATGATTCTGAAATGAATGAATTTTATGATAGTCGAAAGTTTTGGTAGGGGAGGGAGGGAGTAAATTTATAGAGGTAAAAAGGATATTATAAGAAACTCAATTTTCGCCTATACATATATATATATACGCATACACAATATATATTTATATTAGTGTTGGGACGATTAATCGGAATCGAAAAAAATCAGAACTTTTGGGGGTTTCGGAATCAGAAAAGTTTTAACCTAATTTCTGATTCTTTAAAAAGAAAAATTACACTTAATTTTTCATTGCTGGTACTAATGATAAAATGATAAATATTTTTTTGTTTTTAAACTACCAGTAAAGTGAAATCCATGCATCATAATAACATAAAAACTACGATATTAATTTATTTTATTTGTGTAAAAAAAAAATGAAATGTAGACTGACAAGAGGTTGCCGAAAAGTGTGAAAAAAAAACTTTTTCAAAGGCTTGATTGAATTAAATATAAATGAATTAGTGAATTTAAAGATTTGCACGGCTCTACGTGAGACCAGACCATGGTGTCATATCTTCTTTATGTGATTTTGTTTTCTTCCTATTGCACCTTGCATGTGATTGGTTAGTCTTCTTAACTTATGTGGAAAGGTTTCTGCATTCAAGGATTTTCCTTATGATTTTAGCTGTTTAATCATTGCCGTCCATTGTATGGTCTCAGTCTTCCCTTTGATTCCAATTTCTCCCAGTCTTTGTTCCAGGTTCTCTGGAACTGTTCCTAGCGCTCTTACGATTATTGGTATTATATTTACTTTCTTCATATTCCATATCCTTTTCAATTCTCTGCCAAGTTCAGTGTATTTGCTTCGTTTTTCTATCTCCTTCGTCTTCACCCTGTGGTCGACTGGAACGGCAAAATCTACGATTTGGCAGGATTTTTCTTTCTTGTTGACTATTACGACATCTGGTCTCCTTGCATGTATGAGTTTATCTGTTTGCACCTCCATATCCCAGAGGATTCTGTGTTTTTAGTTTTCGAGTACTGTCTCTGGTTTATGTTTGTACCATTTGTTCAAGCGTTCGAAATGCATTTGTTTGCATAGCTCCCAGTGTACTGCTTTCCTCACGCAGTCATGCCTATTTTTGTATTCTTTTGGGGCCAATTTTGGGCATTCACTTATTATGTGATTTACTGTTTCGTCTCTTAGTCTGCACAATCTGCATTTACTGTTTTCCTGGGTTTCATCTATTTTTGCTTTCATGTAGTCGGTCCTAATCGCATTGTTTTGTGCAGTCGTCAGTAGGGATTCCGTTTATCCGTTCAGGTGTCCTTTTCTCAGCCATGCATTTCTGTGCGTCTCTTCTCTTGTCATTCTTATGAAACGTCCATGTAGTTGTTTTTCTTCCCCCTTTTCTTTTCTTGTCTGTTTGCTTCTGGTTTCGGTGCTTCCTGAGTTGTTCGTTAGGACGATGTCTCTTGCTGCTGTGATCAACCTTTCTGTGTTCTGGTTTATGTATTTCTCCACTTTTTTTTAGTGTCGTCCACACAGTCTTCCATACTTACCAGTCCTTTCCCCCCTTCGTTTGTCTTCACATAGAGTCTGTCTGTATCGTCTTTTGGATGTAGTGCGTTGTGCATAGTCATTAATTTTCTAGTCCTGTGGTCAAAGTGCCTCAGTTCTTCTTTTGTCCAGCTTATGAATGGTCCAGAGTATCTTATTAGTGATACTGCCCAGGTATTTATTGCTTTTATTAGGTTTTTGCTATATAATTTTGTTTCTAAGAGCTTTCTTGTTCTTATCAGATATTCTTTTCTAATCTTCTGTTTCATTTCTGTTGATTCGATGGTGTCTGCTTCCAGAACTCCTAAATATTTATAGCTGTCCTGTTCGCCTAGTGTCCTCATTTGCTCTTGGTTGGGTAGTTCCATACCCTCAGTCGTCTCCAGTTTTCCCTTTTTCATCTCTTGCATTGCCCACTTTTCCATTCTGAATTCCATTTGAATGTCCTAGCTGAAGATTCTGGTCGTATTTATCAGCTTTTCTAGTTCCTTTTGGCTTTTTGCAAATAGCTTCAGGTCGTCCATGTACATAAGGTGGTTTATTCTTTGTTCTGTGCCTGTGAACTTGTATCCAGCATCACATTTCTTGAATATGTAGTTGAATGGCATCATGGCTATGATAAACAGTAGTGGTGATAGGGAGTCTCCTTGGAAAACGCCTCTCTGTATATTGATCTCGGTCAGATGTTGTCCTCCAGCTGTCAGTTCTAATCTCCATGTTCTCATTGCTTTCTTAATGAGATTAATAATTCTGTCAAGTATCTTGTACATTTTTAATCATTCAATTATTCATGATTGAGGGATTCTGTCGTAGGTTTTCTTGTAGTTAATCCATGCCATGACTATGTTCTTTTTCCTGTTTTTGACTTCCTTCAGGATCTTTTGATCTATGTATAACAGATCATGTGTCCCTCTTTTCCCTTTCTGACATTCTTTTTGTTCCTCGGGGAGTAGTCTACGGCTGTTCAGAGAATGGTAAATTTGCTCTCTCAGTTATGCCGTTAGGATTTTCCACATTGTTGGTAAGCATGTTATTGGTCTGTAATTACTTGGTGTAGTTTCCTTTTTGGCGTCTTTCTGTATGAGCATTGTCCTTCCTTTAGTCATCCGCTCTGGTATGTCTGTTTTATGGATACATCCACTCAGTTTCTGTGCTAGCCTTTCATGTAGGGTCGTGAAGTTTTTGAACCAGTACGCATGTATTCCACCGTGGCCTGGTGCTTTCCAGTTTGCCATTTTCTTTAGTGTTGTCTTAATAGCTTCTTCATTAATTTCTGTTTCTTTTTCACTTTCCTGTAGTTTATCTTTTATGTTTTTCAGCCATTTGAGCCGTTTCCCATATCTTGCTCCCGAAATGTTTTGTTTCTATCAGGTCTTGTTGTTCTGTTGTTGTTCTTTCTCTGTTTACGTTTTTGTAAAACTGGCTTTCATTGTTTTCAAAGGTCCTCTTCTGTTTGTACTGTTCCGATTTGTATCTGTATCATCTCAATCTTCCTTCTTTTTGCTGCTATCTTTTGTTTTAGTTCTTCATGTTTCTTATTTAGTCTTTCCTTGCGATTCAGATTTCTGCTCTTCCATCGATCACTGTTCTCCTTCATCCTGTTTACGGTGTCAGCTTCCTTTTGAAGTTTGATGATCTGGGTGTCCAATCTGATCTTCCATCCAGATTTCATTCGTCCATTCTTTTGGACAGTCTTTTTTTCTCTTTTTAGTTTCATACTTATTGATCTTGCCCCACCCCTGCATTTATCAAGTTGTTTAGGTCTGTGATAGTGTCTGTTGAGATGTATGTGAGTACTCTGTTTATTTTCTCTGTTTCAACTCTTAGCTTCTTTCAATCTTCGTTCCTTAGAGATGGGAGTTTTGTTTTGTTCTCGGACATAAACCGTTTGATGCTTTCTACTTCTCTTGCTTCTTCTTCAGTGAGTTCTGTGGTTTCGTAGTCTTCGCCCTCTTCAGTTTCAGTGTTTATGTTTTGCCCGTCATCTTCCTAGGAGTTTTTGTCAAATGGTGTTTCTTGATCTGTCACGCCATTTATCTTTTGTTTGATGTCCGTTAATTCCATCTTCGAAAACCACTCTCTCTTGAGTATCTGTCTTGCTTGATCTGCTATCCCTTGTTCTGTTGTATGGTAGTCAGTAGAAATGCCCCATAGATCTATCATTTGTTCCCGGTATCCTTTTTCTGTGGGATAGCGGCTTTTGTAATAGCATTCTATTACCAATCTGTTCTCTTTTATGGTTCATTTTTTATGGCTTTTTGGTTTGTTTTTTTCATTCCTGCTTTCTTGTGTTTGGTTCGTGTCCTTGTCATACCTGGAATTATAGAGATTACTTACCTGTTTTTGTCCGTGATCTTGTTCCTGAAATTAAAGGAGCCAATATTCGCAGGATGTGGACCGGGTCCTGCATGTTGGCCATCAAGAGAGCACTTGCCTATCATGACATTCAGATCTTTCTTCTGAGTCCCACGGCGTTAAACGAAGAAAAAAGAATCAATTCTTTTAAAGTGGGGGATCAGTTTCACATGTAAATTTAACGTAAAATGAGCCCCCATTTCTGGGCCATTCTAGCATATATAATTTTGCTATAGGAGATAAATTCTGTGCGTTTTATTTGTGGGGGGGGGTACCAACTTTTTAAAGCGATTACATGTGGTTTTATGACCTTTCTAGTCGAACTTAGGATTTGTGGTAAGAAAAATTTATGAACAGCCCTAAAAATTTAGAATAGCCCGGAAATGAGGATCGGTTTACCTTAAATTTAGATACAAAACTGATCCTCTACTCTAAATTCAAAAATAATAATTTTTTTTTTCTTCTTCTGCCAAGTTTTTCAGTGTGTTCACACGTCATCGCCTAAAAAGTAGAATCTCAATTTGGAGAGAAGTAATTTAGTTAAGGCTGTTATTAACTATGTGTCATCCTATTTACTTGTCTCTCAACGGAAGCAAAGTTAGACACGAGGTCGGTTTTTAATGTAGGGAATCCATCTTGCCAAGAAGGGGCACTCTAGATTGGGAGAAAAATAAAAATTGCCTCAGTTTAAAAGGATATCTCCTTCACTGATTCAGGACAGAAAAGGTAAATTGTAGTATCAGTACAGATACTACACTTTGAATTATTTATTTACTAAAAACATAACATATAACATGGCACAAGGCCATTAAAAGTGTGGGATGGTGGGGGTCGTTGGTCATCCTCTATTATACACTATCTTACTCTTCGCTAGAATCATTTTAGTGACTACAATACTACATTTACTCTAAAGGTCATCCTATTTAAAATATCAACAATGTGTTGAAAATTTATATATATATATATATATATATATATATATATATTATTATTATTATTACTATTATTATTATTATTATTTATTAATTAATGAAGTTTTTTTTAATCCAGAAAAAATATTTTCCATAAGATGGCCGAAAAATATCAATAGATTGTTTGTCAATAATAAATTTATTCAGTGTCAGATATCCAATCAATGTCCTGAATGTTCATACAAAAATATTGCCCCCCCCCCCTCCTCCCCAAAAAAAATCCCTCAGTGTTCAGGAAAAAAATATAATGGGTGGGTCAAATAAATTCTCCGGTGGCTGATTCGTCGGAAAGACCCTTATAACATCGTTATGAAGGCATAAAATCCTATCACATGCAAGGAAATTGATTTATTTACTAGTTTGTTAATGTGTATTGTTTTTTTTTATAACTTATCGATGAGATACAAAAAAATCAACATATCTGTTTTTTTCTAAATTTTGTTTCAGCACAAAATTATATAAAAAAAAACTGACATAAACAAATTGTTAGTTGATTTTAAAAAATAAATTTAGTATATTTATATTTTAACTTCATTGTTCTTTTTAGAAAAAGGTTTGTGATAAGGAAAAGCTCTAAATATCGGAAAACAAACTTAAAGCAACGCCATTTAATTAGCTCTTTCGATAGGGGTTCTATAGTTGTGCAGGTGATTACTTTTATGCTATGGATGTGTTCTTTCAGGCGCTTTTGTTATTGGAATCATAATCGATAATTGTATTGGAATCTGGAATTTAAAACAGAAGCAGAAGCTGGAGAAAGAAGAGAATTTTTTAAAAGATGGCGGAGAAACGCGCAGAGAATATTTTTGCATTGTTCCAGGAAAGACCTTGACGATTTAAATTCATTGATGCTGGAGTGGCATCATAGAATAAAATCGCATTACATTAAACATTTTAAAATGTTGCTACTGGTTTCATACGTGATGTTATTAATTGTAAGTTGTTGTGTTTTTATGTAGATAGCTTCCAGTATTTTTAATTTTTTTAAATTAGTTTCAGAATGCATTATTCTAGTGTTATTAACTAGAATTTGTCTTAAACCAGAGGGAGAGCAGTTATGTTTTTGTAGATGTTGGTAAATTGAGCTAGAGTTTACAAGATGCATATTCCTGTCTTGATCCTAAGCCCCAACTTGGGCTAGGTGAGATGAAAAACCCAGATTCTGCCACATGTTTCTAGTACATGCATATCTACCAACTCCATTTCCACAAATTGAGTAGGGGAACATTCCTCTTTCTGGGGGGTTTTCAACACTAAAACAACTGATTATCACTTTGGTCTTGGTAACAATCTCTCTCAAACCTTTACTTTCCATAGCATTCCCTGAAGTCTACTTAACAAGTAGGTCTTCCATTGTTTCACAGGCAAGTAGGGGAACCTGGGGCAAAACGAGATACTTAAGAGAAAACAACCTGTGGAGTCAGAGGTAACATTGCCATATAAACCATATTCGATGTTCGGAACATTCAAAATATTGGAAAACAATGCCACATGAAAAAAAAATGAGTATTGTTTTTCAAAAGAAATACAGATGATTTATTCAGCTGTCCTTATTTTCCCGTTTTGCCCCATGCTTGGGGTAAAACGAGACATCAGCTGGGGCAAAACGAGACGGGTCTTAGTCTGCATAAGTCAGTCTTCGCAGAGCACACAAATGAAAATTGAGGCCTTGTTGCTCTAATCTAGACCTGCACAGCCATAGTGTGCCCATCTCCTACAGTCCCCTTGACACACTACCCAGCTTTCTGCACTCTCAGAGTACAGTCCATCACAGTAGAGGCACAGCGTGTCTTCTTCCTGGCACTGGCTCTGGGTCGAAAAAAGATGCTTTCTGGCTGAGCTGACACCTTTGCCTTTACCCGTGGCTTGAGTCTTTGGCATCATCTTCTCCTTTTTCTTCATCAAATGAGATTTTATATGAGAAGATGTGAGAATAACCGTCTTCCCTCTCTGCTGTGACACTCGTTTAGTAATGTTTGCTTTGGGAAAGGATATGATGGCTTGTGGGGAAATGCTAAATGATTTTGTGCTGTAGGTGGGAGGGCTGGAGGTTGAGGTGGTGGGACGGCTGGAAATTGAGGCAGAGGGGTGGCTGGAGGTTGAGGTGGTGGGACGCCTGGAGGGTGAGGCAGAGGGAGGGCTGGAGGTTGAGCTAGTGGGACGGCTGGAGGTTGAGGCAAAGGGGTGGTTCGAAGTTGAAGTGGTGGGATGGCTGGAGGTTGAGGCAATATAAAAACAAATGTTTTATTACTATAAGTTGAAAAATTTGATTAAAACAGGTAAAGCCAAACACAGCACCTCACCTTAATGACTCTGTGAACATCTGGGGTAAAACGAGACAGCGTCTCATTTTGCTCCACTGCTTAGTCCTGTTTTACCCCATACATACTTGTTCACAAGGCTTCCATACCACACGCTGCCAGGTTTAAGTAGGTCAAACTGATGAATCTATTTCCATAGCCAACAGAAATATCTATCAGAATGTTAATTCTTGTTTGACAAATCTGAACTTTTTTCACTATGAACACGATCACAGCAGAACAATAAAATATAGATCAAAATAAATAAATTTCGAATATATACCTGTTTTCGATGTACCGAGCTGAACTAAATGATGCCAGACGTTGCCACCATCAGACTCCTCATGAAAGAGCTCTCTCTCTCTCTCTCTCTCTCTCTCTTTCAGTTATCTTTGGATCTCGTTTTACCCCAAGTTCCCCTACTAAATTATCAGCATACAGCATATTTTCCAGACGACCCATACGGAACTCCCTGGATAATGCTCTCAAGATACAAATGAAAAGCAACAGACTCAGTACAGAAACCTGATGGATTCCTACTTTAACATTAAAGCTGTCACTAAATTTGTTGTTGATTTTGGGCATGTTTAGCATTTCTGTACATTGCTTAAACAACTTTTACTAACCACTCATTTTCCCCTTGTTTACAAAAACCCCACCAGACAACATCTCTTGGCACTCTATCAAAAGCTTTCTCCAGATTCATAAAAGAAAAATACAGGTTATTCTTCTTATCAAGGTACTTCTCTTGCATTTGTCTCAGGATAAATAAAGCACTAAGTTGTACTAATAATTGTTTTGATTATCTGAGCCTACACAACCTAACATTATGTTCAGTCATAGTCGAAAATAGCATCTGCTGTATATGTAAGACTATCATTGAATAAGCAGTAACTTAGTTGTTTTTTGGGGAGGGGGTGAGTTGTTCTGTATTTTATCAAATATTTGTGTTGCCTGAAGAGAAATGATATGAGAATGATACGATGGATGTGTAATGTGAGTCTTAGTTGGGCTTCGATCTGATGACCTCAGAGGAAGATTAAATCTGGAGCGTACAGGGAGATGTTTGCAGAACAGGAGACTTTGTTGGTATTGTTACATTAAAAGAACAGATGAGAGTTCTTGAATTAGTAGATGTAGAACAGTTGAGGTAGCAGGAGAAGACCAAAGAAAACATGGGAGGATGTGATAAGTATGGATTCGAGATAAAGAGGGATAAATAAAGATCTGCTCAGAGATAGATAAATTTAAAAGTTAATTTCTAAAAGCCGCCCAACACATGCCAGCATGTAAAACAGAGGTTTAACCGAATATGATGATGATACATCAAGTACCTTTTTGAGTCTTTGGTATGACTCAACCAAGGATTGAACCCTGGTCTCCCGGCTCATTAATGAACACTAACCATTATGCAAGCTAGTCCGGTCTGAGTTCTAATCTCTGCTTCCTTCATGTAAGACATTCACAACAAGAACTCGTCCTACTACCACATTTTCCCCTGAGTGGAATACATTACGATGAGACTGCTTCCCTGAAAACTACAACATGGTCGTCTTCAAATCCAATGTAAACAAATGCTTGTCATAAACTGTCTCCATAAGTAATCAAACTTTGTTCATTTCATTCACCACTTTCAATCCTCTCATAATATTCTTCATTATTTCATCTGACAATCTATCCATCTTGTTAGCCCTTATTCTTGAATGGCTTTTGGTCTTGTTCAGTGATGACTCATTAGTAATTAAAACAAACAAAAAATGGCTACTACACAGAGATGTACGAGAAGATGCCACTCTTTCCTCAGTATTACTCCACTTACCCTTGATCTTCGTCTTGTAATACTGAGTGTTTAGCAAAGAGGCATCAAGTACCTTTTTTGTACAACTTTGATATGACTTGACCGAGGATTGAACCCCGTTCTCCCTGCCTATTAGCGAATACTCTAAACATTATGCTGATACTACACTTCATCTTTTCTGTCCTCGGTCAGTGAAGGAGAAACTTTTCTAGACTAAGGCAATTTTAATTTTTGTTCCAATCCAGAGTGCCCTTTGTTGGGGAGCTGTATTTTCCTCACATTAAAAACCGACCTTGTGTCTAACTCTGCCCTTGTAGGGAAACTGGTAAATAGGAAGCTTTACGCCAAATGGGCTCGACTGAGCTCCAATCTCTGATTGCTCCATCTAAGACATTCACAACAGGAACTCGTCTTGCCTAACCCTTGTCCTCGAGTGGCTTTGGGCCTTAATAAGTAGTGACTGATTACAAAACAGAACAAAAAAAATGACGAAATTAGAAATTCAATTAAAAGTCAATTTTATAAATACTTGAATTTAAAATCGTTTTTATTCTTGTCATTGTTTTAACAACGGCAAAAGATAATGAATAAATATATATTGGGGTTCAATTGTCTGAGGTCATTCCATAAATTCTGTCCGGGTTTTAATTCTATGTAATTGAATAGTAAGTGGGAATATCTAAAGGAACTAATTTATATTTATGTATCATACTAGCTGTACATACCCGGCGTTGCCCGGGAGTTAAGTTAATGATAGTTTAATAATACATGAAGAAAAAGCAAAGTAATGTGAACCCAGATAAAGTAGAATTTCATGAAGTAATTAATTAAAATGGCTAACTTGTTTTTAAAAAAAACGGAAAAGCATCTGAGTGAATTTTTTTTATGGAAAGGAGCTAACAAGAACGAAATATGATTATCACAAAGACAGTTAAATTTAATTAAAGAAGTAAATTATTTTTTGTAAATAAGTAGCTATTTGTTATAAAGAGGATTTTTATTTCACAAAGTAATTCATTAAAATGGCTGACTTTTTTTTCCTAAGAAACTGGAATGCATTTTAGTGGATTAATGTTATCAGTCAAGTAATTTAAAAAAAAAAATTTCTGAATAGGATTTGTTTTTCATGAAATAATTTATTAAAATAGCTGAGTTGTTTTCTAAGAAACAGCAATCCCCCTCCCCATCCACCCGATCATTCTATTTGTCCTCAATACAATGGTCAAAATATGATTATTTTAAATAAGTTATTATTTCTAAATAGGATTTTTATTTCACAAAATAATTTAATGACTTTTTCTAAGAAAGTGCAATCGACCCCCCCCCCCCAATAATTACCTCCGTTTCTTACTGAGGACAGGAAAGATACTGCACTTTGATTCAAACCCGCACTGTTTAGAATCAAGATGAAAAGAATGACTTTAGAAGAATATTATTATTGATAAATCAGAATTTTATTTCACAGAGTAATTCATTAAAATGGCAGACGTGTTTTCTAAGAAACCGCAATGCATCCCCCCCCCCAAAAAAAAATTCCCTCCTCCTCTGACTGAGGACAGAAAAGATACTGCACTTTGAATAATGATTCATCAGATGAATTGATATAGTTGACAAACTCTGAAAATCCGACAATATATATTATAAAAATGTGAATAAAAATTAAAATATATGTATTTGGAGAAATTTAACTTTATTAAATTTTTTTATTTTACAAGAAAAATTAATTAAAATTTCACTGTTGGAAGCCCTTAAAACACGATAGTACCTAAGGAGGCTTTGAGGTATGAACATGCATGAGTGTGTTCACTGCACTGGCCGTAATCGTCCCGCTTGTTGTGCCTGGTGCCAAGTTGCTGTTTGACTCAGTGCTGCAACAAAGAATTCTCATTCCAAGTAAAACCATAAATCCAGTTTATAAACAATTAACAGATGTTTATTTTTTTTTTGAGATTACAAATGGTACTCGTTTTCTTTGGTTGAATAGCAGACTTGCAAAAATGAGATCTTTTGTCCCGGACAAATAAAAACATAAGTCCAACCCAACACAACAGACCCTCTGTTCCGAGAACCACCGAAAACCAACTGTCTCCTCGAACGTTCAACTCCAACTGCCTTCCTAGTCCCCCCCCCCCCCCGGAGGGCCGGCTCTGACTGTCTGCCTTGCTGCCCATAGTCTGGAATATATGTACTATTGACTGGAAATCTTAGATTCTGGTCTTTTTCAGTGGTCACCATTCGACCACACAGAAGCTGACCACTGGAGATATCCACTAGAGATAACGGCTAGACAGTGTGCAATCAAAAAGGTTTATCTGGAGCCAATCTAGGAACATTACTTTTCTAAGTAGGTTGGTCTCATCAGCATTTTCCCGTTTATTTCAAACAAAAGACAAATTCTGTGTAGTCTAACTCACAATCAGAGATATTTTCAATTTCTTTTGTGCCCCCCTCCTCCTCTCCTCTTGGCCGAACATCTCTCACCCGTAGCAAGTCTGCTATTCACATGCACCGAAAACATGCAACGCACTAAACATGCTGCCTAGTGCATGTTTAAAGAGGCAGGTAATGCTTTATGAGTTTGAAAACGGTAACTCTGGAGCAGAAGCGATTCAAACTATTCAATCAGCTTATAGAAAAGAATACCTGAATAACAGAACGTGCAGAAGATGGTTTACAACATTCAGAAATGGAAATTTCACTTTTAAGATGAGGAGGATCAAGGCGTCCAGTTAAGTTGAATAAAGAACTCCTTGTAACCTACCTTAAAGAACCCCCTTCAGTATCACTTGAAGAATTGGCAATGAAGCTTTCCTCAGACCATACAACTTTTGTGAGACCGTCTAGACATGAGTGGGGTTTGGATTAGAGCCAAGGTCTCCATTTTGAGATGAATGAGGTCCTCATTTCTCGGCATACAAAATGCTTAGGTTTAGGATCCATGTCTTCATGCTGAGATCGATGAAAAATGCAGAATAAACGCCACTATGAAACGCATTGTGGAATGAGGGACAGCTATCTGTGTGAGTTTATTTGGAGACAGAAATCTAAGGGAAACGATCTTTGTATGCAAATACTCAAGGTCATGAAGGGATTCCATTCTCTTGAGTAAGTAATAAAAAGTTTTTTTCTTTACTACAACCCGTATTTTGTCTGTCTTGTGATGGCGGATGTATTTTTTTTTAAGGGGAGGGTACTTTTTGCTGAGACTCTTCTATAAACGACCCATATTTTTAAGTAAATCACGCACAAGTTAATATTGTTAAATATTTTTACATGTAGCAGTTGCGTGAGACCTTTTTTGATTAAATGTACGTGCAGTATCATGCGTTAGATTGAGTTGTGGTTTGGCTTTGCGCACACGCACTCACGCCTAGTCTTATAACTGTGTGGGAGTTAGGATACACCTGTGCATAATCGACATTAATACGCATCAACAAAACTTGGTGCCAAAAATACGATTCAAATCAGTTCCAGTTTTGATCGCCTCTTGATAGGATGTGCTATCCTGTTCTCATCGTATAGCCACAAGCAGCCGGCTAGAATTGAACTCCAGCCTACCTACCAAACAGTTCTCGTTATGTTCCAGTGTTCCCTTGAATTAAAGTTAATACCTATTTAGTTATGAAGATGTTGGTCTTATTTATGGAAGATGGTGACCCTTTTCTTGTTCACTATTCTATTTCAGCCAGATACGGTCAGACACAGCTAACCAACCAAGTTTTCGTCCTGACATTCGTCCTAACCAATCCTCTAACCCTAACCACGTATTAAAAACTAAATACACTTAGCTCATAAGCTGTGTACATTAACGGACATAAAAACAAAAAACGTAGTCAAATCGTCGTTACGTAGATAGTGACAACAGTTTAAGAATATTCGTTCTTAATCCTTTTGTGGGTGTGTATGTGGGGTTCTTTAATGTCTATTCTTAAACAACAACTTGAACTTTATTTTTGTTCATTTTTCAAACTTCTCTCTAAGAGATATTAGTTTCCATTAGGTAACGATTTCGAATCCTGAAAAAAAAGCAGCTTTAGTCAAATGTTTTTACCACTAGTGACGTAAGTGTGTACAGCGGTATTCTTAAGTGGTATGTAGGTAGGTAGGTAGATAGGTAAGTAGTACAATTGTAAATTTAGGTACTTCTATAGGAGGGGACTCATATCGGTTCTAAATGTTTTCCCTGGCTTACGGTTAGGTTCACCCCCTTCTCCCTCCCGTTAAGAATGGGTTAAATAATTTTCTTCAAATCATTAAATTTAATTAAAAAAAAAAAAAGTTGATTCAATTAATTTAATAAATTAATTGAATCAACTTTTTTATTTTCTGGAAGGGTTAAAAAAAATTTGACCCTAACATAATGTCATCTGCCTTTTTACATTTTTTCGTGGCTTTCAGATCGTAAACGGCTTCGGCCATTTCCGGTTAGTTCCGTAAATCGCAAATATTCGGTTCGATATGGGTCCCATCCTATAGAAGCACCTTAATCTATTCATATTGACTGTTTCAGCTTTTAAAGAGAAGAAACATTTCTATGATATCGTAAATATACAATTAGAAAAACAGCTTATTCAGACTCCGGACTATTAATCTCATTTTGGTTGTTATAATTCACATGAGGATATTCTCAGATTCGACTAAAAGGTTCCTAGTTCGAAAATATACACCGAAGAAGGTCGGAGATTACATCGGCCGAAACGTTATGTTATAACAACCAGGATGAGAATAGTACCCGAATAATTCAAATTATAAATCCTCATCTAAAAATTTACGGAACATAAAGAAATCGTCTCTTCAATTATTCCAAAAATGTTTGATGAATATACTAAATTCAAACCTAGCTGACCTCTACAAAAAAAAAAAAAAAATAAACGGAAATCCAGTAGGACTCGACTTGTTCCAATTATATGCCCTTGTGTGCCATTACTGGCTTCTAGTTTTCAACAAAATAAAAGAAAAAATGTCTATTTTACTGCTAAAGTGCTTACATCATACATACAGAGGTACAAAGGTGTCTTCCGACAATTTTGACACCTCGATGTGTTGTATTCCCATTTGTTTAATGAATGAAAGGAAAATAGAACATTTCATTCATAAATACTTGAATGCGTAGTAGTAGTAGTAGTAGTAGTAGTAGTAGTGTAAGTTTTAAATAAATAAGTAAGTAGTAAAGCTTTTCGTTATCAGCTAATAAATGTATACATGCATAATAAATGTTCGCGGGATGTTTTCGCTGCCAGCCATTGCCAAATCTGTACAACACTCGGGGCGATTCCACTGACCATTATTACTCCCGCAGCCCGCTCTTTATTTTTGGAAAAAATAAAACATACGTAACATTAAAAGGTGAAAATAAAAATTTAAAAAGCGTTTTGTTTTTAGTTAGTAATATTTGATTTTTTTAAATTAGTAATTGACCTATTGGCCTGAGTACTTAAGAACTTTTGTCTTCGATTTTTGTATTTTTTTCGGGAATTATTTTCTTTTTGAGGCGATTTTTTTTTGTTTTGTTTTGAAGTCCATCACCTTCGACGGACAATATTATTTGCTTAAATGTGCAAAATAAAATAAATAATTAAAGTTATTATATATTTGGGTGTTTTTTTATTTTAAATGACCACTGGCTAAATAATAATAAAATAATAATAATTTAAACAGTTCCCGATAATTAAAAAAGTGGTATCAGTTATAAAGTGTAAAATAGTAGTAGTAATGGAATGGACATTGGGTTATAATGTTGTTAATAAGAATTAAAAACTAAAACAAATAAATCACTTTAGGGACTTAGTTTATTTTGCGATTGTTTCAGGCGCCAAATACGAATTAAATTAAGATTTTATTTCGTCAAATGAGTCGCTCTTTGAAAAAGTGAAAGGGAAAAGCAAATGTAAAATGAGGTTGAAAGGAAAAGATGTGGGTGTGGTGGAAGGTCCGGGGGTTGGTGGAAGGTCCGTGCTAAATGTTAGTGGTCATAACGGACGCCCTCCCCTCCTCTCTCTTGGAGAGACGGCTGCTCCTGCTACTGCTGCCGCCGGCGGCTACGGAAATTGCCGAGGGACGTGCGGTCGGATAATCGAATGGTTTTAACAGGTACACTTTTTCGGTGGTCACCGCGAATGGTGGATGGATGTCCACTCCAAGAACTGCCAACACCCAAGCTGATTCAAAAAAAAAAAAAAATTTTTTTTTGGTGTTTATGTATTATTTTTTTTATATGCAAGGTAAGAAAAATATCCCATCCCCCCTACGGGCTATTAGAAAAAAAAAATGGGGACCCCCTTGGGTGCAAGTTTGTGGATTTTTTTAAAAAAGGAAGGAAAGCCAAATAGATTAAACGGAAAAATAAACATAAAAAGCTGAAGGTACCCCCACCTCTAACTCTACTAATCCGTTACCTTTTTCTGTATTTTTATTAGTTTTTCTCTGTGTGCATGTGTGTCTGTTAGGTAAGATTGTGCATCGGGAACGGTACGAGTCTGCGTTGCAAAGTGGCCAAAAAATGAGTGATCGGTCTATAGTTATTTATTCATTACACATTGGACCCTCATTATATGCCCTAACTTGAAATATGTATATACATTACATGTCATCTATTTATATTATGTGCTCGGGGGGGGGGGGGGGGGATAAATTAGAAGAAAAAAAAAAGAGGACGCTTTATTTTTGATTCTGTCTTTTATCATGTTATTCTAGTCTCTAGCCTAAATCGTCTATAATTTCTTTTTTTTTCTATAACTCCTTCTCTCTATCCTTCTGTAGACCGAGCCAAACACCCTTAAGTAATAATAAATAATAATAATAATAATAATCCCTCCCATTGACACAGATTACAAAAACACGCACTAAATAAAACTAAACGAAATAATCTTATTTTAGTTGGATCGTTATTTTGTTTTTAATTTCTTTTAGGTAAACTAAGTATTTAAAATTTTCTTCTGGCTGATGAACTAGATTTCTTTTAAAATGCAATCTTTTCTCCATAGATCAGTCTGTTTACTTAATTTTCTCTCTCTTTCCATTTCTTCTGGCATTTGGTCCGAAGCTCTCTCTCTCTCTCTCTTTCTCTCGCTTTTTTGCTCTTTTGAATTGCTTGTCATTTATTCTGTCCTCATATGACCTGCATTATTGAAATGCCGGACTTTAATAGAAAATACGTAGCCACAAATATAACGTTTAGCAGTTACCAATATATATAAAAAAAAGAAAAGAGTCGTTTACATCATTGCTCAATTAAATAAATTTATTAAAAAATGCTTAAATAAAATAACCTGGCCACATTTCTTATTGGACACACAAAAAAATAATAAGATGGATAGTAGCAATTTTTCTCTTTAATAGATTCTTTTTCTTCTTTTATATAATCTTCAAAGAAGTAGATTAATTCTTATATATTTTTAAATTATATATAAAAAATATTTTATAATAATAAAAAAAATAAAATAAAAACTTGCAAGGTAATAACTTCGTTTCGCTGTTGACCGTATTTCATTTTTTATTAATAAATTTCGTTTCGTTTTTTTTTCTCTTCATTTTCATACATTCCTTTTATCTCTTAGAGTTGCATATTTTCAGCAAAAAGAAACTCTCCAAAGATAAAACCTGAAAATAAGAATAAAAATTATTTTTTATAAGTTTTCTATACTCTAAATGTTTGGAAAAACGAAAGTTTGTTTATTTTCCCCCCTGACTTTCTTTTGAAAGTATTGCATTCTTTCTTTTCATTACCAGAATTCCACAGACTTAAATACATTTCTCACTTTTATAGACTTGCTTACCTATTAATATTCACATCGTTATATTAATAATTGTGTGACCACTTATCGTGCGTATGTGTGTTTCTCGCCTTTACATAACTTATACATTTTTATTTATTTACTATGAATAGGTTTATTTATTGGAATAAAAAATGCAATAGCAGCAACTAAAACGAAAGTTTTAAAATTCTAAATAATTTAATTACGAAATTAAATCAACTAGAATGCATTTCGTTTTGGGGGGGGGGGGGCAAATCGGAGATTTTAATCTTTTGTTATTTTGTTAATAGTTAGGAAAAAAATAGAATGGTACTTCTTCAGTTTAGGACCCGAGCTAACTTTGACCTCAACCCTTACCTTCACTCTAACATTAATACTAACCTTAACCCTAACGACGGGGTCAGTTAGCTCGGGTCCTAACCTAGAGAACCACGAAAATAATTAATTACTTCGTGACCCTTCGACATTTGAAGCCTTTAAAATCTCAAATAGAAAGTCTTTAAAATTCTGATACTGGTACACCTTTTGAACCGGACAAAAAAAAAACGGACTGTTTTTTAATCCTAACCTAATCTGAACCGACGAACCTAGTCGGCTTTTGTTCGGTTCAAAAGGTGTACCAGTTCAGTATTCTCAACAACTCCTTATGTATTAAGTTTTGAAAGCTATTTACATTTATTATCTTGTTGGGTCATTAAATTATTAATTAAACCAGATTGTTAGAAAACTAGAACTAATTTGATTAAGATAATGTTGTTTCAATGATAGCAATCTTAAAGTTAAAAAGTTCAAGATAACAACAAAAGAAAAAATGGTTAAAAAACAAACAACAACGGCATAGTTTAAAAAAAAAAAAAAAAACACAAGTAAAAAGATTCCCGGGCAACGCCGAACATGTGCATGTGTAAGTCCTGAACCTTTTTAAAAGTACAAACAATTGAATATAGAACTTGTTACGTAAAAATAATACTCATATGGATTTTATTTTAACACCTATAAGAACATATACTATATGCGTTAAAAATGAATAGCTTAGCAATAAAAATATTAATTAACACAAGAGTCAATTGAGGGAATGAACTTTATAAACAACTGTATCTACCCAGCGTTGCTCGGGATTCTTTTTTTTTTTTTTAATAGGATTTTGAAAGTTAAATTATTACGGTATCGTTTTGTCATTAAATTATTAATTGAACCAAATTCTTATAAAACTAGAACTAATTGTTGTTAAGGTATAAATGTTGTTTTAATCTTTATTACATTATTAGATATAAATAAATTCCAAAACTTTCAATCTTTTGATTAAATAAGGATTTGCTTCTTAAAGCCAAAATGTACTTTCTATTCGAATATTTAAATGCTTCCAAATTCTTTCAAATTTCGAAAGGGTCACGAAGTAATTTTTTTTCATCTATTAAAAGATTAAAATGGCTGACTTACGAATAAACCGAAATGCATTGTGATGAATTTAGTTTTGTAAATATATAAGCACTGAAATTTTTCAATAGGATATTTTAAATTTCGTTTTATTTTACACTATTGCATTTAAAAAAAATTTTTTTTTAACTTAGTTCACCCCAAACAAGGAAAGTTGCCACTGTAGACGTACGGGGCTACTGAGAATTAGGGTGAAAGTTTTGGGGGGTCATCCTAAATTGGGAGCTGTGCAGCAAGATGCTTCTTCACATTAGTTTTAAATTTCTGCATATCGGTACAGTCGGGGAACCCGGGAGCAGGGAGGGAGTTTCAAAAGTCCGGCAGTTCGAGGAAAGAAGCTATTGGAGTAGACGGCTCTCCGGCATCTGAGGACCTTCACAGTGAATGGATGGGATTTAGCTGACTGTTGGGTTGGTCGAGTGTATTTACGTCGAGGAGGCACCAGAACAGCAAGTTCATCGGAATATATTCCATTGAAGTACTTGTAAAACAAGCATAAGGATGCAATATTGCGGCAATCATACAGGGGCTGGAGCTTGGTGGATAGTGAGGGACCTATTAGATATTTTTTTTTTGGACCTTGCCTAAGGAGGAGAGACTAGTGGATTGTGCACCAGCCCAGGTGTGACAGCAATACTTCATGCATGGGTGAACAGTGTCCTTGCAGAGATAGAGGATACTGTCAGGTGTGAAAAGTTTTCTAGCTCGGTAGAGGGAACCCACTTTCTTTGCAGCAGCCTTGGCAATGTCTTCTATGTATTTGTTCCAATTCATGTTACCTGTGAATGTTAAGCCGAGGAGTTTGAACGTTGGACTCTCAGGTAGGGTGTTATTAGCCATAGCAATCGGTGGTTAAAGAGGTTTGTTGAAGGAAAGGAGCTTTGTCTTAGCAGCATTAAATGTTACCATCAATTTATGACCCCATTCTACTACAGATTGGAGTTAACTTTCTAAGCATTCAGCCATTGCCTCAGATACGTGCACGTCCGTTTTACCTACATGACGAGAGTAGAGCGTGGTGTCGTCAGCAAATATACTCATCTCAGACACAATGTCATGAGGGAGGTCGTTTATGAAAAATCGATCCCTGGGGTACACCTGCATTTATGTCATGTTTGGATGAACGGCTATTGAGTACAAACTGGATCTATTTTTTGGATAGGAAGGATCTAATTATATTAAATATTCATCCAGTAATACCGTACAAATTAATTTTTATGAGAAGACGTTTATGCCAGACCCTGTCAAATGCCTTGGATATATCAAGCACTACTGCTCTAGCTTCACCTGCCTTGTCCAGTGTATGGTATAAGCATTCAGAGATGACCGTTAGGATATCCGCAGTAGATTGTGCTTGCCTAAATGCATACTGATGGTCAGAAAGAAGTGTAGCATTAACGAGTTGATGGACTATTGCTAGGTTGATTAAGGATTTAAAGATTTTAGTGATGATTCTGAGGGTCAGTTCTATCTCCAGAATTCTTGAAGATTGGTATCACAGAGACAGTTTCCAGCTATCAGAGAAACAAGATTCGACAAGGCATTTGTTGGAGAGGACAGAGGCCAGTTCAGCAGAGCATTTCTGTATTACTATTACTGGTACAAGATCAGGCCCACATGCTTTGGAGGTGTCAAGGTTTTTTATGATGTCTCAGACATGAGATGGGATGATGGTCAGGTCATCAAGTGTGGCTTCAGTCCACAATGGGAAATTTGGGAGCTGATTTTCTTAAACACCTATTTGATTATCAATAAATATTAACGGCAAACCAGAAAAACGCCCGACTTGCAGTCCGCAGTAACCGGTGTACAATTAGAATTGGTTCCTGATATTAAAGACTTCCTGTTTTGGTTAAAAATAAGTAATCAAATAGGTGTTAAAGAAATCCAGGAAAAGTTTTGTACTAATTTTTTATTTTAAATATATTTTTTTTACAAAAATAAGTATTCAAATAGGTGGTTTGTAGAAAAATAGGTGGTTTGTAGAAAAATTCATTTTTCAATGTTTCGAAAAAACATTTATTTTATAAATCCCCCCCCCCCCATCAAATCACATATTTGATTACTTATTTTTCTAGAATAATATAAATAATATATTTAAAATAAAAAAAACAAAAACATTTTATTATATATTTATAGAAAAAGAATCAAACCCCCAAAGTAAATTGACTTGAAAAAAAAACCAGGAAAGACTCTTTTCACACAAAATGCTAGGTTTCTATCCACAATTATAACAAATACGCATAAATAGAACTGTTATAATAACATCGAACAACCATTGAATTAGAACACAAAAGTGCATTAATGAGATGTCTTTTTGCAAAGAAATATGCAAATTAGTTCATCTAAGGACATTGATCGCATACACATAGTCAATATATAAGAAAGCTGTTCTTCTATTTTAAATATAAATTTGGTATTTTAATCTCACTGTTAGTGTGATAAATGGCTCAACTTTACATACATATATATATATGTATATGTATATATGTATATTTAGGCAGCAAATCCTGAAGATGATTGAAAGCGCTTGAGATGGCATAAAAAAGAACTCCCGGGTTCATACTCCATGAATTATCACCAGAGACCTGGAAACTAGCCTGCCGAGTTGAGACAACGATTAAGAAAATAATGAAAAGAGAAAATTAAATATTAGACATGTATCGATATATGTATGTGACAATATAAAAAACAATTCTTTTATATAATTCAGATCGATTCTTATAAGAATCGATTTCCAACGCAAAATAAAGCTTAATATTCAATATTTAAACTTTTTTAAAGAGTTACTTAAAAACTTTCTTTTAAATTATAATAGAGCCATAAATAAATAAAGTAACAGATGAGAAATATATCATACTTTGATTTCATGTCAATTTCGAAGCCAAAAAATCTTATACATGTTTCTGGAGAAAATTCACATCATACTTGAATAAAATCCGAGTTATATGTACACCTCCTCCTTATTAAAAAAAAATAATCTCTGAAGATAATTGTGATCAATATGATAACTTGGATTTTCTTCAAGTATGCTCTGAAT
>OY744519.1:121519575-121614575 GCA_963556195.1 Sepiola atlantica | reverse complement strand
CCACAGTGAATGAATGAGATTTAGTTGATTGTCGAGTTAGTCTAGTGAATTTACGCCGAGGGGCACCAGAGTAATATTGAAGTATTTGTAAAACAAACATAAGGATGCTACATTGTGGTGATGGGGCAGGGACTGGAGCTTGGTTGACAATAAGGGACCTATTAGGTTGGCGACTCTTTTTTGGACCTTGTCAAGGAGGAAGAGACTAGTAGATGATGCACCAGCCCAGATGTGGCAACAATACTCCATGCATGGGCGGATGGTGGCTTTGTAGAGATACAGGATAATGTCAGGTGTGAGGAGTTTACTAGCACGGTAGAGGGAGCCAACCTTCTTTGTGGCAGCCTTGGCAATGTCTTCAATGTATTTGTTCCAATTCATGTTACCTGTGAAGGTTTTTATTTTCTTGTTGGAGGGGATAATGTGCTTTCTGGTGGCTAATAAACCCGATCCTTGCTCTGAATAACGTGTTGCAAGAGCGACATTGGATTATTGCAAGTTAGGGTTTTCTCTGTTCAACGTTCTAGGCAGCAGTTAATACCTTCCAGTTGTTTGTTAATTCACACAATATTTTCAAAAGTTATCAATGAATTTCAATCAAATAGCACCTGTCACTATCCAAGGTAAGGGACGGCTGATTCACGAAGGCAGAGGTAGGCACAGAAAATTAAGCTCCCCCAAAAATGTTGTGAAAAGATTCCGTTATCTTTCCTTTGTTTTTCTGTCTTAGTTGACAAATATTTTAAATTACTTGCTGCAGTAAAACTGGTATCCCCATCTTTGTTGTTATAACCACACAACCTCTTAGCTTTCGTAAGCTGTATTTTACACTTATCTTTCAGATTGATAATTTGTATTATTTAAATTACACGAACTGCTATTCTCATCTTGAATGTTATTCTCATGTTTCGACCGATGTAACCTGCATCTTGTTGAACTTGGAAAATCGATATAGAATTTCGAACTGAACCCGTTATTTAATCCACGAGGATAGATTGTTCTCGTTCCATCAGCCATGACTGGGTAGAAGTCTTATTTTATTCTTAGTTAGTATAGTAAGGATTTAACCTTATACCTCCAAAAGCCTATCACTTAGAACTGATTGTTACTTAACACCTTTATCCATTGCACCACGTGTCAACATGAATTTGGGGAGTTTTAAACCTAATCTTGTTAGATGCATAGTATTAGTAATCTATATATATATATATATATATATATATATATATATAAAATAGTAACTGTGTGTGTATGTGTCCGCCTGATCTTTGTGTCTTCTGTTCACCCAAACTGCTGGACAGAATTGCTTGAAAATTGGCATGTGGACTACTGACCTCCTAGTGAAGGTCATAGGCTATATAAGAAATATATCACTTCAAGATTATTCATTCCAGTCGCCGGACTCGAACCCAGGAACCCGAGTAATGTTTCAAACTCAAATTCCGACGTCTTAGCCTTCACGGCCGTTATCAACAACCCAGTAAATCAGCGAGAGATTAATCCTATTTAAAGGCAGCCATCATCAAAGTGTTCTACTACTGAAAGGAACATGCATTGAAGTCATGATAATGGCTGTGTTAATACTACTCACTACAGAGCCCATCCTAGATTTGGAAGCAACAAATAATTATAAATATTTGTTTTTATCTACGTACGTATACGTTTCATCCTTACAGGAATCGTCAGTGTAGAGAAGATTATTTATACCGTGTGTATATATATCTAAATCAATAAATGCAAAAGTTGGACCCATTTCTCGCACAAACGGTAAGGTCAAAACGGTCTATTTCCAATTAATTCAACTTATTTAATTGGTATTGTTTTTTAAGTCAATGATTTTTTAAATTTTAATATAACAAATGTTCCGTTTCGCAATATTGTTTTATTTTCTTGACAAATATTTAGCATTTGTGTTCAAACGTTTTCTAACGTCGTTCAAATGTTTCAAACATCGGTCGCTCTCAAGAAAAAGCGACCGACTCAATTTTTGTAAATTGCCAGTGAAAAGACAAATTTGTTTCTTCTCTCTTTTCTTTTCTTTAGGTCACATTTAAAAGGTAAATTAAAGGTTTCGAAATTACAAAAATGTTAACGTTTCGTGTTTGAAAAGTTTATCATTTTAAACTAGCAGGACTACCCGATATTGCCTGGTGGAATAGTAATTTATTTTTATCAATAATTGATTTCTTACTGTTGTCGCATGCAAGGTAAATCTTACTGTACAAACCGAAAACAACTAATCGAAGTGGAACTTACCCCCTCCCCCAAAACCCCCAACAACAACAACAACAACAACAAAAGCAAAATAAACAAATATGTGAGTTACATCTTACTAAAAAAAGAAATACCCGAGTAAAGTAAAGTAAAAAAAAACAAAAAAACTCGAGATAAGTTTTACTTAAGAAAATAAACTAATCTCATCTGATCTCTCTCTCTCTCTCTCTCCTTCTCTCTCTCTCTGACGCTCTCTATCTCTCCCTCTCTCCTTTTCTCTCTGAACAACACCGTATTATTATGGTATTGTTTTTTTGATTATTGTTTGAAGCAATAGTTTTGTCGATAGTAAAAGAGTAAGTGAGATGTTGAGAACAGATTCTACACTTTGAATTATTAATTTGCACAAAATATAAAAAATTAAATTAGGCACAAGGCGATCAAAAGCATGGGAAAAAGGGGGGGTCGTTGGTAATCCTTGGTCAACAGTTATAAAAATGTCTATCTTACTCTTCAGTCACCACAATACCAGCATCCTACTTATATCTTCAAATCGTTGAAAAAAATTTTTTTTCATAAATGCATTTATTTACAGAAATTCATTGAATAAAAATGGGGAGTGGGATCTTAGGGAAAGGACCAAGAAAAAAAAATCAAACTTTAACCAGACACCCAACAAAAAAAATCTTCGCCTCCGCCCTTGAGGCTCACATTCACAAATATCCGGGGACTTAGAACCAATATCAACGACATAGAAACTGTTCTTCTGACAAACTCCCCAGGTACCACTAAGTGAAACCAACCTACAATCCTTAATCTCCTCTAACCACCTTGACATGACTGACTACCTCCCACTCTACCGTAAGGACTCTGACAAACATATGCACAGGCTAGGAGTTTATGTTCGGAACACCCTCCCCTTGACTAAAGAACATAGGTTAGAATCAGATGACCATGTCTACATGTGCTTTAGATTGACCTCACAGCGTTAGTTACTTATATTTCTTATACCGTTCTCTGTCGACTCAGGACTGTACCCTGCTTAACTCTGTCTCTGAAAGCATAGATAGAGCACTCTCACTCGACTTGAATGCTCAAATACATATATTTGGGGATTTTAATGCACATCACCGTGACTGGCTGGAATTTTCCAGCTTTACTGACGCAGCTGGTAACTCTACGTATAATTTCTCCTTAGCTCACTCTATCTCACAGACTGTCACTTAAACGACCCACCTCCTTGATCATGTAGACCAGCAAGCCTCACTCCTCGACCTGTTCTTGACCTCATGGCTTGAGGCTTGTGTGGCAAATGCCCATAGCCCGCTCAGGAATGCTGATCACGTTGTGGTAATGATTGATATCACCCTAAAAACTCATCCCGAAGCTGATGAGCTGTTGCTCAAAACGACGAGATAATACGAGCAGGCTGATTTTAAGTCCATCAGAGATCACATCAGCGACGCCCCATGGAATGAAACCTTCTCACTCCCTGCTGATCCGTGTGCAAATGAGTTAACCGAATGGGTCAAAGCTGGCATTGAAGTATGTCCCCATGCAAAAAATTCTTCAGCAAACCCTACTCTCAATGGTTCACCTCGGAATGTGCAGTTGCTATTGCTAAAAGACAGCAAGCATTCTGACAATTCGGCCGCCATAAGTCAATTGCGAATAGACAGAAATTTATAGTCAAAAAATGATTGTAAAGGTGAAACAAAGAGAAGGTATACAGAGATAACCAAAAAACGCATTCAGTCACAGAAACTAGGTACTCGCGATTTCTGGAAAATCTAAAATAGTGTGGTGAACAATGGACAATCAACAATTTCCCTGCTATCAAACCACAATGATGTTGTTTGCATGGCAACTGATAAGGCTGAACTACTTGCCCAGCATTTCGCCTTAAACTCCACTTTGAACTCTGTAAACAACCCCCTCCCTAAATTCCCATTGCAGACTGAAGCCACACTTGAAAACCTGGTCATCAACCCATCACAGATAAGGGACATCATAAAAAACCTTGACATCTCCAAAGCGTGTGGGCCTGATCTTATACCAGTAATAGTAATAAAGAAATGCTCCGCTGAACTGGCCCCTGTCCTCTCCAAACTCTACAATAAATGCCTCACTGAATCCTGCTTCCCTGATAGCTGAAAAATTGCCTCTGTGGTACCAGTCTTCAAGAATTCTGGTGATAAAACCGATCCCTAGAACTACCGCCCAATCAGTCTACTCCTGATCTTTGCTAAAATCTTTGAATCCTTAATCAATCTAGCAATAGTCCGGCGCCTAGTTAATGCTAAACTTCTTTTTGACCATCAGTATGGATTTAGACAAGCACAATCTACTGCGGATATCCTAATGGTCATCTCTGAACTCATATATCATACACTGGACAAGGTCTGGCACAAAGGGCTTCTCTTAAAAGTTCATTCATATGGTATTACTGGACAAATATTTAATATAATTAGATCCTTCCTAACCAAAAGAAAGATCCAGGTTGTTCTCGATGGCTGTTCATCTAAGCCACATGACATAATTGCTGGTGTGCCCCAGGGATCCATCCTTAGACCTTTACTGTTCCTGATTTTTATAAATAACCTCCCTGATGACATTGAGTCTGAGATAGGTATATTTGCTGATGACTCCACGTTCCACTCTCACCATGTGGGCAAAACGGACACGCACATATCCAAGGTAATGGCTGAAACCTTGGAAAATGACCTCCAGGCTGTAGTGGAATGGTGTCATAAATGGATGGTAACTTTTAATGCTGCAAAGACAAATCCCATTTCCTTCAATAATTTTTTTTGAAAAAGATTATAGGGAAAAAAAATGTCTCAATATAAATCCTGAAACAGATCAAACACGATTCGAACTATGGCCACAATGTTGTAAAAAAATTAAATCATCCAAACTGTTTAAACAGTCCAAACAAAGAAGCCAAACAATGTTCTATGTTATTTCGAAACTTTCAGTGCTCCAAGAAATTGTATTTTATTGTCACAGATAATCCCGGACATTTAGACCCGAATGATACTTGAAAATTACTCAGAACAATAAAATTATGTATAAATCCATGACTCAAAAACATACTCGGCTTCCTGCATGTGACTTCAAATCGTTCAAAGGAGATAGACGTTGGAAGTTGAAACTATTAATGGGTGTGTCAACTAATGCTAGATTTCAAATTAAGAATGAAAGTAGTAGTGGGAGGAATTAATCTAATTTTTTTCCCTATAATGTTTTTCAAAACATTTTAACTTTTGCATTTGCAAGATATTCACCTCTAATAATAATTTAATATGCAATTGTTATTGGTCAGACCTTCTGACGATAAGAGCGTTATCTTTGAAAAGCCATGGCTTAAAGGTAATTTTGTATTTGTATTCCCTTTTTGAACACTTGATGAGTTAATAAACCTGTAAACTATGCAAATTTTATCTATTTCATTACTTTATTATCCATATATAAATGCTCAATCTACTATATTGAGCTTCACCATATCTCGATAGGATCTAATATAATTTTTGGTTTTTATATTATCCATTTATATATACATTTATATATTACTGGGTGTCCCCCCAAAATGTATGCACCTTTTGAATCGCTATAACTTGTTCAATTTACTGATTTTTAACTTGCAAACAAGATTGATAGGAGAGTAAGAATACACATTTAAAAATACTGACAGTAAAATTAACAAAAACATTTAAAATTATCTTTTAATATTAATTTATTAATTTAATAATTATGTAAAGGCTACTTGGGGTAATGTCAGAATGTTCATAAATTAACCCTAACCCAGGTATAGGTTCGAGTTAATTTATGAACATGGTAGAGGAAATTTTGCAAGACGTTTGTATATCCAATGTATCATCATATGAAAGGTGTATTGAGCAAAACGGGTTAGGATTCATTTTATGAACATTCTTAAATTAATCCAAGTAGCCTTTACGTTTCTTAAAAGTTAATTTTCTACGTTTTTGTTAATTTTACTGTCAGTATTTTTAAATGTGTATTCGTACTCTCCTATCAATCTTGTTAGCAAGTTAAACGAGTTATAACGATTCATATGGGACAACTTTAGTGGGGAGTTGGGCAGCAAGATGTTTGTTTACATTCAAAGTTTTGTATGTTGATATGGTTGGGAAAACAGGGAGCAGAAAAAGAATTCCAAAGACAAGCTGTCTGAGGAAAGAAGCTATTAGAGTAGAAAGTTTTCCAGCATCTAGGGATCTCCTATAGTGAAGGGGTGTGATTTTGCTGCTAGTCGGATCGGTCAGTATTTTTGCTGAGGAGGTACAAGTGCAATAAGTTCATTGTAGCAAATTCTGTGGAAGTACATGTAAAACAAGCACATGGATGCAACATTACGGCGATGTGACAGGGACTGAAGCTTTCAGAAACATTGAGAATTCTTAGCCCTAATTTATAACTATATGGGAGGGAATCTAGCCTCCCTCCCCTTAAAAATCTGAGAAAAATCAATTTTATTTGCTTGAAAATAAAAAAATAAATTTTAAAATATTTATTCTAAAATATTAGGTAATGGGGGGGGGGGTAATTAGCCCCTATTTAAAACTACAGTGGCGGGAGCCTACTCTCACAAAACTTAGAGAAACCATTTTATTTGCTTGAAAAAAAAAAACAGACTAAATACTTGTATTTGGATCATTCAGACTACTGTTCTAATCTTCGATGTTATTCTCGCAACATTTTGGCCGATGTAACTTTCAGCTGCGTCTTGTCGAACTCAGGAATCTTTATACCAAAATGTTTCTTATTTATTCACTTGTATCATTTTTACCTGTTCCACTTTTTCTGGTGCCATCTGTAGATGTTCCATTTTTATCCTGCACCGTTATTATAATATCAAATTATGAAGTAAATTTATTTCATTTGTGTAAAAAAAAAAATGAAACTGCAAATATTTGCCAGGAAATCTTTAAAAGAATGCAGTTGCATTTACAAGGTTTTAAAAAAATGTTTCTAAATTTAATAAAACATTTTTCTCAATAAAAAATACTGACAAGCATCATTGATAATTAAATTATAATAAAAGTTAAATATAAAAAAAATGTTTTAATTTGTTTAAATTCATTTATTTTATGCTGTTGGGCTTTTGTCCGTTTTTTAAATTTATGGTGGGCTTTTGTAAGGTGAGTATTGGCAAACCTTACAAGAAGTGTGAAAAAAAAATCTTAGAACATTTTGAAAGGCTTGGTATGGAGTTGAATTAGGTATAAATGAATTAGTGCATTTAATAATTTACATGTTTATGTGTGAGAAGTCCACACTTTCATGCTAGTTCTGCTTTGATTTTGAGTTTTCATGTCTATAAACTAGTTTAAAAAAGAAATTCCAAAGTATTTGAACTCTTTTTTATGCACAAATAATTTTTTGGCACAAAAATAAACTTTAAACATTCTTTTTACACAAAAAGAAACAAGTTTCAACAGGAATTTCTAGTCCCTATTTACTTGCCACCTCACGAGGCAGAGGTAGGCACAGAAAATTAAGCTCTCCCAAAAAGGGTCACTCTCAATTGGGACAAAAATCAAAATTGCCTCAATCTGTTTTTCCTCTTTTACTGATGGAAGATAAAAAAAGATGAAGTGTAGTATCAAGACAGGTGTCAATGAGTAGGCATAAAAGTTCAATTTTATATACGTTCAAAAATAAATTAGAATTTTGCATTTGGACAAACAAAACGTTTTATGTTATGCAGATTTGTTTGAAATTTTAGGGAAAACAAGCAAATATTTTAAGATTTTTCTAGATAGATTTGGGCATCCATCTTGAATTTTAGTCTAAATTAGTTTTTTTTTAATAGTTTTACCTTCAAATCACTCTCAGCCTTTCACATTAAAAACAACATGAACAAAACTATCAGTATCCTTTTTTAAATACAAAACATTACTAGATCAAAGATCAAATAATTTCAGACAGAAATGACTATCTACATATGTTCATATGTAGCATGTAACTATTCCTTTTAAAGCGTCTTGTTTATCTGCTTAGCTCCAATCACTGTGACAGCAGAAAAACGAGACTCAATTGAATGGGCTTCTTGTTCAAGCATCTATGGTGCATTTTATCTTAAAAGCACAGCATATTTCTAGAGAGAATGATGCTCGAACACCTTTCTACTTTGGACGCTTTAATCACTTTACCCAGAATTTCAAAAAAGGTATTAGTACAGCTTCCCAGCGAGTGACTTTGTGTATTTTTAGTATTTTTTACATGTATGTTACTTCTTTATCCATTTATAACATAAAATTAGAATGAAATTAGATTTGTATTTCCAGTTTCACTGTAAATCCTTTGCATAATTCAATTGCGATCCTCCAATTTATAGTTATCAAATTCGGAATTATCCTACCTTGTCAAAATTACTATATGGTTTGGACACCACAAATACTAAGATTATAAAAAAAAAAAATGGAAAACTTACCTGTTTAATATTTAGATTTGGAAGAGAGGTCAGTTCACAATGTAAGTTTGACTTAAATAAACCCCCAGGTGGTATGAAGTGACATTCTCTCTTGTAGGTTATCAATTTACGTTAAACTAACATAGTCAACTGAACCCTCTAAAAATTAAGCAGGTAAGTTTAAAAATAAATTTTTATAATACTAAAAGTTGTTGCTGAATCGAGTGCGCCATAAAAAAAAAAACATGTAATATGCACACCTGTGTAATGTGCATAGGTGAAAAAAGTGTCTACCCATGTAAAATTAAATTCATACCTTGATCATTTCAGAATTGCCAGGTGGAACTAAGTCGCTTTCATGTTAGTTGTATTTAGCATAATTTAACTTAGTTACAAACTTATGATTACATTTTCATTAATTCAGTAAATGTAACAATTCAATTTAATTTTGTGAAACATATCTTTCAATATTTTCTTAAAAGAGATGACACCGAATATTTTTTTCTTTCTTTCCCTCCCCCATTGAATATTACTATACCAGAAAGACGTTTGAGACACATATATATTTTTTTAACAAATACAGGTGTTTTTAACAAATGTATGCGTTTGAAAGTAATGGCTGATGAAGGAGGAATGCCCTACCAAATGCCGGACAGCGAAATTGATTAATTTTCAGTTTTCTGTATTTACTTGTTTTTATTTTTATTTCCTCAAAGACCGATATCCCACAGTATAACATGATCTATATAACAATACGCTAAGCCATTTCTATGTTTGTATGTATGTTATCACCTTTCACCCACATTTAAAATTAATGAGATCGTCCGATCAGCAAAGACGGTGATTGGTGATTAATCTGATATCGCTAAGGGAAACAATTCCGACTTTACCCATTTTTAAAATGAATTGTTTCAAAATCAATTTATCTCGTCCTATCAACTAAAACAGTACAATTTTAAATTAATACATTTCAAAAAATGACATTCGTTGTATTGATTTGAAGAATATTTAGCTGACAATTATTTTATTTTTTTACAATAAGAAGAAAGAGAATATTTATTATTTTAAAAAGAATTAAATTGCTACAATTTTAAATAAATAAATATTATTTTTACAGAAAAAGAGTTATTTTGTTCTTAATAATATTGACCTTGGCAGACATTTATTATTTGAAAAGGAATATTATTAACAGTAAATTATATGGATTAATGTAGAAAGCACTGTGAAATTTCCACCGGATCTCGCTAGTTATAGTATAATATGGAAGTGGTGTGGTGTAGCGTATACAAGTGAGGTCTGTGGGCATAGCATGGCAGGTTCGAGTTCTGTTGGAGTTACTGCATCCCTTTCACTAATATCCTTGGGAAAGGTATTTTATTTACCTCATCTCCAGGAGGTTAGACACAAGGTCAGGTGTGGGTTTTGATGAAATTGTTTTTGTGGAACGAACTGGATTCGAACCCGGCACACCCAGGTCCTCAAAGGTATGAATCCATATATCCGCCCTCCAGCTATTGGTAAAATAGTAGAGTAGACTAAACTCTCAATCCTTGTTTGCACAACTAATCTTGGAGAAGGAAAACTCCAAAATAACACTATTCTTTCTCTGTTTATATCGGCAGTGTTTCCAATCATCATGTTGGTTCCATCATCATGTTGGTTCAGAATTGGTTTCAAATCAACTCAAATTTATTGGCCAAAAAATAGCAACGTGCAACAAACCATGTAAAAGGACAGTTAGAAGATGTTTATGTCTATAAACCGTCTGAATATTTTTCCAAGGTGACTTTAAACTTGGATATTGTGGTCATCATCACTACCTCTGGTAGGCTGTTTCACGGAGTGGAAAACACTGACATAGAATGCTGTCTTTCTTCTAATGAGACTGTTTGGTTGAAGATTGTGTATCCCTTGCTTCATTGTAGACTACCCACTCAGCCACCCTTACAGGGGGTATTCACCATCTCTCGTGAGTGAAAAGAGGCCTTTTAAACTTATTATAGTATAACATATTAGCACGGATATTTTTGCTAACATTACTGTTATAAATGAGTGGTTAATTAGCATCCGCCATTATTTGTCGACTGCGGTTAACAATGAGGCCAATATTTACATTATCTCGAAATGATATCATAATGACTACTTGAGCCATCATTACCCAGATAATTAGATAGTTTGTTTCTTTTATAGTCATTTACGTTTTCTTTTTTATAATTTTATTGTTTAAAAAAATAAATGACATTTTTATTGCAAACTACCAGGGCTACCCAGCGTCACCCAAGACTCCTCATTATTTCTACAGAAAAGAATAAAACTAAAACTAAACGATCTGCTTAATATTGTAATTATAAATGCTTAAGTTAATTTGGTGATATAATCAGATTAAGAATACTTATGCCCTGGATGAGATTCGAACTCTCCTCGATTTATCGATCAGAATGAAAATATGCAAGCAGAGGAGAAAGCTTAACTGAACATTAAACAGTGTGATTCTCCCTTTCAGATTTCTTGAAAAAAAACAGAGAACAAAAAAAAATGAAAAAAAAAAATGAGATGATTTAAAAAAAAAAAACATTTTAAAAAAAGTAGAAGAAAAAGGAAAAAATGCAGCAGTTGCTTATTTTTATTTTTTTTTTTTTCAATGAAAAGATGTGTATTTTTAAGCTATGTCTGTTTGATCTGCACATTTTTTAGAGATGAAAATGCTATTTCAAAATTAGGCGTGATGAAAATGCTTCTTTTTTTTCAACCGGCATGGCAGACCGCCGAAAATGCTATTTCAAGCTTAAGTGTGACAGATTATCAGGCTAGAATCATCATGTAAAAATGGTTTTATTCATTCCATATGATGTTTCGATACATGATATACCTTCTTTAGAAATGCAAAAGTCAAGAAAAAATAGAGAGGAAGAAAAGGAGGCGGTATTGTGCACAGCATGAAATTGATTTCTGATGACCTACTAGGCACGTATACTTGTATACAACAGTCTGAAATCTAAATGAATAAATGCGAGAGTTAGACTCATTTCTCGCACTAATGGTAGTCAAAACGACCCATTTCAAGTCAATTCAACTTTATACAATTTTCACACAATCTTATTTCATATACTGCTTATGTATATGCGATATAAGTCGCAAGGTTAACTGATGTGCATATTGATTTTGAAAAAGGACACTTTATTAATTAACTATTATTTGTTATTGTTTTTTAAATGATTGTTTTAATACAACAAGCGAAAACTACAAGTTTATAAAAGAACCTTACTAAAAAAAAACAAGGTAAATTTTTTTTACTAATATGAAACACCTTCTGTCTTTGAGGGAAGGTATTTTACCCCAAAAATTTGAGACTAAAGTTAAAAAAAAAAAAAAAAAAAAAAAAATTGAATAAAAAATAACTTTTCCATTTTCACAACAAATAGTTTTGTTTTGCAGTATTGTTTTATTTCCTGTATAAATATTTAGCATTTGTGCTTAGATGTTCCTTTCTTTAGAGGGGCCTGACTTGATTTTCAACAAGTTGCAATCTTGAGTTTAAAAAGAAGAAATCAATTTGCCTTTCAACTTGCAATTTAGAATTTCTAAACTGCAAGTGAACAGGCAAATTCGTTTCCTTTCTTTAACCACATTTAAAAGATAAATTTGTATCGAAATTACAAAAATGTTAATATTTACCTATATGAATTAATGAGAAAGACTTTGTTTCGTGTTTACAACAAAGTTATGAATGAAATGTTTATTATTTTAAATTAACGTTTCAAGTAGTGAAGAGATAGCGAGTCGACAAAGCCAGTTAGTTTTGAATATAACTATTATGATGTAACCGCATATTCCAGCCAGTTTACAATAAAACCTATATATATATATATATTTTTTTTTGTATTGACTGTAGTTGTGAGAAAGTTAACAAGTCACGTTTGATCTCTAATTTCTTTTAAAGGCCAGTCGTTGATTGTGTTGGCTTAAAGATCATTCGTAATGCCGCACTTTGAGAAATGCGTAATACAAACCTGACCTGATTCTGTCAAGCCGAACTCACTCTACAAATTGAAATCCAATCAATGTCAGAGTTCATTTATACTCAATGGACCTGTTGAAATTCCACAGAACATCTTTGAAATCCGGAAATAGAAGGAATGTAATTAAGAGATTTTTACTCAAAACAAACCACAGCAGTCACAATTCTAAATAACCTTAAGGATCAATAATAATAATAATAATCAAATTAATAATCTTTATTATAATAGAGATTTGTTGTCTAACCAAAATGGTCATATTTCTCAAAGTTACAAGGTGACCCCCCCCCCCCCACAAGGCTACCCATGGAATCGTTAATAACATTCAATCTTTTGTGCAATCCAACCATATTTGGTACAAATAAACTTGTCTATGCCTTACTTGTCCACCAAGTTTCAGTCATGAATGTATAACAGTCTTTGTTTTATCACGATTCAATAGTAAGTGGGGCCACTTTGGTGATTGTCTCATCAGTAGGAGACATGATCCTGAGTAGGCTTCACACTCATTGGACCTTGACTCCCACTCACCCTGCTTTTTATCTGTGGGATTATCTCAAAGATAATGTCTATCAAAACAATCCCCAGATTTTTCCTGAACTGAATAGGGTCATCACAGTCCAAATCACAGCAGTGCCAAAAGAGGAATGTGTCAGAGTTGTTGACAATTTTGCATGTTGTATTCAGGTGTGCTTACAATGCAGAGCATATCAGTGGATGGCTGTATAGCAAAGATTGTATCAAGTCAGTGTAGCAAATATAGTTGGATTGCAGAAAGGAGTGTGAATTTTATTAATGATTCCATGGTTGGCATTTTGAGTGGTCATCCTGTATTTTCTTATTAAAAAAACTTAAATAATCATTAATAATAACATTGATTCACCGAACCTGTGTAAATTACACAAAATTTCAAATTAGAGCAATATCTCAATCAAATCAAATTGACAATAAAAATAGCCAAAATTTGAAGTAATTTTGTAACTTATACTTTGATATATTTTTTGCTAATGTTGAATTATTTATTTGTTATAACTGAATTTTAACATGCAGTTGTAGACAGACATCCGGGACAACGAAGTGAGACACGTCCCGTTGTGCAAGCGATTCATTTTGCTGACCAATCAATGACATTTTGGGCTTGATATAAGCAGGCGTATTTCGCCTCTTCAGTTAATTAGTTCGGTGACTAGCCTGCCATTCAGTTCTAGTCGGTTTCCATTGTGAGCTTGCTCCCCGTTGTGATAACCGGTGTTTGTTGAAGGCAGTATTCATTGAAGGTTCTGTTCGTCCGTCAAAGTTTAATTCAGCTAAAGGCTGGTTGATCTTTGGCTTTCTTTAGGTCCCATTTGCTGTCTTGTTGGAGTCAGGTTACAAGCAGGACCCTGATCCAGTTTTATTTCCTACAGAATTTTACTACCGTGGCTCAGCGTTTCTTCCTTTCGTCTTTCTACTCTCCTGGCTTCTATCCTCCCCTTTCATATCTTCTTCTTACTAAAGTGTCAAAAAAGTATCAAAAAATATAGTTAATCAAATTAAGAAATAATCAATAATTATAGTCAAATAAATAATAATGTTATGATTATAATGGAGATGCAGTGTCTGTAACTAAAATTATGTCACGTTTTTGAAAAAAAACTGTTTATTCTCTAAACATTGTAAATTATTGTTTTATTTTAATATTAATTGACTGGATTTGTGAAAAACTTCACGGATGAGTTCAAATATATTTTTCAAAACTGTTTTACCAAAAAGAGTTTACTTCCAAATCATGTGTTCTATAACCCCTACCATATATGTCATACTATGGACTGCCCCCCCCTCCACATGCAGCCAGGCCCGTCTGAGAAATGATGATGAAGTGAGATAAGTGAACAGCGATAGGAACGCCGGCGAATTCATTGAACTCCCCAAACGGGATGGCACCCTGAAGGTTGGTCGTTAGTTTCTGGGTGGCCGGATAGCGATAAGCTGAAAAAAAACCCGGATGTGGGCAGTTCCAGTGGTCAGCTGGGAGTGATTGAGAGGAAGACTGGACATTTAGGATATCCGGTCAAAAGTAAATATATTTGGGAGACTGGCTGTTGAGAGGAGTTTGGTTCGGGGAGAAGACTGAGAGAGTCCGAGACTCAACGATTCGGCATTGGACAAAAAAGATTGTCACTGGGGATGACACGACTGGACAAGGATCAACAGACAATATTTGGGATCCCTAGCCTTGACGGTATCACACACACACCACCTAGCACAACTATGTTATACCTACAACTTGGCTTGTGTTGTTTTTAAAATAGCACGACCACTGAGACAATCATTGCGTTACACAAACACACACATTTAATTTATTCTGAAAATATTACCCTCGTCTTCCCCTTCACCATTTACATCCTACATCTACCATCTCAATGAAATTACCCTCAAAATCTATATAATAATACACTAAGCAATTTTATGTTCGTGCGTACGTACGTTATCACCCTCCATCTTTTTTTAAAAGATGAGATCGGCCAATCGTCGAAGATGCAATGTAAAAAACATTTTTTTTAAATTTCATCTGATATCGTTGTTGTCGAACGTAAAACTCAAACTAAAATAGACTTTCTCGGCCTTCAGGATCTGTCCTGTGAAAAGATGGTATAATAATATCGTGGGGTCTGCGTTCGCGCCGGATGTCAAGAGAATGGAAATATGCCACAAACTCCTACAAGGGTTTTGAAGATAGACCCCCCCCTCCCCCCAATCCATAAACAGATATATTCTGAAACTATATATATCACAGTACTTAGATAAGTATGTTTCAGTGTGAATAAAAGTGGTACAATAATATCGTGTGGGGGGTGGGGGTTCTGCATTCACACCGGACGTCCATATAATGCATGGCAGCAATATACAACAGATGAAGGATACAACTGTGGAATTGCCACGAGTCCCGCTAGTCTTAACATAATATTTTAATTTCATGTAAAGATATTACAAAATCACTTGTATTTCCGAGTGTCCTAAATTATTGACGTCATAAAAATGTGGAAGAGTTCATTAGCAACTTCAGTTCTATCATAGACGACACATAGGTAGGCATATAATGGTACTTGCATATCAATATTTAGATACTACTGTCACTATCTACGTACCCTGGTGCTACCAGATCAGGCTGTCTGAAAATACTGGCTTTTTGGCCTAAAATTCACCAAACATTAATGTTATTTTCCTTTTCCTTTACAAAACTTTAATCAAGATGTTTTTCTACCTCTCAAACGTTGAGTTAGATAAGCAGTGGAGAACGTTAATTTTCATCTCCCAATTGGCCACGTAATTATGTTATAGCTTATTTTTATTGTGGTCTTTTCTGAATTTTGCTGGATTCCAGGACAAGAATTTATCTGGTCTGGTTGAGTATCCAGCTAAGTGCGGTTAGTTGAGGCAACATCACTAGGAGAAGGTACACCATTCCTCGTATGAGTCAGTGTATAACCGTGTTCAGGCGATCTTATTTGGGCTTTGAATAATATGTTATTTTGAATATTTGGTCATGGTTTACTTGTAGGGTGAAGTATCCTCATGTCAGGTTGTCCTGACAAACCCTTGTATAGAGAGACCGAAGACACCCGAGGATGGTGTCTAGTAGGTAATTGAACTATCTCCATTATCCATTGTGCACGGAAACAAAGATAACAAGATCCAGAGTTTTAGTAATGTACTAGATAGATATATTAATAGCTCTAACCACAACCATTTCTATAAATCTAATAAGTCTGAGAGATTGTGGACTCTCTCTCTCTTTATATATATATATATATATATATATATATATATTTATACTTATTTCTCTCTCCTGACAGGATGTATCTGATTTCTTTTGTTTCTCTTTCTCTTTTCCTTTTTAAAATCTAAAATTAAAAGTTTGAACCCATGAGAGTTATGTATGATTAAACCCTGGACATGCAACAGCGTCACCAGAGGACCGCAAGCAATGTAAATATGCCGGTCTTCTCGACAGACTTCCATTCTAACCAATCACCGTGGAGACGAGTGGAGCTGCTACGCGCAATTTTCTCAACAGGCTTGGTCTGTTAATGATGCGCCACACTGGGGACCAGGGTGAATTAACTAGGATTTACGAGCACCTCTCCATCGCTGCTATTCATTGAAACACCTTGAGTATGCTCTCGGCCTGCCAAGCCAGTAGGACATTCAATGAACTTACTGATATTTGCATATTGGTTTTGAAAAAGGACATTTTAATAATTAACTATTATTTGTTGTTATTTATTGAATTTTAAACATTAAAACTTACATTAAATCATAGGACTTGGATCTTTATGACTTTCAGAGTTCACCTGGATCAGCTTTCTGTCTGCATGCCAAGTTTAGTTGAAATCCATTTAGTACTTTCCGAATCTATCATCAGCAAACTCAGATCATTTTATTGTTATATTGTTTTTCCACTAAGTGCATCACAAATATAAATACACTTAATGTCAGTTTTGTTGTTTGTTTTGGTTGTTTTTTCCCTCGCTTTTCGTGTGATTGACATATGTTGGTCAATATATACATACAACTTATAAAGAACTTTTGTATAAATGTTGCTGGCCGTAAAGTTTGTAGGTGAACTATTGTCATTATTTCATGAATTATTAAAGATAGCATCGTCATTTACATGACTTTTGTTGTTAGTAAATTATGAGGGTAATGGAGATTTGTATCGCTTGGGATGATGAATTTATTTATTGTGCCTCTTTGGGAATCATCTCCTGTTTTAATCAATAATCTCATGTCAATGTTAAAAGAATCTCACAGAATCTATATAATAATTCATGTTTGTACGTACGTTATCACCTTTCACATGTATTTAAAAAAAAAAAAATGAGATTGTCCGGTCAGCAAAAATGGTAATTTGTGATTAATCTGATGTCGCTAAGGTAAACAATTCTAACTTTACCCATTTTAAAATGAATTATTCCCAAATTAAATGATGTTGTCCCGTTAGTTAAAACAGTACAATTTTCAATAAGTACATTTCAAAAAGTGACATTTGTTTTATTGATTTGAAGAATATTTAACTGAGAATTATTTTTAGCGCTAAGAAGACAGAATATTTATTGTTTTAAAAAGAATTAAATTTCAACAATTTTAAATAAATAACCAAGAGACATAGTTGTTTTATTTGTTTAAAGAATATTTAGCTGACCATGACAATTGTTTTCATGGAATAAAGATTAATAGTATTGACCTTGACAGGCATTTATTATTTCAAAAGTAATATTATTATTAACAGTAAATTATACAGATTGATGTAGAAGGCACCATGGAATTTCCATGGGGTCATGCTAGTATATATTATTAGCTGTCCCGACCCGGCATTTTTATTTTCATAAATAATTTATGTGACTGAAAAAGGATAATTAAAAAAAAAGGGTATGATGCTATATGTTTTAATGTTTAATTGTGAGGAGGACGTATATCGTCAAAAATTACATTGAAAAAAATTAATAAAAAAATTGCATTGTATGGCGTTCTTAACGGTTTTAAAATAAGAGCACTCTATTTCTAATTCACTTGGTGCAGCCACGCACGAGTTCTTTACTAAGACTTTCATCCTGAATCCCTTTCTACATCCCGTGGATTGAATGCACCAAAATGAAAGATGGTTATAAAAAAAGTATGATATTATATCTTTTAATGTTGAAAATTAAATTGAAATAAACTTTAATAAAAAAAGAATTGCATCGTATGACGTTCTTAATGGTTTATTATTTTTAATAATTCAAATTTCTTGTAAAAAATATTTTGTGTCCTTGTGACCATTTTATTTTTATCATGATTTAAGAATAAGAGTAAATTCAAAAAAGATTTTGTCTTCTCAGACAGGAATCAAACTAAAAAAATCATGTTTTAGCAGGCTGGCGTCTTGTTTTGCCGATGAAGCTATTGTGCCAGTGTTATATTACAATCATCATGTAAGTAGGTCAAATAACGTTTGCTTATCAAAAAGACAGGCGGTGGGGGTGCTAATGGTAAAATCTGAAAAATTGTCTCTAATTAGATTTCTTTCTTTATGGTGTCATTGGTTGAGGGAAGAGGGCATGAAACTGTGGTAGTGTTAGCTTCTCCTATTCCCTCTATGATAATAGTAAGCAAAATAAAAACTGTTGATAGTTTTATATTTGAAATTGATTGGACATGAAATTTTTTTTTTTTTTTTTAGAACATGGATCAATATTTGCCCTATCTAACCCCTGAAACATATTTTTTATGAGCCTTTTCATTATCAAAGCTATTCTCATTGTTGAAATAAGGGAAAAATCGTCATTACTTTATTTATAAGAAGATGAATATACAAATCAAATTAAAAAGATTTCATTTTTTTGTTTCATTTTACTTCAGTCGAAGTTCTCAGAAATCAAGGGGCTAACACTTGATCGCTATATGAGATACATAGATATTCGAATATTCTATTAAAATTCTCTTTTATTTCTCAAACGTTGAGTTAGTAAAGAAGTTAAGAACATTAATTTTCCTCTCCCCAATTGACCAGTTGATTATGTTATAGTATATCTTTCTTGTGGTCTCGTGGTCTTACAGGATTCCAGGACAAGAATTCATCTGGTCTGGTGGAGTATCAAGCTTAGTGCTGTTACTTAAGGTAACATTACTTGGAGAAGGTGCACCATTCCTTGTATGAGCCAATGTATAGCCGTGTCGAAGAGATTTTATTTGAGCTTTGAATACTATGTTATTTTGAATATTTGATCAGGGTTAACTTGTAGGGTGAAGTATCCTCATGTCAGGTTGTCCTGACAAACCCTTGTACAGAGAGACCGAAGACACTTGAGGGAGGTGTCTAATAGGTAATTCAAACTCATCAGATAGCCACCTCCCCAAATGTCCTTGTAAATAATTTTTTTGATTATTATTTCTAAATTCATCCAGTTTATTCTTAAAATTATTTACATTAAAATAATTTTTGATTAGACAGTGTGTTCCAAAAATGTATTACCCTATTAGAAAAAAAATCTAATTGTTTGGTCTTGTAGTGTTAGGGGTGATTAGATGTTTGTTGGAGGTAACCAATGTGTAGTAGCATCGCTGCGTCTGTATTCATCTAATTGGGCTTGTTTTAGATGAAGAAAAAGGGGTCACCAGGTTCCAGTTAAAAAGACAAACATCTTCTCTACAATTTATATTAACTTTATTTAACAGTTTTATCAACACAGGAACAAAAGAATATAAGACAGGTTAGTCTGGCCGGCGGGCATGTACTATAGAAGAAGAATTGAGTCCAGGGAATTCATCTCGTCTAGCCAAGTAGTTGCTAGAGACGAGGCAAGTAATATAATGTTTGATAACGTTGGCATCTCGACTGGAACTGTTCGTATTTGGGCGCCAAATGGTTTGAATGAAAATGGGAAAGGCACACATGCACAACGTGTTCTAATCACTCGACGTAGCACTACGCAAGTTTGAACATGTTTGTGTTATCCAACCAAACTACGTACAAATCATTATGCAAGAGATTACATGTAAGTGCAAACGAAAATAGATCTTAACCATGTAACTGCTACAGTCGATTTAGTTGTTGAAATCTTTCTCTCCAGTAAATTACCAGTGCAAGGACAGGTAGTAAAAAAAAAATGTATTTCATATTTAGAAATGCCATTAATTATTTTGAATTAGAATGCCATTAATTATTTTAAATCTTTCTTCTCTCTATTGAAGTAATTATTCCAACCTATCATTTTGTTTTGTTCTTTTAAAAGAACGAACAAAAATCTTTTTATCATTGTCGGATAAGAGTATCAATGAATGGAGAAGCCATTTCAACAACCAAAACACGGGAAAATTCAACTTATCTAAATGCTAACATAATGCCCCACGTTGTCAGGACCGGAAATCCAATAATAACAGATGTGAAAATAGAAGAGACGCAGACAAAAAAAAAGGGGCTCCATCCAGAATTCTTAATTTTTCTTGACAAAGAGATTTTTTATTGAAATATAAGAAATTTTTAATAACTATTAACATCTGTTATCTATTAGTATACTAAACTGAGTTAAACGTTTGTTTCCCTGAGGCTTTTTTTTTCCGTATATATTTTAATAAAACCAAAATATATGTTAGAATATTCCTTAATTCTCACATAAACTCATGTTTAAAAAAAACTTCCATGTTGATTATTCTTATCAGCCGTAATTAAAAATTAAGTGACTAATCATTTACTAAGCTTTAAAAATAACCACATGAAGTTTCCATGAACAAAGTTTCTTTCCAATAACCTCCCATCTACGGAATACATTTCCACAAGACTGCTTCCCTGCAGGCTACAACATGGCCACCTTCTTGAAGTCCAATGTCAACAAATACGTGTAAAGTCGTCGTTTGAAGTAATCAAATTTTGCCCTTTCCGCTCATCTTTTTCAACCCTCATTCAGCATTCAACTGACAATCTCCTTACCTATTATCCTCGAGTAGCCCTTAGCCTTGATAAGTGATAAACAATGTTTATCAATAATAATAAATAATGAACATAAATAGTAGTAATAGTAATTGGAGAAAATTTAATTTCAATTACAGTGTTAGTAATAGTAATTGGAGAAAATTTAATTTCAATTACAGTGTTAGTAATAGTAATTGGAGAAAATTTAATTTCAATTACAGTGTTAGTAATAGTAATTGGAGAAAATTTAATTTCAATTACAATGTTAGTAATAGTAATTGGAGAAAATTTAATTTCAATTACAATGTTAGTAATTGGAGAAAATTTAATTTCAATTACAGTGTTAGTAATAGTAATTGGAGAAAATTTAATTTCAATTACAGTGTTAGTAATAGTAATTGGAGAAAATTTAATTTCAATTACAGTGTTAGTAATAGTAATTGGAGAAAATTTAATTTCAATTACAGTGTTAGTAATAGTAATTGGAGAAAATTTAATTTCAATTACAATGTTAGTAATTGAAGAAAATTTAATTTCAATTACAGTGTTAGTAATAGTAATTGGAGAAAATTTAATTTCAATTACAGTGTTAGTAATAGTAATTGGAGAAAATTTAATTTCAATTACAGTGTTAGTAATAGTAATTGGAGAAAATTTAATTTCAATTACAGTGTTAGTAATAGTAATTGGAGAAAATTTAATTTCAATTACAGTGTTAGTAATAGTAATTGGAGAAAATTTAATTTCAATTACAGTGTTAGTAATAGTAATTGGAGAAAATTTAATTTCAATTACAGTGTTAGTAATAGTAATTGGAGAAAATTTAATTTCAATTACAATGTTAGTAATAGTAATTGGAGAAAATTTAATTTCAATTACAGTGTTAGTAAAACTTTTTATATCATCGATAAATGTTTAGCATTTTGGGTGAAAAGAGTCCTTCCAGTCTTTTGTATGTTATTTTACTTTTGAGTAGTAGTTAAGATCCAGTTCTAGATTGTAAATTAAAAACAAAGCCCTTCCCCCCAAACAAACCGTGGGCCCCTTTCTCCCTCTGTGTACCTAAAACTAAGCGGAACTTCCATGAGCAGAGTTTCTTTCCTAGAACTACCCATCTGTGGAACACAATACCGTGAGGCTGCTTCCCAACTGAATACAGCATAGTCGTTTTCAAGTCCAATGTAAACAAATTCTTAAATAATCAAATTCTGCCCAATTTTAACTATTGTTACCAATCATCACGGTGTTGTCTCACCGCCCACCTGACAAACTCATTAACCCTTATCCTTGAGTGGTCTCTGGGCCTTGATAAATGGTGACTCCTTAGTAAAAAAAAAAAAAAAAAAAAAAAGTCAGTGAGACCCCCCCCCCCACCCGGCAACATTAATTTCGAAATTAAATTCCACTATATTGCATTTTAATTGATTTGTAAACAAGTCAGCCATTTTTTTTAGCACTTATTTATGCGATTAAAATATATAGGAAACAAGTCTTAGGGAAACAAACGTTGATTAACTTGATGTTAGTCTAATAATAGATTATATGTATTCATGTAAAATATTCTCACTAAATGTTTAATTGTTTACTTTTTATCCCTTTTTATTTTTTCAGCTGACTACTTCGGAAAAGAAAATGTTTCCTGATCCATAACGCCTCCGGAGAAAGCAGGTCCGAGTTCTTGTGTATATGATGCCACCTGTTTCAGATTCTTCAATGAGGGATTCTGCTCTAAAGATTTTTCCCAACTGACCCTCAGATGTGTGGCTTGGGGATTGACATCTTAACTGTTTTCATGTGTCAACACTATTTTCCGAGCAAACCCAAAGGATTATCATAATATTAAATCAAGGGGGAGAAATACGGAGGATTATATAGATTTTTTTTTTCAAATCTCCCCCTTATATTTTTTTGACTCTTTAGAATCCTTAAAAAAGAAACTTGTAAATGAAGCCCACCTCAAAAAACTAAACAAAAATCTATTATTTATATTATTATCAAATATGGACTCTGATTAGATTTTATTCGTTGGTATAACTGTTTTGCAAATTGTCTGCAGTTTAAACTCTTTATTTCTTTTATTGCATCCGTTATAAGAGGAGATTCTAATCTCTTTTTAAAGAAAACAAAAAAGAGGCTCGGGAAGCCGAAACACGTGCCAAGATGATGACTGAGTGTAAATATTGCAAGAAGACATTTAATCACTCTGGCCACCTTACCCGACACATCCGGACGCACACGCGGGAGAAGCCGTACGAGTGTAGTTACTGCAAGAAACGTTTCTCCGACTCCAGCACGCTGACTGTGCACACCCGCATCCACACGGGTGAACGGCCCTTCTCGTGCAAATTCTGCAAAAAGACCTTCTCACGCTCGGACAGCCTTCGCGTGCATGTCCGGACTCACACAGGGGAGAAAAAATTTGAATGTCATCATTGTCGCAAGACCTTCTCGCGGTCGGGCAACCTCACCGTCCACCTGCGCACACACATGTCTTCTCTTGGTGCCAACGATCCCTGTAACATTGGCACCGCAAATGGCACGTTCGAATGCCATCGTTGCAACAAATCCTTCACCCAAGTGCACGATCTTAACCGGCACCTCAAGACGCATCACAATCACGGAGAGAGGGTCGAGAACCCTCTCTTTCAAGCCATCTGCAAGACGGAAGCACCTGATGCACGTTCAAAACCGTCATGCTGTGGTAACAACTTCCAGCCCCACTCTTATCCGTCGGCTAATGGAAATCTCTGCTGCAAACCGAATAACGTGCCCTTTGGTTTTGACCAGTGCACCACAACAAACAAAATGCCAAATTATATGAACGGTCAGCCGCTAAATAATGGCACGATAACAGCAAATCTTGAAGGAAATAAAGATCAACCTCTCTCGGTTGGTGGTCACCATGGAAATCGTCACTGTAATCTACAAACGAGCAACGGTCATTACACGCAACTACTCGTTCAGAATGAAAACAAACCATTCGATTGTCATGGATTTGAGAAATCATTATCACACACCTGCCAGTTGCAGCGACATCTCCAGAGGTCTTTGGATGCTGGTGTTGATTCGGTGATGGCCGCCCCACCGTCTTGTGACAACCAGAACATTTTGTATATGAACACTGGATTTCATGGCCACACGGGGGATAAATCTCGGCGTTGCACTCTATGCGAGAAATCTGTGTTTCACATGTGCCAGCTCAACGGGGACAATTACTGCATTCCGTTTTCCGGATCATATAACAGTCTCACTAACGTCACAAATATGCCCGCAAATCCGATGTGTTCAAATGCAGCAGACTTTAACCGGAACCAGGCCTGCACCTATATCGATAGTCGATCCCTTCCCACACAGCAGCACTTTGGCTGCAACCACTGCAAAAACCCAAGCCACACAAACAGCTTGAATGAGGTGAAGCCGACAGCATTCGGTAGCCAGATTTACATCAAGCCTGACATGAATTCAAATTCAAGCGCTGAGCCGTTGCAGAACTCGTGTGCCTATCTAAATGGCAAGTCGCACCACGGAGAATCGCAATTTGGATGCGAGAACTGTAAAACGACCAACCACACCAAAGAAGATAAGAACGCGATGACATCGTTGAGCAGTTCAAGTAGTCAAAATGAAAACGATAAAAAGCAAGCATGTCCGACCAACTCTACGAGCAATCATCTCCAGAATCAGTCCTGTTCTTACGCTGGAAGCAACCATTTGCACATGAAGGATCAGCTCTTTGGTTGCAAACGGTGTGACGTAAGGGGATTTGGGCAACCTTTCACGATGAATTACCCCAACCAACACGAGTTAGATATCAAACCAAATCTCTCCATCGGAAATCTTGACCCCAATCTACAATCAAACCATTACTATAGCAACATAAGAACTAACCCTTCTGACAAACAACTCAGTTGTCTTAAACCTTACAGCCAGAATCCTGCCGACCGAAAGGCCGACTTGTCTGGTTCGAATGTTGCTCACCCCCCAAATTCTTTCTACGGCCTTCTTCAGTCTCTTCCTGAGCCGGACATCTTTGAATGTGATAATAACAATGCTGAGAAACCATATGTACCGCTTGGGGGGTTCCTCAACCCGCAAACATCCACCCAAAAATCCTGCCTTTTCTCATCTCTCTCCTGCAACAACCCTGAAATGCTTGACATAAAGCCCAACATAAGCTCGCTCCATGACCATTATCACCAGGCTCTGACTCATTTCAGCCAGGCGGATGCATTTTCCAAGTCCGATTTCTCGGCCTGCTTCAGTACAGCCCAAACAACGCTAGAGCCTAGCCTCTATGACGTAAACTCAGCTGGTATGGGAGGGAACGTTAACATGGGTGTGGTCACTAGTAGTACACCAGGAATGTGCATGAAGTCCGAGCCTTTCTTTTGTTCATCGGGTGACAATCAAACGCAACCCTTCTCGTACCACTCGATCGAACAGCCTGACATTAAGCCAGATTTGTCTTTGCTATGGTTTTAACTGTTCTGCTAATAAATATTTTGTGTAGGGACACCACAGATTAATAAAAGCTAGTTCTCAAGCTTAAAAATCCACACTTTATTTACTTTATTTAAAAAAAAAATATTTTTGTTTAACAAGATTTTTTTAAATATATTTTTAAGATAATTGAGAAATAATTATCCCATCAAACAAATATTGGCATTTTTTAAAATTGTTAGAAATTATTTTTTTACATGACGACTTTGACCAAAATATTTTTTCTATTTTGTTTTAAAATTTTTATTTTTGCTTAATTTTTTTTAATGAAATACTTCCTTCCATAATTTTTTTCTCATTTTTTACTTTCCATAACTGTTGCTTTGTTTTCATAGTTTTATCCCTATATTTTTTACCAGGATTTCTCATAAATTAAAAAAAAATGATTTATTTTCCATATTTTTTCCCCCTAGTTTTTCAATTTTTTTTATCGACTTTTATATATTGTTTTCATACATTTTTTTTCATACATTTTTTTTTTCATACATTTTTTTTTTTCATACATTTTATTTTTCATACATTTTTTTTTCATGAATTTAAACTTTATAAAGTTTTGGCTGTATTTTTTTTATACATTAAAATTTTATTTTTTGTCGTTAGTAGTAAAATAGAAGACTTGTAAGCTTAGATTACCAATTTTAAGAACTGGTAATATTGAAATCTCAGAATTCATATATATATATATAATATATATATATATAATATATATATATATATATATATATATATATATAATGTCACACACACATTGTTCCACTGTATCACAACTCTTCAAACTGATATTAAAACCTAACTACTTTGACAACAGGCAGGTTTCTTATCCATTACGCTATCAGCGCAACAAGCTTACTACAGTGAGTAAAATATAAATATTTATATTAAACATTCAGCAGCCAAGTATTATCTATTTTTTCCAAAGAACTGTGCATTATCATTAATGGTAACCAGTGATCTCACTTACCAGAGGGACATATATGTGTAGTTTAGAAGGAATAAACAAAGATTATATTTGTAAGAGCATACAGTATTATGGGTAATACTATACAGTGAAACATCAATTAGTCATTGACACTGACAGTTTTAGAAGATGTGGGAATCTGGCCTATTGGACTAGAAAGTACTCTACAGCTCCATCTTCAATCAGCAAACCCAATGGGGAATTATGAAGAATGTACAAATTTTTATAAATATACAATGGCCGATAGGAATGTACTGACTGCGCTGAAGAACTGGAGGAGGTGATGTGTCGAAGCTAAGCTTGGGGGTATAGAGGCAGGAAATGGTTAAAATAAGGTGCTATCTTTAGGAAATTTATAAATGATAATAGTTAATGGTGAAATAAAGATGAGATAAAAATTAGATTAGAATTAAAATCAAAATGCTTACCTTTTACTCATCACCCCAACCCCATATTCTCAATTCTTGGGGACAATCAGTACATTCCCATCTGCCACTTTATGTATATGTCTATTTCTAATGGAGATTTGGTATCTGTCTGAAGCCGAAACTACTATTATTCCTATTAAATTGTCTGGTACTACCATATCAAGCTGTCTGAAGATACCGGCTTCTTGACGTAAAATGCACCAAATATTGATTTTATTGTTTTTTCTTTTCTTTTCCCTTTGCACAACTCAATCATGTTCTGCAAAGCAAAAAAACAAAAACAGCCAAACCAAACACCATAGATATTTAAAGATATAAAGAACTTGAAGTATAAAAACTTTTACCAAAATGACCTGATACGGTATTGAATAACCCGAAAAGGGTTGATATGCCATTAAACAAAACAACAAAACCTATTAAATTGTACTGTTGTACTATCTTTCAATACAAAGGCGGTGGTAGTGTAGTATCTGCACTGTTGTCATGAGACCATCCTCCCAGGCATTACCTCCTCCTTGGGAGGGAGGTAGCACATGTCAACAAGAAATTGTCACAGTCGGCTGTTCATTAGCTAACTCAACACTTACATTATATATACTAGCAAAATTATGCGATCGGAGGGAGGAGCATATGTTTTGCTAGTAGATATGAAGATGTGTTCATTCCACATAATTCGCCATTAGGTTTGCTGACTGAGGATGGAGTTGTACAGTACTTCCTAGCCCAACTGCTCGGATTTCACACACCTTCTGAAACCGCTAAGGAAGTTGTAGTTAAGCAAGGATTGCACAATCTCCCACCCATCTCTCTTGACTCAGCAATGGTAATGCTGGGATAAGCAGAGAAAAACTGGTGTCGTATTGGAGTTAGTTTTCCTATTCTTATATTTGTTGCTCTACCAAGGGTTGATAGTCTTAATCATGCATAGACTCATGCATGTACTATTCTAATTAATGCTGTTAGCCGATTACTGGAGTTGAGGGGATCTCAGACTGATTTAAAAATGAATCCGTAATTCTTTGGATCAGAATGAATTTGTGTGTGTGTGTGTGTGTACTCTGTTGATGACAAAACAGCATTGTCCACAGCTTTCTGCGTTTGATCAAATCGTTACATCTGGAGGGTAATAATTACACACACACACACACACACATGTTGTATAATAAAGAAGCTCTGGGAGTATCAAAGTCTCTGATCGGTTGAGAAATATTATGCGTATTGAGAGAGAGGATCTACTAGCCACCAGTTAAGTAGTTGGTTTTTATCAGCAGTGGCCTGCATACTCTCCGTGAGGGTACATTTATAAAGATTTGTACATTTGTCCACATATTTTGCCATTCGGTTTGTTGACTGACGGTGGAGCTGTAGAGTACTTCCTAGCCCAAAGGGTCAGATTTTCAACACCTGAAACCGCCAGTATCAATGACTAATCGAATTTTCACTGTATAATAAAAAATATATTCATGAGAGTCGTTCAAAAAGTTCTAAGCCTCAAAGAGAATCCTAGAAGAGCCATGGCTGAACATTTTTTTGTTGTGGTAGAACTACAACTTCTTATAAAACTAGAAAAACTAATTCAGATTTCTGCCTTAACTTCCGTGCAGGTGAGGCCCATACAAAGGTGAGATGTGTCCGACAAATCTGAAAATGGACAACGAAGCCCAAGCAAGTAAAAAAATGTCTGCAAAAGAAAGGTATAACACCCAAGGAAATCCATGAGGATATGTGGTACAGATACTTGCTAAGGATTCCTTTTCCTATGCAACTGTGAAGACGTGGGCAGCGGAATTCAAGTGGGACAGCACTAAAGATGACCCTTAGTCAGTTCGTTCAAAAAGCTTATCCACTGATGAATAAGTTGATGCTCTTCACCTTATGGTTTGGGATGAAAAATGGTTTTCCTCCTCCAGAAGCAGGCAGCATCTGTTGGCAAGCTGATGGTTTCAGTTTGGGCGATTCTGAAGATGCAATCATGATAGACTACCTGGAAAGGGGAAAAACTATTAATGGATGGTAACGTACATCAGAATTACAACAACTGAAGGACACAATCCAGTCAAAACAGAGAAAGTGAGAATAATGCACACTTTCACACTGCTCAAGTTGCAGTAGTTGAATGGCTTTGAATTGCTGCCCCATCCCTCTTACTCACCAGGCATAACTCTATCTGACTTCTTTCTGTTTCCTAAACTAAAATTCCACCTGCGTAGTCGCCATTTTGTGATACAATGATAAGGTTATATGTGCTCTGGAGGAGTTTTTGTGATCGAAATTGCAATGCTTAAGCATCGTTTGACCAAGTGTGTTGATGTTAAGGGGAAGGGCTGGGATATATTGAAAAATAGTTAAAAACTGTCTTGTTTCTCTGACTTCTACGTCGTTGATCTTGGGATTATTTAAATGACAAAAGCTGGCCATAAGTCTCACTAAATATAATTATTTAACTCGACATGAAAATTTAAAAAAAAATAACTAAGTTAACTTTTATTGATTATGTAGTAAAATTAGTTTGATTTTTACAATTCATTTTATACGATCAGATAAACACAAGTTGCTATTATACCCATAACGGGGGGGGGGGGGGGCACCAGCTCAGATGTGACAACAATACTCCATGCATGGGCGAATGGTGGCGTTGTAGAGATATAGGATACTGGCATGTGTGAGAAGTTTTCTAGCTCTTGCATCAATTCTATAATGCGTCTGGATATCCCGAATACTAGAAAGTGTGGTAGACCACGAAAGACATGGTTTGAGTGTGTAAAATGTGATATGACTACATGCAACTTGACTGATATCAACCCTTTGCACTGGCTTCTATGGAGAGCGTTTCCTGGTGTTGGCCACCCCAGAGTCCGGGACACTCACGGCACCATAAATACCAAAACCAGATAAAGATTTTTTTTTTAATTTCTGTATGTTGTGAAGTGATTATTGTTGTTGATGTCCATCTGTCTGCGCAGACAATGGATTTCTGCACCTCAGATTAGATTGCAGCATTTAATGTGACTGTGCAAGCCTATCCTGGGTCGGCAGGCTCTGTTGCAGTTGCCACAGATATAGGTTGTGTCTGTTTCTGAGAGCTCTGCTGCAGCCCTCTGTTGTCTGTGCTCTCTCCTCTCCCTTCACTTCTGGTCTCTCCTCTTGGAGCATGCCTTCACAGCACTTCTCCAGCAGCTGCAGTCTTAAGTCACAGACTTCCAACCTGCTTAGTCGATGCCACCTGACTTCATGTCTCGCTTGCAGACATCCTTATAGCGTAGGACAGATCTTCCTGCTGGTCTTGAGATGGTTGCGAGCTCGCTGTATAGAATATCCTTTGGGATCCTCCCATCGTCCTTTTGCCTGGCATGGCCAAGCCAACTGAGTCATCGTTGGGTGAGCAGAGCAAACATGCTTGGGATATCCGCTTGATCACGGAAGCTCTTGAGACATGGTCCTGCCAGAGGATTCCCAGGATTCTCCTGAGGTTGTGAAAGGTGTTGAGTTTGTTCTTTACTCCCCAAAAGAGAACACAGGCCCAGTGCACTTTCATCTTAGTATTGGTGGTCAGCATCTTGTTCCAGACTCTGTTTGCCAAGCGAGCCATGGCTGTTGCCTCCTTGCCAATACGTTTGTGGAATTCAGCTTCCACGGAGAGAGTGCTGGAAATGATGGAGCCAAGGTATGTAAAGTCCTCGACAACCTTGAGGGTGTAGTCGCTAATAGTGATTTTTTTGGGGTGGGGGGACTTCTTACATTTTGGCCGAAGATGTTTGTCTTTTTTAGGCTGATGGTCATGCCAAACTCTCTGCATGCGTGTGTGAAGCAACTGATGAGTTGCTGCCATGCTTCTGTCAGTGCTGCTCATCAGCGAAGAGCATCTCACGTATGAGTACCTTCTGCACTTTGGTCTTAGCTCGGAGGTGAGCAAGGTTGAAGAGGCTGCCATTGCTTCTGGTATAAAAATACACTCCATCCTCTGACTTGTTGAAGGCATAGGACAACAATAGAGAGAAGAAAATGCCAAAGAGTGTCGGAGCAAGTATGCACTATTGTTTCACTCTGTTATGGATTGGGAAAGGATCCGAGGAAGAGCTGTTATACTGTACTGTGCCCTGCATGTCCTCATGAAAAGATGTGATCATTTCAGGAGACCGGAGAGGGGGGGGTTGTTTTACAGCATATCAACTCTTCTCGGGTTATTTAATGCCGAAACCGGTCATTTTGGTGAAAGTTTTTATGCTTCAAGTTCTTTATATGTTCAAGTATTTATTCATGGTGTTTGGTTGAGTGAAAGGGGGGGGGGTCGTTGTTTTTTGTTTTGGATTTTGCAGAACATTATTGAGTTTTGCAAAGAAGAAAAAAAGACAAAACATCAATGTTTGGTGCATTTTGAGTCAGGAAGTCAATATCTTCAGACAGCCTGATCTGGTAGCACAAGAGAGCCCCGGGGGGAGAGGACATCCAATCTTCTGCAGCGGAGTGAAAAGTCCCTTCCTGCTGACAAGGTGAGGCCTTGGTTAGGTTGATGAAGGTAATGTGCAGCAGTTGTCTCTGTTCATGACATTTTTCCTGAAGCTGTCGTAAGGAGAAGATCATGTCGATGTTTGATCTTCTTGATTAAACCCACACTGTGCTTCGGGGTATGTATGCTCTACAGCTTGTTCAGGACAACAGGCGAAGACCTTCCCAACAACACTGAGAAGATATTTCATAGTAATTGTTGCAGTCGTGCGGTTACCCTTATTCTTGAATAGAGTGATGATGCTTGCGTCACGCATCTCCAGGGCACTGTTTTTCTTCCCAGCACTGATGCAGCAGGTCGTGGAACAGGGCTGTCTTCTTTCCCACCTTGATGATTTCACGTAGGATGCCATCTTTTCCTGGAGCTTTGCCACAGGTTAGGGAGTCGATGGCCTTGTTTAGTTCTGCTACGGAGGGGGGGGACGTCTAGCTCTTCTTTAACAGGTAGGCTGATGGTGCTCTCAGTGGCTGCATCTATGACAATGTTCAAGCCATCTTTCATGCCACAAATGTTGCCGCAGTCAGCAGAAATCTGGGTACTCTCACAGAAGTTTAGCCAGGAGTCATTGGCACAGTCCCGAGTGATCAGTTATCATTCCTGGCCTTCCTTAGTGTAGCAACTGTCTTCTCAGAAGACTTCCTCTTTTAGTTGACAAGGGCTTTCTCTTTTGACCTTGAAGTCAGCAATGCCGGCTTCAAACTAGTTCGCGTTTTGCCTTTCTCTCCTGCCAAAGGTGTTCACTCCTAAGTTGTAGATGGCATTACAGATGTGAACCTATCTCTCTTCAGTATTGCTAGCAGAGCTGTTTTTGAGAGCGTCCTCGATGGTGTTGGCGAAGCAGTTGCACAGGTCTTGTATTGGCCCCTTGCTGGGGTTATTGTGAGGGGGGCCTTTCTGTTTGGAGTGATGGATCCACTTGGACGGGAGACAAATTTTACTGCCAACCATGGATTGGTCGGTGTCACAGTCAGCACTGTGGTAACTACGTGTGATGACGAGGTCCAGCTGGTGTCGGTGATGGGATCTGGAGTGTCGACAGGATACACGATGATGTAGCTTGGAGGTGAAGAATGTGTTGGCTATGCAGAGTTTGTGGTAGGAGCATAACTCAAGGAGCCTCTGTCCGTTCTCGTTCAGCTTGCCGATGCCAAAATGATCAAGGAAGTTGGTCCAAGAGTCATGGTCGTGCATTGAAGTCACCGAGCAGATACAGTTTTTGCCATGACAGGGATATCTTTGATATGGTTTCAAGATCCTTATAGCACCGGTCCTTGGTCTTGGCTGAAGAGCAGAGTTTGGGAGCGTAAATGCTCAGGATGTTCACTAGGTCTGAGGAGGCTGACAGGCGGATAAACAAGATTAGGGTTGTGTCACTGGATAGGGGTTCTAATGTGATGAGTAGAGAATTCTGCATTGCAAATCCAACGCGATGCGAGTCTTGTTTCCTGTAGTGCAGCTACGTCGATGTTGAGCCTTGTGAGCTCCCGGTTGATGATAGCTGTTTTTCTGGAGTCATTGACCTGTTGTAGATCATCAGAGAGGCCTGAACACATTATCCTGACATTCGAGCTTGCTAATCGTAAGATTTGTGTTTTTATCCTTCTTTGTTTGGTGCAGGGTTTTCAGTCTGCTTGTTGGTCTTTTCCCTAGCTCCAAGCATCCACTGAAGCAGGCAGACTCTGGCAGGTTAGCTTGAGGTAGGCGGTAGCTGACCAGTGGGACTACAATGGTCCCTCCCACCATCTAAGACAGCTCGTAGCACCTGTTCCTAGCTTATAACTCGTAACTGCTGTGTCCCGTGTTGTTTCTGACGCTGCAAACAGCGGCATTGAAGTGGCCTCTCCAGGGTGCAAACCTGGGCAATTTGTATGGAGATCCTGAGCTGTACAGACATCAGGATTCCCCTCTCGGCCTTACTGATGTGGTCCAAAGGAGAGCTGAACAATAAATTTGGTACCAGTTTGGCTACAGGAGCTGCCGAAAAGAAGTAATTTTGATATTCAACCGCCTTAGGGGCTCCACTCTGGAGTTAGTTTCTGTGTTTATTCCCATAGCCTTTACTCTTCCCGGGGATACCCACAAGGCAGTGGGGCCATGATCCAATAGCTGTGTTTCACGTTGTCATTGAAGTTCTTGGAACTCTTTTGTCATGGCCGGTGATCTGCGTCAAGGAGATTCATACACTCAGTGGTGCCATGTAAACATACCACCCCCTTCATATGGTTTAGCTTGCTAGCTGAAGCAGTTTTCCGGGGTATGGTGCTTGGAGCCATCATTGCAGAGATTTAGGAGATGAGTGAGGACCAGTGGTGCCATTCATCCTACAATGTAGGATGCAGCTTCCAAAACTTGAAAGGTACTACCTCTACCAAGAGCCCCCAATATTCCCCACATTTCCGTATGTAATTAAGTAATTATCTTTACCGAGACTTATGTTCAGCCCTGTGTATATAGAATTACTGTGGCTTATATAATGAGCATAATTTTTTTTTATATACATACGGCAAACTAAAACTTAATTATTGTATTTATATGATGATAATAATTATTTAATACGAGTGGGACCTATGAAAATTTCACAGTTGTATCTTTGTAGGAGTTTGTGACATATTTCCAGTCCAACGTCAACGCAGACCCCACAATATTATTGTACCACTTTTGTTCAAGCTGAAAAATACTTGTCTATGTACTCTGATTAATGTAGTTTCAGAATCTATCTGGTTATGGGGTCTATCTCCAAAACCCTTGTAGGAGTGTGTGACATATTTTTATTCTCTGGACGTCCGGATCGAACGCAGACCTCACGATATTATTGTACCATCTTTGGCCAGAACAGATAATACACTTTGATCCTAGCCTGAACGTCAAGAAAGTGTGTTTTCACATTCGAAACAACAGCGACATAATGTGAAATTTAAAAAAAAAATGCTTGTTTTGCATTGCATCTTCGGTGATCTCATCTTTTAAAACAAATGTGAAAGGTGATAACGTACGTACAAACATGACATTGCCTTAGCGTATCATTATATATTTATACAGGGTGTCTCAAAAAAATGTACTCACTCGTAGAATGACGAGAACACTTTTATTTATGAACATAGAGTGAAATGAAATAGCATCGAATACATGAGACAGATGTAATTGAAAAATCATGTTCGCAAATGTTCAAACTGATGACCATTATTGTTCAAACAAAGCATTTCTCTCTATGTTCATAAATAAAGGTTTTCTCGTCATTCTAAGAGTGAGCACATTTTTTTTAGACACCCTGTAGATAATGCATTTTTAATTCTTTGCCATATTCCTGAACGCTTGAGGTGAGACTTAAAATTGTTGCGGACGATTTGAAACTTATTGACAATTGGTATTTATTAACTTGGCCTTTGTCTGATTGACCACATCTATCTGTGGTGCCTTTAATGACTATTGGACCGACTCCTATGGGCTTGTGAGATTAACTTGCTAGCTTCAAAGAATAATGTCTTCAAAGAGTAATGTATTCTAGGAATATAAATAATTATCCTACCTATAGAATTATATTTGACAACTTTATTTGGCATTAAATAACCCGTAGATGGTTGATATGCCGTAAACCAAACCAAACCTATGGGCTTGTGAGATTAATTTGCTAGCCATTGTATACATGTATGTTTGTCGCCAGTAACCCGTGTAAGCTGGTGGAATTTAGAGAATGGATATTAATTTGAATTTCTTTATTTGACCAACAGCAAAAAACTAAATGGGAGAAAATGTGTAAATTTCAACAATCTGCAATAAAACAAGCAGACGGGATCGGATATTTATTTTATTTTTATTTTTCGCTGATGGATAATTAGGATATTTTATTTAATGATCGGCTTTTTGTCAATCCTGTGCTTATCTGTGAATGTCACTTTCTTTGTGTGTACATACAATGTGCAGGCAATTTTTGTTTGCAATTTTGTTTTGTTTTTACTTTCCTTGTCAGTCTTGTCTTCATGAAATCAATTTCTTAAAGCTGTCCAACGCATGCCAGCATGTTAAACGGACGTTAAACTGAATATGATTATGATGGTGATAAAAACAGTAACTATATTTCCATTCTTTTTTTTTTTTTTTTTTTTTCAGAATAATTGATTATAGACAATTGTGAACCTCCATATTTGTAGAAGAGACACAAAGTTCTTCTTGGAATTCATGCCAAAAAAAAATTAGATTTCAGACTTCCTCAGCATCAGGATGGTAGAAAAGATCAGAAAGTAATTGAAAGATTCAGGATTCAACTACGAGGCGACATCAAAGAAGAATGCATAATTGATGATCTGACACTGAAGTTCACAAGATCATCAACACTTGTTTCCTAACAGCCTCAAATTGAACACTGATGGTGACGTTCACATTCTGATCGATCAGGTAGTGAAGACCTGGTCGACTAGGTAGCTGCAGGTAGGCCATACATGTGGCAGTAAAACTCAGCACCCTGCATACCAGCTAGAAGACCCAGACGTGGCTGTCAGAACTTCGTTGACTCCACTTCACCTGACATCTGGCCTTCCAAAGACAGTGATGAAGGCTTGTAGCTGCTTCCAAGGCCGCCTTGAGACTGGCATTAAAGCTAAATGCAGATGCATCGAGTGAAATCGACAGATCAAGTCATGAAGACAAACTGACTCAAGTTTGTAATCTTGCAAATATCATCTGCACCCTGTCCACACACACACATATATTTCAAGTGTAGTTTTTTTCATAGAGATTGGATAAACAATCCTATGAACCTTACTGTCTTTATATAATAGTGCTCAATAGCAAGTAGAGCCATATATTTATTTATAAATTTTTATTTATACAAAAATATGTATTTCGACAAGAACCAAAATGGCTAAGTCTCATCAGGCCAAGAAGTTAAAATAATTTTTTTTTTAACTCTTGGCCTAACGAGACTTAGCCATTTTAACTCTAGTCAGAACATATATGCATTTGTATAAATAAAAATCTCTATCTGCCTCTGTGTGTATCTCTATCTATCTATCTATATATATATATATATATATATAATATATATATAGTATTTAAAAAACTTAAATGACCAAAATTCAGTCTTTACTCATATCATTTATTTTTGCAATGACAAAATGCCTATAGTCTTACAATTGTTTTGCAACGTGCAATATGCTACAATTACACGCTGCTCTTTAGAAACCAAAATAAAAAGCATTTATAAAGATGTTATATCGTGCAGAAATTTCTGGAAAAAAACAGGAAGCAGACAACACTCACGCATGATTCCCCCCTTCCCGATAATAGGATAACAGAATTCTGCGCCTCAGATTTGTCCGTTGCCGTATTGCAGCATCTGCTATGACTGTGCAAGCATATCCTGGATCGACAGGCTCTGTTGCAGTTGCCACAGATGTAGGTGGTGTCTGGTTGCAAAAGCTCTGTTGCAGTTGTCTGTGCTTGCTCTCCTCCCTCCACTGCTGGTCTCTCCTCTCCTCACTCCTCCTTCAGCTTGCCTTTACAGCTCTTCTCCAGCGATTGCGATCTTCAGTGATATATAATATATATATATATATATATATATAATTTGCAAACATTGTTAAACACAAGAAAATTCTGCTTAATTAAACCTTTTTTATTTTTTCAATTTTTTTAATAATCTTTAGTTTTAAAATCAAAAGTAAATACTATTGCAATCAAATGCAACCAAACTTTAGATTGAATGAAAAAGTTCTTAAAAAATATTGTACACTGATATATCTCTCCTACCGACAGTAATAAAGTAAGAATGATTATTTACTACAAGAAATTTAAGACTTCCACACCCCAAAAATCATTAGAAAGAAACAATGTTCACAAGTTCCAATGCTCTTTGAGAAAATGCAACTCCTATAATAATATTAAAAAAAAAAAAAAATAGCTACATTGGTATTACTACTACTACCCTTTCATGTAGACTCACTATACATTTGGTAAATTCTAGTTCAATTTACTAGCATTTAAATAAAACAAACTGCTTGCCTCTGAATTTAGACAAATTTTAGTAGACAACACAAAAATATTACATTTCGAAACTAATTTAAAAGAATTGAAAATACTTGAAACAATCTATATTAAACCCCAGCAACCCACAATAAATAACATTACATATGAAATTAGTAAAAAATATTTCACATAGATACATTTATTCCGGGATGCTATTTCTGTCACTCTCCCAGAACATAAATTGTAAAGCTCCTATCTGGAAATAACACCAGTTTGTTGTTGACGTTTAACATCTTGCATGCAGCGTTCTCGGTTAAAATTTTATTTTTTCCCACCTTTTTGTTCATTGTTTTTGTCACTGGAAGATGATTCGACGAAGACTCGAAAGTACTTGTGTTACATATGGAACATTTATTAATCTTTTTGATTTTATAACTAAAAAGATTATTTTTTAAAATTGAAAAAAATAAAAAAGGTATAATTTAGCAGAAGAATTTTGTTGTTAAACAATGTTTGCTTAAATGAAACAATGCTGCCAAATACACACAGTATATATATATAAATATGTTCTCAACTCCGTAGATAATTAATCATTTCATTTAATAATGGTCACCTACACAAACACGACTTTGAGGTCATCAGAACCAAGCCTGTCTCAAATTATACGTCCATCGTATAATTATCATATCACTTTTCTCCATGCATCACATGTCCCCAACCCTCACTGACCATATTTAACTACCATACATCATCACACTGCGTACACATGCCTGATATGGTTTAATAATGTAAATAAACAAAATATGTATTGACCGCAAAGCAAGAGATTTGAGTTATCTGTAGAAATTTGAATGTTTTTGAAAGCTTGGCCCAGCAGATATAGGTTAGTTTGGGAATCAATTTCTAAAACCCATCTAACGCATGCAAGTATGTAAAATGGACGTTAAACTGAATATGTTTATGACGACAAAACTTAGCCATTTTGACTCTAGTAAAAAAATGTATGCATTTGTGCAGCAAGATATGTTTGTATAAATAAAAATCTATACTATATGTCCTTTTTTTTTTTTGCTTCAGTGTTAGTTCTCAGAAATCAAGGGGCCTCTTCATGGGGCTTACATTTGATTTCTATATGAGATACATAGATATCCGAGTGTTCCATTAAATTTCTCCTTTATCTCTCAAACGTTGAGTTCGTAAAAAAGTGAAGAACATTCATTTTCTCCCCCCCCCCCCAATTGACCAGTTAACTATGTTATAGAATATCTTTCTTGTAGTGTCTTGGTCATACCAGATTTCAGGACAAGAATTCATTTAGTCTGGTGGAGTATCAAGGTTAGTGCTGTTACTAGAAGCCACATCACTTGGAGAAGGTGCACTATTCCTCGTTACAGCCAGTGTGGAGTAGCCATACCGAGGGGATCTTATTTGAGCTTCAGAATACTATGTTATTTTGAATATTTGGTCAGGGTTTACTTGTGGGTGGAAGTATCCTCATACGATGTACTGACAACCCCTTGTATAGACAGTACAGTGTCTAGTAGGCATTCAAATTCTCTCTCTTTCTCTCTCTCTCTCTCTAAATATATATATATATATGTGTGTGTGTGCTCTCAAATCTATAGATAATTAATCATTTTAGTTAATAACGACATTGCCCACACAAACACGAGTGCCCACCACAAAACAATTTGCGTAAAAATGTTGTTGGAAATATATTCCATTGTTTACTTAATTACGACTACACCCTAGTTTTGCTGCTGCTGCCACACATTCTGATGAAATATGATTTATTAATGTAAATAAACAAAACATGTATTGTGCGCAAAGATTTGAGTTATCTGTAGAAATTCAATTTTCCAGTAGGAAAACTTAAACCAGCTTTCAATTCCTTCTTTAGTGTTTCTGACTCGGTCGTCAGATTTTCTATTTTCTGGCAAAAAGTGTTGATTTGTAAATCCCATTGATAGAACTGTTGCATCCAGTCTGTGTCAAATAAATTGTTGATGTTTTTTAATACAAACATTTTTTGGTGGTTCAGTTTAAAGTAATGTTGGTAATAATTTCACCCTCAAATTTAATTTTTTCACTCGTAACAACTCGGGCTATTTTTTTTTTTAGCATAGTTGGTTTATCTAACCTTTTCCATGTATGCAGGTTGATTATCGACACGTCTCAACCACAGAGTCTAGTTGTAACCTAATATTTTTATTCAGGATTTTTACTTGTACATACTTTTTTTATATTTATGCCGTCCTGTTCGTTTGTTTTTGTGGATTGGACCCAACTTTTATTTCTTTTACTCGTTCTGCAATGTGAACTCTTGTGTCCTACTTTATTACAAGTTAGACAGGTTTTAAAACGGTATGGGTAATCCATAACCCAATGAATGGGTCCACAATGTTTTTTATTTGGGTGGCTTGTTTTTGCAGGAACGTGAAAATAATCTCTGTTTGACTTGTTTTTGAATGAGAGTTGAAATGTGATTTCTAACATATCTTTCTTATGTGAGCATTGCCCGACTCTTAAATATCTTTAGAATCTTATTTAACACTTACAAATCTCTGGCAGTCTTCGGCTATTTTCTGTAATGTTAAATTTGACTCGCTTTCTAACTTGTTTAGGAGTCTACGTTTGATTTCTGTGTCATTGGCTGATACCACTACTTGCACGAATATTAGGCATTTAAAGTTATCTGTGCTAAGTTTAGCTAGTTTGAAAACGTCACTCACAGTGTTTATTAACGATTGACACAAAAGTCGAGTAGTCTTTGCTGTCTTTTCTGATTAAGTTCATGCATTTCCACCTTTTGTGGAACAGGGAAGTTTTAGGGCTAAATAATTCGTTTAAAAGTTTAACAGCTTCAAAAAAGTCAAGTCACTGGTTTTTAGGGTAAAATATAGTCCACAGGTTTGGTATGTTCGGTGGTCCCTAATTTTTGGAACAGTGGACAAACTTTTTAAAAGTCTGCCCAATTTTCACAATCTATTTTGTATAGATCCTCATACCTTCTGAAATATGAAACAACGGTTTTATCTTGTCTAAAGAATAAGTGGAATTGTCAATTGTACTCCAAATGGCATTTTGAGAAAAAGCATTTTCGTTCTCAGTATTTTGACCCCTATTTGACATTGTTTGTAGTAATAAGTCTTCAAACTTTTGCTGTCTTCGATTTTTAAATTTTGTTCCAGTAGTCTTTCATGGAGTTTTGTTGTCTTTTTATGTTTTTTTTGTTATTGTTCCAATAGAAGTTTTTGAAATCTTTCTTCATTCTTTAGTTGTTTTTCTTCGTTTTTTTTACTTGTTGTGTAAACATAGGACCCCACTCGCTTCTTACACCCGTGGGTATCGTCGTCAGCCACTCACGCACAGGTGTTTGATATCCCAGTCGCGGTGCCGAGTAAAACATACCTCACTCTGCTCCGGTGTCACTGAACCACTTGTAACATAGGTGGTCCACTCGTGTCTCTATCGCTGTGCCCACACGTCTGGTTCTCGGCGCAGAAATCCTTCTAGACTGTGAACACCCTCTTTGGCCACTGATCGTCAATAGTGGCTGAAAAAAAACAAAAAATGTGCCGAATCTCCTCTAGGTCGTGATGACGGCGATGATGATGATCTCGTGATTCTGTGAAGGCAAGGTTACACAAACAGAGCAAATAGACAATAGGAATAATTCAAACTCAGCGGTTTCTTTTTGTATCAAATAATTATTAACAAGATAACAACTGTTTTTAAAACGTCGAATTACGTCTTCTCTTCGATAATGTCTTTGTTTACTAAACTAGTTTGTCGTCTGTGTGTGTGTGTGTGTGAATCACTTTTACGACTCCTGGTATTAATCCCAGTTCTGACTGTCCGTCTACTCAAAACAAAATCCTTTCTCCTCCCAAAAAGGCATATTGTCACACTCTCTCTTTCTCTGTGTGCCTTTCCTCCTCTTTCGGAGTCAGGGTGGTGTGGGATATACTGATTTACTCTCCCTCTCTCTCTCTCTTCCCTTTTTCTGAGTCTTTCTTCTCTCTCAGGGCCAGGGTGGGGCGCGTGATGCTGATCACTCTCTTTCTCTGTGTTGGGGGCCAGGAAGGGGCGCGTCTCTCCAAGTGATACAGATAAATTGAATTTCTCTATTAAACCTTACCTCTTATCATGACAAAACCATTATTCGCCCTTTTTGTCTTTATCAAAAGGGCTCTCGACCTCCCAAGAGCTGACCTGTTATCAGCCTATGGGTGATTAGGGATCATGACCAAATTCCGAGGCGGTATCTGGCAAACGACTCTGTTGTGAGGGGATAATTCAAAATGACAACTAACACGCTTTTTCCCAGCCATTTCGTCGCCAATTCTGGCCGACGTTTGGACAGCCGAAATATGTACTAGTTCTTAGACCTCTACTTGTCTCTACGTGGGGTCCAGCATTATCGCCAAGATGCATACTAGTGCCCCCTGGGCACCGATCTCCGTCGGTCATAATCGTTGTGTCATAGTTGTTGCATTTGGTATTTCACGAGTTCTACCATTGTTGATTTGAAATCTTCCATGTTTAGATGCGTCTTTATAGAATATGGCTTTTAGAAGACGCTGCTGCTAACGTAATATTAGTTGTAAGGAAGAAAAAATATAAAACGTTTTTGTAGACAAAACATCATTTTTTTTTAGTAAGTTTTTCATGTAACAGTAATTTTTACGGTTAGCACTTTAGTCAACAGTAAAAATAAGGTTTATAATTTTGGTGGTGGTACTTTTTTTCTTTTGAAGAGAAAAAAAAATAATGTATTCCTTTCTTGTTAAAAATTAACAGAAATAATGAAATCACTGACTTTTTTTCTTTGAGAGAAAATGGGTTGGTTTCTTCGTCAGAATAAAGAAAAGAGGGAAATCATTTTGGCTAAAAAAATCCAACTCATGAGATTTTCTTTTTCTTGGTCCACTTATAAAGCCTGTTTTTAGAACTTTGGAGGTTGTTGGGTAATTTCTCCATTGGTTTCTTAACGTTCGTCCATTTTAAGGTTCTCAAATAAAAAGTCCTTTAATGTTCCTTGTCACCAGTGTTGTGGACCTGTAAGGGGTCCGGAAAGAAAGACACAAACTCGGGATTAAATGAAACAAAGTATATTGAAGAAAGTATAAATACAGAATATAAAGAGAGTGGTTGAATGTCTGTCTGACTGCCAGTATTAGACTGGAGTAGTTTCAGATATTTACTTGCTTCCCATCGCAGGAAGATGTGGCACAAGCCAGCGTCCCTAAAGAAGGAGCGCTCTGGCCTCTAAAAAATTGCCTGGGCAGCTCCGTCAGCGTTCCCCAGCCGGGACGCCTCAGGCAATAAGCAATAAACTTACTCCACCCTAAAGAGGGGCGACAAGGCCTGGACTACCCAAGACTAATGCCTCAGCCCGACAAATAAAAGGCCATTGAAATGGCCCAGTTCCTGTTGGGCTGGGGTGGATCAAGGGTATTTAATCGCTTCCCACCGCAGGAATATGTGACACATAGTCGGAAAGTGGGGGAAGAGTCAAGCCAGCGCCCCTAAAGAAGGAGCACTCTGGCCTAGCAAAAATAGCCTGGGCAGCCCCGTCGGCATTCCCCGGTCAGAGCGCCTCAGCCAGCAAGCAATAAACTTACTCCTCCCCAAAGAGGGGAGGCAAGGCCTGGGAGGGTGCACCTCCTAGGAAAACTCAGGACAGTATACCTCAGCCCGACAGATAAAAGGCCACCGAAATGGCCCAGTTTCTGCCGGACTGATTGTCGAGAACGAATCCTCAACTGGTATTACCTTATCCCGACGTCCTCAATCAACCAAAGTTTATGAAAGACTGATCGGGCTAGGGTGGATGCAACATCAAGAGGCATGTGCTCCCTGTATTTATAGTGAAGCAGAAGAGTTCATGTAGTTTGTAAGGTAGGTACCACAGCAGCTTACTAATGAATAAATGCTTAACAGGTAATGTTATATACAAAGCAACAGTAAATGATAACACCAATGAACAAAAGTGTATATAAGGGCCACGGAAAATAATGTTAAGTGTACGTATAATCACCATATGATGACATTCAGGGGTGAAACAAAACAGAAATAGCATCACACTATGGGGGAAAAAAAGCAAAATTTTAAAATTACTTTTGAAGTTTATTAAAACAAAAAAAAACAATAATTTATTGCTAAATGCAGATACATAAACAAATACTTGAATTTTCTTGTATGTCTTAGTCAATGAAATACACATATTTATATATATATTTAGAAACTTAGGTTTTGACATAGAAATAAAAATTAATCTAAAAGTAGTTAATTTTTTAAACATAACTTTTACTTGAGACAATGAAACGTGCAAGCTTTATAGAAAACCAAAGAATATCCCATTATATATTAATAAACAATCTCCCCCTCTCCCGTAATTTTCAAACAAATCCTTGGGTTGATAGGCCATAGACGATACCAACTAAAGTACTTGTAGAATAAAAAACAATTTCCCATTAATAAATAAATGTTGAACAACTAATGTCATATACAAAACAACGGTAAATAATAATATCAACACTGTACAAAAAAGTATACATAGAGAAAATAATTTCAAGTGTAAATATAATCATCACGTGATGTCATTCAGGTGGGAAAACATAGAAGTAGCACTACACAGACTACATGGGAACAAAAAATAAAAATCTGCAAAGAAGGTGGGCTCCCTCTACCGTGCTAGTAAACTTCTCACACCTGACAGTATCCTATATCTCTACAAAGCCACCATCCGCCTATGCATAGAGTATTGTTGTCACATCTGGGCTAGTGCACTATCCACTAGTGTCTCTCTCTCTTAGGGTGCAAAAAGAGTCGCTAATTTAATAGGTCCCTCACTATCCACCATGCTCCAGCCCCTGTCCTATCTCCGCAATGTTGCATCCTTGTGCTTGTTTTACAAGTACTTCAATGGAATGTGCTCCGATGAACTTGCTGCTTTGGTGCCCCTTCTGACGTAAATACACTCAACCAACCCGACAATCAGTTAAATCTCATCCATTCACTGTGGAGGTCCTCAGATGCTGGAGAGTCTTCTACTCCAATAGCTTCTTTTCTCGTGCTGCCAAAGTTTGGAACTCTCTCCTTGCTCCCTGTTTCCCCGACTGTACCGACATGCAGAAATTAAAGAAACTAATGTGAACAGGCATCTCGCTGCACAGCTCCCAATTTAGGATGACCCCAAAACTTTCACCCTAATTCTCAGTTGCCCCTTACGTCTACAGTAGCAACTTGCCTTGTTTGTGTGAACTATGTTTTAAAAAAAAAAAAGAAAAGAAGAAATTGCTTAAAAAAATCTTTACTTTCAAGGGACCATATTCCGTGAGCTGGCGAACCTCAGGTGAATCCTCTCAGAGCATTGAGGCAGTATTGAATCTGGCAATGGATATTGTCTCAAGGTAAATGCACTTTCAGTCTTCGAGCGTGAGCAGCAAGGTACAGTATCTCCAGAGCTTCCAGGGGTAGTTAGGTTTCTCTTCAGGAACTAAGGTACATTCTTTTAAGTCTCTGATGGGAGTCAGCTCCATTAAAAGAAACTGTAGATGTTGTTTTTTCTATCTACACTCCCTCTAATGACATCAACAATGAACATAAAGTATACGCAGGGACCACAGAAAATAATTTTTAGCGTAGGTATAATTATCCCGTGATTACATTCAGTAGTGACAAATATAGAAATAGCACTACATTACCTAAATATATATGGGAATAAAATATAGAAATATTAGCTCTGATATCAATTGGGAAATCTTAAAATTAGCGCCTCTTTTTTATATTTATTAAACGTTTTCTCTGCTAGCTGCAGAATAGGCACTAACATGGCTGAGTGTCCCCCTTTGTTGCTCTATAAATAGTACAAACTGTAAATTATGCGCAGAGGAAAAATATCAAAGTACACTTCAAAAATCAAATTAATTTATTAAATAAAGAAATATAATTTTAGCTAAATGTAGACATATAAACAAATAATTACTTTGCTATTTAAGCCCAGATTACATAATAAAGAATAAATAAAAACAAATAAATAAAAATGTTGATGTAGTTTGCTTGAAGCATTATGTATAGTGTATATATATATATATGTATATATTATATATATGAGAGAGAGAGAATTTCTAGGAAGGGATTTCAGTGCAGAGGTGTAACAGATATGAGCGGATTAAAAGTAAAATAAGACGGATACAAAAGTGAAATGAGGTTGACAGAAAACTGGAAACATGGCGTACTATGCAGCGATAATAAACATTTCGGGATACAAAATCAGTTGTGCAAATGGAAGAGTGCCAGATGCTTATCGATCAGTAGGAACCGGGATGACATGCTGGTTAAGTTTGTAAGCTTATTGTTGATGTCTACTTAGGTTGCTGATTTGAAGATTGGGGATCTGAGGATTATAAGTTTGTCGCAATCGGTAATGTTAACTCCATTGAGGACTCGGATGATTTTCAAGACGGCCGCTATGAAGGATTCTGCTAAACAGTCGATATTGATGCCTTCAGATTTAGCCGAGTTGACCTTGAGCACGATTGCAGGGCTGAGATGATTCGAGAGGTTCTCAACAACTTCAGACCACTAACTACGAAATGTTATATCATCGAGGTAACAGATGCTTAAAGATGTAGTCACAGAACTGGCGATATCGTCGACTCCTAAGACGAAAAGAATGGATCCCATTAGATTACCTTGCTGTACACTGCACTAGAATGCGAGGGTGTGGTCGGATATGACCAGGGTGCTGGAACTGGTATAGGCAGTGTGCGCCAAAGGACGAAATGCAGGAGCTTGGCAGAGGTAGGTTTCGAGGAGATATTTTTAAATATATATATTTTTAATTTTGAAATCCCGCCTCTCTCCCGCCCGTCTTTGTTTTTCTTCCCCATTTTATATTATATCCCTTTCCATCTCATGTCTATGTTTTCAGTTGTACCCCCTCCCCCCCCCCAAAAAAAATAATAAGCTTATTTTTTTTATGAAGTCTTTCAGTGATAAAGGCGAGATATTAAAATTTCATCATTGTTGATTTGTTTTTGTTTTTTTGTATATCTGCTTTTGCCATTTCATCTTTTTACACACACAAAATGTAAAGTCAATTTATTCTCTTTTATTAATCTGCTCTTCTTTACTTTCTGCCCCATGAGGACAAAGTTAGACACGAGGTTGGTTCTTAATGTGAGGGAAAGCTAGCTTCTCTTCCAAAAGAAGCATTCTGGATTGAAACACAATTATTTGCATAGTCCTATCGGCACTTCCTCACAAATAAAAGTGCCTCAAATGGCAGGCAAAATTTTTATAAACATACAAAGGGAAGCAACTCTTATTTCCTAATCAAAACATTAAGCAAATGTATCTGTGAAAAACCGTTTTTTTCATTTTTATTCCTAAATCAGATTGTTTCAGTTTCAATAATTTAAGCATTACTTGGTCAATTAGTTTCCTGTATAATGCATACCAGTAACATTTTACCATTAAACAACATTTAAATAAATTTTACCATTAAACAACATTCAATTTTACTATTAAACAACATTCAAGTAAAATTTAAAAACATTTAAATAGTTTAAAATTTAAATTATCAATTCAGTTACCAGGTAATTTTTTACTATTACAAAAAATAATTGTGTATTTTAACTTTTGAGAGACTCTTTTTTCCAAGAATGGTTTCTACCCATTTCACCAAGAATGAATCTAAGAAAGAAGATTTTTTGCTGGGGAAGGAAATGGATGATATTAAACAGGCGTGCATATATATTGAATAAATGGAAATAAATGAAGATTTGAGAGGATAGAATGATCAAACATAAACAGTTGTGTGAATGAAAAATCAATGAAATTACGTTTATAAAAAATCTACTCGATAATTTTCCCTAATTTTTTTTAGAATACTTTTTCTTGCCTGATACGTAAGTATAAACAAGAGTTTTTATTTGGAAATGTGTTTTTCATATGTGCTTTCATCTATATAAGCACCGTTTATTTTTAATTTTAAATGAGGAAAACGATTTTTTGAAGAAAGCGTGTTTTGTTTTTTTAATTTGACTAGGTAAAGGAAAACAACTTTTTCATTTGCTATTAGAATTTAATATTTATATTTTGGGGAATTCGTTAATAAAAAGAAAATATCAAATTAAGGACATCCTCGTACCACTAAGGAATATATTGTGGTCCGTGTATTCACTTCAGTCGAAATTAAGAATTTCGACTGGTCTTTTACTCTGCTTGTACCAAAGCTAAAAGAAAATGAAACCCATTTCGCAGCATGAAATAAATATTTACAAAAAATTCTTTATTTGAATGAAATCCTTGTTTCTGTAAAAAAAATTTGAAGAAAGATTCCTTGTTTTTGTAAATACAAAGTTTTATCTTGTTGAAATCTCAAAAAAGAAAAAAAAATTCTCATTTAAATTCTTTTAAATATCTTAATCAAGATGAGTTTTCTCTCTCACACGATTAACATCAACTGAAATTGCACCCCAAAAATCTTTACTTTTGTGCTCTGATATTAAATGGACAAATGAAACCATTCCAATTGCATCAAAGTTACTTTCAAATTATTATTATTATTTTTTTAATTAAATTTTTTTTTTTTTACTCACTAAGAATTTTCACACAAGCCATTATCAGTGATTGACAATAGCCAGTGGTGTTCCCTAGAGTCTGAGTGACAACAAGTCTCTCCAAATTTCCAGCACTCTTGCAAGTCTTTTTGTGTTATCGTAATAACCGTTTACCATTTATTTATCACTAGCAACGACCATCGGTCTTCTCTGGAACTTTGGTGACAGTAAGCATCCCCAAGGTTTAAATACTCGCACCACTCTTCTAGTGGAGATTCTGATTGATGCTTTCCCTCCTCGGTCTTTCCATCCTCTTTGATCCTTCACAATCAGTTTGTGTAGTATTAACTGAAGCATGTGTTTTGGAAGGGGAAGCCAGTTTATGGGATTATCATTATATTATGGTGATCATTACTATTACCAACATAAATTATTTTAAAAGAAAATACTGTTCGGAAATAAGTCAAAAACTATTTATTTTACTTTACCTACTCATTTGTGATCTATTTGTGTTAAAAAATTAATATTTGAATTTAAAATAAGTTTTAAGTGATTTTACTTTAGCGTAAACACCGTTGAGGTTTGTAATCCACATTCAGCCATTTTGAATCTGAAGAGAGGAAGTAAGTACATAACCGGATTGTCTTCATTTTCAAACTATTAAATTAGACGTGGCTTACTCGCTTCCGCTCCGGTTATATACTTACTTCCTCTCCTCTGATTCAAAATGGTTGAACGAGGAGTACCCTATTCAGAGTACAGTAAATTGGATTAAAACTTCTTTTAAGCATTAAATATTAATTTTTTAAATGCATAAAGGTCACAAATGAGTAGGTAAAACAAAATAAATTGTTTTTGACTAATTTCCAAACGGTATTTTCTTTTGAAATAATTTATGTCGGTATTAGTAATGATTACCCATTATTATTATCATAATTAGCAGCAGCATTAAGTATTGATCTTCGGAAAGGAAATGTATCCAAGTTAGGGGGTATGATAATGTGTTCTATGCTTGGCAGCGTCTCCCCTTGTTTATATGTGTTCAAATACAAGCATGCCAATGAAAACAAAGTAACAACTCGAAAATAATGAAGTATGTAAATAAACATTTATTTGTCGTGAACCCAACTGGGTTCACTATGAAATTATGTCCTTGAGAATGTGTACAAAGAGACTCTGCAAATGATGTGTGTATGTAAGTAGAGGAAAGTCTTTCATACCGAATAGGGTGAATTCGCCTCTTCGCTCGTGGACTCCATGATGATAATCAAGATTTTTTCTTATCTCTTCGTGTACATTACCGTATTTGATTTATCAAACTGACTTTCATAAATAAATTTTGATTTTTAATTTGTCTGAATTTTTTTTATCATTTTTATTTGATAATGCTTTTCCTCTACACAAGTAATGCTTTCGTATAGCGTAAAAATGACTTTTGAAATTGGTCCAATTCCAAAATATTCTTTTTTTTTATGGAAATCGCTCCAGACAAGGCATGAAGCCACTTGATGTAAGGAGCTAACAAAAACAAAAGATGATTATCGCAAGACAGAAGATGTCTATTGTCCTTAGTCTTGAAAATACCAAAGCTATAGGTAGGAGGAAAACAGTCAGCAGGAAAAGAGTTCCACAAGCCTGCAGTGCTTGGAAAGAAGCTACTGGAATAGGAAGCGATATTACAATGAGGTATCAAAACAGCGAAGTGATGGAGACCCACTAGACAAACGAGCTGGAACAAAGGAAGCAGGGAATGGATCAGACAATTCTGAAGAACACATGCCATAATAGTTTTTATAGAAAAGACTGAGACTAGTAACATGACGTCTGTGAAAGAGAGGGTGAAGAGAAGAAAAAAGGTGGGGCCAATCAAATTACAGATACGTTTCTGCACCTTATCAAGAACCCTCAAATGGGATAGAGATTCACCAGCCCAAATATGACAATATGACATGTTCTATCCCTCCCATCGTAAAAGTGGCTACATAAACACACACATTTACGTGCAGATGTTCAAAAGTTGTCATTATAATTTCCGTTATTAAGTTGCCTTAACTGTAACGAAAGAAAGGCTGAAATAAAAAAAAATGTTATCACCTTTCAAAAATATTAGCGATTCAAGGGAAGTAATCCTATAATGTTATATGGGTTATTTCCCCTTGACTTGTATTCTATACAGGTTTTAAGATGGTTCATGAATTTGGTTTTATTTTAAACGTAGTACATTCTTTATTTCAGAACAAAACAGGTGCCCACTCATACTGCACGTCATCTTTTTCTGTCCTCAGTCAGTAAAGGAGATAGAAATCCCTCTAGATTGAGGCAATTTAAATGTTTGTCTCAATTCAGAGTGCCCCTCTTTGGCAGTTGGATTACCCTCACATTAAAACTGACCTTGTGTCTAACACTGTCCTCGTGGGGAGGCAAGTAAATAGGGATTACTAATATTACTGCAAATAGACCCTTCCTCAACTGTTCTACATCTACTAACACAAGAAATCTCATCCATTCTTTCAATGTGGCCATACCATGAAAGTCTTTTGTTTTGCACACATCTCCTTATATATATTGTCCAGATTTAATCGTCTTCTGACGTCACCAGAACTAAGCCTGTCTTTAAGACTCACATTGCACATCCATCTTATCATTCTCATATCAGTTCTCTCCATGCAACGCATGTCCTCAACCCTTACTGGCCAGGTTTCACTTCCATACATCATCACACTGCATATACATGCCTGATAGACAGTGGTAATGCTCTGCTGTAGTTCTAATTAAATCATGGAATTTAATGGTCTCGATGTAGGATGTTTTTCTCTCACCCAGAAATCCATATTTCACAGCCTTTTTCTTTCTACCCTAATTCTCAAGTTATTTACTGTAGTGATGGGAAAAACCGGATGTTCATTCTGCGACGTTCTCTAACAAAAAGTGTTTTAAACAGCCTGTACGCATTTGGCTCCATTCAGTATTTCCAGCAAAACCAACAAATACAAAAATGTTTATATCTTACTCCAATCAAAAGTATCTTTGTTGTAATACTAACTTGTGTTTTAGCGAGCCTATGTGAATTCGCCGTGACTATAAATAGTAACAGAAATCCAGAAATCAATCAGTAGGAATTTGTCAGCCTGACATCAAATATCTCACTTGGTCCACTCAACATCACCTACTCACCCACAAACCAAGACACCGCTCCTCAAGGAACACTTGCTCATCTCTGCACCCATGACTTCAAACACTCGCTAGGCTTGACACCTTCCTCACCTCCGCACTTATTTATCCACCAAGGTGATGGTCTTCAAATAACATTTAAGTATACATTTCTTCGTTTTTTCTGTTTTTGATCACTCCTTAAAATGAGTGCTTCTGACTGTCATTAAGCTGTTCACGCATACTTGCCACTCACAAATAATTCACCACAGAACATTTTCTTACTTGCTTTCAAATATATATGTTAGTTTTGTATGTTTGAATTTATATAAAACCTTTGTTTTGTTTATATCTGATTTTTGTATTTCTCTTACTGCTTCTAGATTTAAATAACATCGAAGGTGACTTACTTCTACCAGGTTTACAACCAAACGATTCCCATCGTTTGCACTTCTATCCAGGACTCCAGCAAAAATATGGAGTTTTTTGTTTTGTTTTTTTACTGTAAAGTAACCACTTATCAAGGCCAAGAGCAATTCGAGGATAAAGGTTAATGAAATGGAAAAATTGTCAGTTGAAAGATAAGGAATAATAAGTGGGATGAACTAAGGTCCAGTTTATGACAAATAGTTGCCACTGAAACACACACACACGTCCTACTATAGTCAGACACATTTATATCTTGGTATAGATAGCCGCATCCACATATTCACTTCACCACACACAAAATAGTCAACAAACTTTGTCATCACAATAAATTTGTCGCAAAACATTTCCTACTTGCTTCCAAGTTTATATGTAAATTTTGTATGTTTGAATTCATATAAAACCTTTGTGCTGTTTATATCTGATTTTCATATTTCCTTATTTCTGGTGTATTTAATTAATATTGAGGGTGAGATATTTCTACAAAACCATAGACCTAGTGGCGTTCAGAGGCCTGGTGATGCCTAGGGCCAACTCCTTCATTTTGTGGCCCAAACACTCAAGTATACGTCCTAGTATTGAGAAATATCATGAGAAAAGGAAATAGTTTGAATATGATTGGATGACACTTCCCCATCAATTTGGATGCCCGGGGCCACCGCTTCCCTCTGCACACCTTTGCATAGAGTGAAAGACGACCCTCAATTAGTAAACTCATATTTACACAACTTCTTAAGCTCTCTCTACCCTCAACAGCCCTAGGGGACGGACATATAACTACACTCAGTTGTGAGGCACCAATTCAGGAGCTTTGGCGGTGGGGGGCACTCCTTGGTTGTCATTACTTCTAGGTCCATTCTGACCCGGGGGGGGGGGGGATAAATAGTTTGTAAACGATAGATTCGATTTAACCCATGGATGGGATCCTGATAGGTATGACCACTCCCGGATCAGAGTTCAATCTATTGGTTAAACATAGGGACGAGCAATGAAAAATAATTTTCTCTAATTTTTCGTGTAAATACCTACTTTTGCCTGATACGTAAGTATATCAAAGAGTCTTCCTGTTGATTTATTTGGAACTGCCATATTTCACCTGTACATTTTTATGGACAAGCATAGATTTTTTTTTTCTTAGGACGCCTAAATTACTTTATCTCCTTAATTTAAAAAATAGAATACGTCTTATTATACCTATAGTCGAAACTCAGAGATAAAATTCTGAAAGTATGAATAAAAAAATATTTTAAAGCGGCTCTCAGTAGAAAATGATACACAAAAACCGAAATTTAAATGTAAAAAGAAAAAATGTTTTGAAAGCTTTAAATACTTACTGGCTTAAAACTTTTACCCAAACAACTAGATTCGGCATTAAATTACCCCCCCCCCCCAATTAAATGTACGATGGTTTCTTTAAATCAATAAAGCTAAAACTAGATTATAATTACAATATCAAAAAAATTAGTTCAGCAAAAAAAAAGAAAAAATGAATAATCTTTACTTTTCTTATTTAAGTGATTGTAAAAAAATATTTTAATTTTCTCTTTCAATCTTCAATACTCATCACTTGACTTTTAGAGTGGAGACCCATTTCTCAATGTTTTGACATTTAAATAAAACAAATAAATTATATGATACGGATATGGAAAATGATGAAATTGAAATCGTGTACACCTTATTTATTTAAATATTTTAGGTTTTTTTTCATGTAAAATCTATAACGCAGTTATCTCCCCTAGACTACAGTTTTTTGTTTATTCCTTTATTCTTTTGTTAATCTTTTATTTTTTTTTAATCGTCACCACTTATCATGGCTAAAAGCCACTCGAGATTAAGATAGAGATGGATAGAGTGTCAACTGAATTATGTAGAATATTATAAGAGAATCGAAAATTTTAAATGGAATGAACAAAATTTTATGACTTATGAGAACGGTTTAACACATCACTCAATAAGTCCTGAGCCTGACAGATAGACGGTTCCAGTTAAGAGGGTGTATGCTGCCTTTAAACGTGGTCACAATCGATCAAAAACAAGAATGCATCAACGATTCAGAGCATTGTTTGCAACTGTTTCAATGCAACAAAAAGGAGTTGTCAAGGTGTGACAATAAATGAAACATCGATCCACCACTTCACTTTGGAGTCAAATCAGCGGTTAGCTGAGTGGGCAGCAGCAGGTGAAAGCCGTCTAAAGTAAAAAAAAAAATGCAAACATCAGCAGGCAAGGTTTTAGCCTTTGTATTTTAGGATGCGCAGGTATTTTGTTCATCGATTACCTCGAGAAAGAAAGAACCATCAATAGCGAATATTATATAGCATTGTTGGTGCATTCAAAGGAAGAAATCGTCAAAAAAAACGGACACAAACGAAGAAGAAAAATGTGCTCTTTCACCAAATGCGCTGTGTCACAAGTCAATCGCAATGATGACAAAACTACATGAATTGCACTTCGAATTGCTATCCTATTTACCAGATCTGGCTCCCAGCGACTACTGGCTGTTTGCAACTTCAAAAGAATGCTCCAGGGAAAGCAAATTGGCTCCCATAAAGAAGTGATATCAGTAACTCAGGCATATTTTTAGGTCAAAGACAAATCGTTCAACAAAAAAGGCATCAAGTTGTTAGAGAAGCGTTGGAATCAGTGTATCGCCCTAGGAGGCGACTATGTTGATGAATAAAGTTGAATTTTGTCTAAAAGTTGTTGTTTTATTAGTTAGGCCCATGACTTATTGAGTGATGTGTTATGACAAGTATTTGTTGACATTAGATTTGAAGACAACCATGTTGTAACCTGCAGAGAAGGAGTCCCATGCTAATGTGTTCCACAGATTCAAATTAAATATTGGATAATAGTTGACATAGCTGTCTACAGAAGAGATGATGACTTAAATGTTCTGATGTATTTATTGCCTTTTGAAGTTTTGGTTTTCAGTTACGCTAAACAATCTTTTGAAAATAAATTATTTACAGCGAAAATCAACTTCATTATTTATTATAAAGAAACGAGTTTTGTTAATCATTAGTGGGACCTGTGGAAATTCCACAAGAAAAACAGATTTTAATTTTATTATTTTTATGTACTCTACTGCTTGCGCTAATGCATGGCTCTTTGTGAAAGAATAGAGCTTTCTAGGCAGCTTATAATGCATATGTAAAATATATATAGGCATTAAGATTTTTCTTCCTTCATAGCTTGTGCTGATGGCATAGTGGTAAACTCCGACTACTGATAAAAGAGTCTGGCTTTGATCTCAACTTGACACACTTGTTCATCTAACCACACTAAAGGGCTGTGATACAGAAAAACTATCTTCTTAGGGATAGCTATATATATATATATATATATATATATATACAGTAGGCCCCTACTATTTGCAGGGCTTACATTCCAGAAACACCCGCAAATAGCAAAAATCTGCGAATAGATTTTGATACCTCAAAGTTCACTAAAAATCAGGTTTTTGTACATTAGCATGTGTTTTTTGCATGAAAGCCACCAAAATTAGCAGAGATTAGTCCTTTATGCTTGCAAGTTGGTTGATATTTTTTTAATATTTCAGTTTCGTATAAAGTTCGCGAAAATTTGGAATACCAATGCTTTATGAATCCAAGAAATAAGTAGCATTTTTAATTGCGTTTTTTTCTCATATTGGCCTTAGTTGAACTTAAATGATTATCATATTTGTAAGTTCTTTATCAAATTTAGGAAGAAAATGTTAAGTCAATGCATATGCTGAAAAAATCTGCGAATTTGTGAAACCGCGAATGGTGAGTCCACAAATAGCGAGGGTTCACTGTATAATAATTTCGGAGAGGTTTTTTTATTCATAAAAGTTATAATCCAATGACTTACTGTGTTTATATAATAGTGCTCAAGAACATGTAGAACTATATATTTATTTAGTATAATTTTTTATTTATACAAACATTTTGGGCACACATTTGCAGACATGTTTCAACTCCAGATGGAAATCAGCTGAGCTTCCTCAGGCCAAGTTCTTAATATAAAGGCAGAAAGGAGAATGGAATAATTTTCAGAAAGGTTACAAGTTGCATGGTCACATGTCAGGGGTTTTACAAATTTTTAAATATAATAGTTGAATTTTTTATTTTTAAATTTTTTAAATATATCCTGGCTATTTCGACTACCATTTTTTATATATAACAATATTAAATGATAATAAATGTGTCTTATCTTGATATTTTACTGAAGTTTCATGGTTTATCCAATTTTCTGAAAGTGTTTTATTACATTCACGAGTGTTTTCTACCTTTGAATACAATTTCAAACTAAAGATTTGAATTTGTATTCAGATGTATAAAAACGTTCAGAAATTAAAACACTTGACTCTTAAAACATTCCCGAAGATTGGATACACCATGAAACTGCAGTAAGGCGTTCAGATAAGTCACATTTATTATCATTTAATTTCGTTATACAGCTATATCTCAAAAGAAATTGAGCATTTTGTATGTACAAATTTTGCTGTTTTGGTTCAAATTTTGAGAAATTCATTTTCATGTTATTATAATTATTGGACAAACAAAAGTTCGATATCCTATCAGATAGAGCTAAATAAATAATAGTTATATTATTAATAATAGCTATATAAATAATAAAATGTACTTAGCTTAACATTTTAATGCAGTTTCACATTTTAATGCATGTCGCCAATCAGGTTCATTTCTGATAATTGGTGATGGCGTGAAAATAAAATGTTAAGCTAACAACATTTTATTATCATTTATTATTTATATACTATGTGAATTATGCGAAGAACTTGGTTAAAAGGTAGAGTTACACCATCTTGCAGTCGGCTGCAGGGGATTTGTACTAGTTAACCTGATGAGTGGTTGGTTTGGTTTTAGTAAAACAGAGACCCGGATGCTACGACTGGAACCTCAGGAAACAGCTGAAAAAGGCATCGTTTTTCATTTGGCTAAAGAGAAACGATGTCTCTTGGCTGAAGAAGCATGAATGAGATCTTGGCTGAAATCAATGTACGATTTTGATTACCAAAAATTTCTGGCAGCACCAACACCAACATAAAAGCCTCCATCAAAGAGGTGTTTCGCCGTAACACGAAGCTGTAAGGAAGGTAGGAGCTGAAACAGCATTGCGGTCTTCCTCTGATGACTTCTGTAAGTGTTAGAGTCGACTATGGAACTGCTGCCAGAAAAGCACTGGTAGGTGTTTACAAACTCCTAACTTCTAGCCTGTTATATTTTGCATATATTGAAACCGATAGCTTATGGCCTACAAACTCAATAGTTAATCTGATTCTTCAGTTTTCTTTATGAAAACTTGGCCCATGTTCTTTACAACAAAAAATGTATTTCTATTCAATTCCTGTGAAATAAAATTGTATCTCACTCAGAATTATTTTACAATGGTGTCATTTTTCCATAATGGCCGACAAACCAATAGAAGCAGTAGCAGCTTCAGCATATTACATTTGTTAAGGCTTCGATTTATCATATAAACAACCTCTTGCATATAGCTTATATGGTAGCGGATCAGACTGAACATCTTAAGGTCCTGTTTTTTGCCATCCGTTTTTTTTTCTTTGTCTTTTGTAAAATCCATTACTTAATATTAATACATTGTTTAATCCACTACAATACCGATTCCCTTAATGAAAAATCCTAAGGTTTTCGAATATGTTCATAAAATAATATCTCATTCAGGTAAAGTATTCTCTTCTGTTGGAAGTGAACGTTTATAAACTCGTTGAAAACAATAACAGTGGAATAATTACAGATGATAGTATATAAATTAAGTTTCAGCAAAATAATAATCTTTCTTGCACGGAAAGAAATGATATGAGAATGATACGGTGGATGTGTAAGGTGAATCTTTAAAGACAGGCTAAGATCTGAGGACCTGAGAAGAAATTTAAACCTGGACAATATAGGGAGATGTGTGCACAACACTCATGTTGAAAGAATGGATGAGAGTTCTTGGGTTAGTAAATGTAGAACAGTTAAGGTAGAAGGTTCAGTTCACGAGGGAAGGCCAAGAAAAACATGTGATAAGAATGGACGAGAGAAAGAGAGGGAAAAATAAAAACCTGGCCAGATAGGTAAGTTTGGAAGTCAATTTCTTAAAGCTGTTCAATGCTTGCCAGCATGTAAAATGGACGTTAAACTGAATATGATGATGATAGTGATGATGTTACCGTTAGCCCAGACGTAAAAAAACACCTGTTGTGAAATCTACGGAAGTAACTTTCAGTGTTATTAAAGTATTGTTGGACTACAGTGATGGACATTCAAAAGTCGGTGGTATTCATGAATATCAAAATAATTAAACACTAATTTTCCACAGGAAAATCTGAGTCTAAAAACCGGAAGTACTTTGATCTTTTAAAAGACATACAAAAATATATAAATCAAGATTATGTAATTTCAGGAACTTCATACGAAAGTTAAAAAAAAGACGTGGACTACCATTCAATTTTCCTGAATCTGAAATAAATTTGTTTTCTTCTAGCATATTTTGTATAAATCTGGCCCCTAACAAACACAGTAGCCCCTTACATTTAAGTAGCAATATGCCTTTTTAGGGTGAATGAAGTAATATATATATATATATATATATATATATATATATATATATATATATGCTTGAATTCGAAACTGAAGAGAAAAAGACAATATTAAAAGAAAGAATGGCAAAGTCTATCAATACAAAAATATATCAATTTTCATTGAGAACTTGTTAGGACAATCAAAAATAAAGAGTTAGTAGTGAATGAGAGTTCAGTGGTTTTTAGAACGTTCCAAGTGAAGAGAATTATAATTTAATCTGTGTAAGAAGTCGAGTGGACATGTTTATTTCGGCTGTCGCCATGTTAGTTTGTGTGTTACAGTGTGTAAGTTCGGAAGACTATGTAGACAGTGAGTGTATATAAGCTTGTGTTTGTTTAGTGTGAGAGTATATGCATGAACTTGTGTGTAAGTGAGTTCAGTAAGCAGTGTTTATATGCTGTTGTTGAGTGTTCAGTAGCTTATGATAGTTTCTTGTTGTGTGTGTAACGTGACTTCAGATAGAGGGCGAGACTGTATTTAGGGATGTATTTATGTGCCCTAGCTCTGAAAGAAACTGGTAAAGAATGATGTGTTTGGTTTTTATATTACACATACAATATTGTAACACGCAGAGATGAATATTTCTGAGCTTCTGATTGGCTGAAAGGAGATGTTGGTTGAGATCTTGTTCAATCGAGATTTGATACATTTAAACAACATTCGTGTCCTGCTGCTGCTGCTATAAAACAACTGATTTGGCTTCTTCCAGCAGTTTATAGTTTTTAAAGGTTTTGAATTTAAAAATAAACTTTCACAATTTTAAAATACAAAAAAAAAAAACGCATTTATATGACATTGTTTTTTATTAATGCAAACTGTTTTTCTTCTCAGAAAATGAATGGAGTCATTTTGGAGTTCACTTCAAATATGTAGATAACACAAACGGTCATTTATACCAAGAGAAAAGAGATTGGTTTAATTTATTTTACTGCAAATATATTGCCGTTCTTTTGCGTAAGAAGATCTGTAGTAAATATATAAATATGTTTTGTCCATTAACCAACATCGTTTTAGTGAATTTAGCACTTGCTTAATGGTGACCAATTCTCAATTATTCATAACATGCATTTTTGTCCATTTTTCTCATTCACCAATTGTGACCTTATTTAATTGTCAGCATGGGTCTTGGTACATTTCCAAAAAAGAGACTGTCGCCATCTATATCTGATCCAAGCAAGGATCCACGCTACAAATTGGTGACCTCGATATCCTATCTAAGCTAGGATCCACGCTACATATCAACAATGTTGCATGTTGGAATGTTTGAACTATCATCGGTGTCTCTAACTCATCTTCAGGCTTCATATTACTGACTGCATCCCCACATCACAATCCAATCGATGTGCCAGATATCCAGACTTGAGGCAACCCTTCTAACAAAGAGACTCTGATGGTTTGGTCACGTCATCGTCATTCTTCAACAGACCTGATTCACACATCGATTGCTACACTTCATCTGTTCTGTTTTAGTCAATTATGGAAAAATCCTATTAGACTGAGGCAATTTAAATTTTTGTCTCAATCCAAAGTGCCTCTTTTTGAGGCACTTGATTTTCCCCATATTAAGAACTGACCTTGTGTCTAACTTTGCCCTCGTGGGGAGGCAAGTAAATAGGGGCAAACGGACAAGCGACTTTCATGAATTGGGAAGTGATGTTCTATTATTATAGATTGTATTTACTAGCAAATATATTAAATTGACTAGTTGGGTAGGTCATGGAGTAGGAAGTTAGGCAGATCATATAGAATTAAATATGTTAGGTAGAGTACATAGGACTGTATAAGTTAAGCAAATCGTATAAAAAGAATATACGTTAGACAGAACATATAGACGGACTATAAGTTAGGCAGATCATATAGAAGGACTATAATAAGTTAGGTAGAACACATAGACGGACTATAATAAGTTAGGCAGATTATATAGACGGACTATAATAAGTTAGGCAGACCACATAGACAGACTATAATAAGTTAGGCATATCATATAGAAGGACTATAATAAGTTATCTATAAGGTATTTATTATATTTCCCTCTTTCTTTCTCTTCCTGCCTCGCTCTCTTTGCTTTGTGATGTCATCCAATGTGCACAACGCTTTCTATAACGTCATCTTTTTGTGAGGCCACCCAGTATGCACAAATACAAACAAGCAAGCAAGCAAGCAAGCCCCACAGAGTTTTAGTAGTATAGTAGATCCTCAGGGTTCTAGATGGTTCATCTAGCGGACGACCAATGAACCATCTCAATAAAACATCATAATCGATCTCTTGCCTCCTCCCTCTCTTTTGTTCAATAGATGATGGCATCATTATGTGACGTCATCCACTGTGTGCGCTTAATCCCTATTTCTCTGTTTTAATGGATAATGTTTAAAGGATGATGTTGTCCATTAAAACACTCTGATGACATCACCAAACGATGATGTCATTCAGTGTGCACATGGACAAGCAAGTAAACAAACAAAATCCATATAGATAGACAAATATATGACCTGGGTTGGCAACTGGTTTAGGAGACAGGCAACTCTGAATTCAAACTACGAAATCTTTTCTCACATCGAAATGATCGGGTGAACAGAACCTCAACTGTTGAAAAGAAGGGAAAGTCCATTAAAAAAATCCATCATGGTATAAACTCTAGCAGCATTCAGTTTGCTTTTTGATTCTTCTTCTTCTTCTTCTTCTTCTTCTTCTTCTTCTTCTTCTTCTTCTTCTTCTTCGTTGGTTTAAAGTCTGTTTTACATGCTGGCATGTGTTGGACGGCTTCTAGAAATTGACTTTCAAACTAACCTATCTCTGGCCAGGTCTTTATTAATCCCTCTTTCTCTCGTCCATCCTTATCACTTGCTTCTATGTTTTCCTTGGCTTTATATCCTGCTAACTGACCCTGCCGCCTCAACTGTTCTACATCTACTAACCCAAGAACTCTCATCCATTCTTTCAATGTGACTAAACCAACTGTCTCCTGATCTACACACATCTCTTTATACTGTCCAGATTTAATCTTCCTTTGAGGTCATCAGATCTAAGCCTGTCTTTAAGACTCATATTACACACCCATTGTATGATTCTCATAATATTTCTCTCCATGCAACACATATCCTCAACCCTCACTAGCCAGGTTTCACTTCCATAAATCATCACACTATGTACACATGCCTGATAGACTCTTCCCTTGGGCAACAGTGGTAAGCCTGTGCTCGTTAGTAACCGTAGAAATTCTGAACTTACTCAATCCAGTCCTAATTCTTGCAGCACCTGCTCCTACCTGTGCTCCAATGGTATCACCGTGATAAAACTTCTGAAGAACGTCAATAGCCTAGCATCTAAATATTCTTTCTCCACATCTGAGTTCTCATCTGTCTCCATTGTCTTACACTTCTTGCACACAATTATCCTCTCTCAACCTACTAGTAATTCCACTGCACTTGTACCCAATGCTTACAAAAACCACAAAAAAATTGAGTTCCACCCAGCTCCATTTCCACAAACTGAGTAGAGGAACCTTCCTCTTTCTGGTTAGGGCTTTTCAACATAAGAACCACTGATCATTACTTTGATGTTGGTAACATTCACTCAGACCTTTACTTTCCATAGCATTTCTCTAAGTTTTTAACTTAACATGAAGGTCTTCCATTTTTTCACAGATAAGTACTAAATAATCAGTATGCAGCATCACCCTTGGACACCCATACGAAATTCTCTGGACAATGCTTCTAGGACACAAATGAAAAGCAACAGACTCAGTACAGAACATTAAAGCTGTCACTAAATGTGCTGTTAATTCTTACACGACTTTGAGCATATTGCTTGAACAACCCTCACCAACCACCTCTTTGCTTTTTTATTTACGTGAATCCCACCAGACAACATCTTTTTGCACTGTCAAAAGCTTTCTCTAAATCCACAAAAGCAAAATACAGGTTCTTCCTCTTACTAAGATACTTCTCTTGCATTTGTCTCAGGATAAATATAGCATCAGTTTGATTATTTTACAATATTTGGGGATTTGATTCGCTTGTGCATATAAAAGTATCCAAATGTATCCCAGTATTTGTAAGCCGTCCTGGTACATGGATCCCAGACTACACTCGATTTACTAAAGCTCTATAAATAGATATAAAGGATGCAATTTTTGAGATCCTAATTATATTTTATTATCCAGGTAGATGAGTACATCAGCTAGATGTGAATAAATATATATATATATATATATATATATATATATATATATATATATATATATATATATATATATATATATATATATATATATATATATATATATAAGGTTAATACAACAAAAGATATAAGAAGCAACTAATATCTTTAATTAGTGAACATCCGGATAAAAATAAAGCTCAATATACTGGATAGAGCATTAATAGCAATAAGTAAAATCTACTGCATCGATAGCAAACGAATTTTCCGCCTGGATATTTTTTTTGCATTTTTGGACCACCATTCACCATTTGAATTATTTCTTAATCAACCTCTTTGGTGTCTTGCCTGGAGCTATTTTAAACTTGTTGACGTAGATGAACTGTATAGGTTTACAAAAAAAGTATGTTTTGGGCCGATATATTTGATGTTTTGTATACCTTTATGTATTTTTTTATATATTTTTTTATATATTTTCAAAGTTTAATTTTTATTACCTGCAGTAATGTCATTGCGGTAATGGTCCTCTGAAGAGTAGATTTTCTTTGAAAACTCATGAGTTAAGGACTTTAAAGAACTTTGCCTGAACATTGAACTGTAATAAAATTTGATTCGCACCTTATTCACTTTATCTATTGCTATATATATATATATATATATATATATATAAACGAGTATGGTAGTTCGCTTGCAGCATTGCTGATACGTAAGTATATAGGTGTTTAATAAGGCTGTATGCAATGCAGAAAAAATGGAACGGTGAAAGAGGAGATGAATAAAAACAAATAATCGGAGATAATATATGCGATATTTTTCTTCAACAAGTTACCTATTTATTTTTTCAGTAAATCTTTCAGATACTGTCTCAGTAAATTTTTTTTTACTTACTGATAATAGAGTCTGGAATGGTGGAAAATATTTTGATATTTCAGGAGCCCCCCCCCCCCCCTTCTCAAAAAACAAAAAGCAAACATGTTTCTGCTTACAGGAAAGAAACGTCTCCAAGATGGCTGTATATATTTTTTATTCACGCAATTTATTTAAAAATTCTTTTTGAATGGTTGGTTTCAACAGCACTCTGGAGGCTTCCTTAGTGTTATTTTTTCCTTTTACTTAAAATATTGGGAAAATATATAGAGTCGCTTTTAACAGTAACTTTTAATATGTAAAATAAATAAAATTAAGAAAACATTACAGTGCATGTGCATTGATTTATTCAGTTTTAATATAAATTAATAAAAAAAAAAGAATCGACTGAGAAAATGCAGGAACGAACAGGCACGTCCGCTTGTTGCGTTTTATAATGGTTGCACCATGATTCACGTGCACCATGTGCATTTGTGTGTGCATGGGGGTAGGGTGGCCAGATCGAGATACTTCCGGCAAAAATTGCCGGACTGGACCTCAAAATGACCAGATTTGAACCAACCATTACAAAATCAACAAGCAGACGTGGCCGTTCGTTCCTGCGTTTTCTCAGTGAATTCTTGTCTTTGATTGATTTTAAAATTAAATAAATCGTTTATTTTATGTTATATCTGTGTTTATATATAAGTAAAAATATTTTACTTTTTCATAAAATTTTACAATATTTTAGGCTTCAGGGGAAAATATTTAACAGTATTTTAGGTCTTGGGAAGGGATGGTGGTGTGCAATCAAAGTTTGCTCTGGGCATCACCAGGTTACCCTGCTTACCACTGAGGGTGTCTGCAGTTCTCCAATTCCTCCTGCAGAGTCATTGATTTTGTTAATTAATTTTGATTAAAAACAAAACTTATTTTGTGGTTGTGAAGTGGATATTGACGTGAACTGACAACTCGGCATATGTTTGAGTTGGTTCCATAAAACAGTTTTCATTATTAATGGTAGTAACCTTCATGTCGTCCCTCCTGTAAGGAATCAAAATATCATAACTTGTTGACTCATATACATTCAGTTTGACTTACTTCATAGAGTTCATTATAGATCGCCTCAAAATGCCCCTTCAATTTCACAAATGAAAACATTTTTTTAGGGGTGTTCTTTGACACGACAGTGAAAATGAAACAAATAATGTTTCTCTTTGGGTTAGTAGCACAAATGAATCACAATACTTGACTTTTGCCCCCAATCTTTAATTAAAGCCAGAAATTGTGTTCCGTTCAGCAGTTTAAAGGCTTAAAAATGAATTCCGAAATTCCTAGTATCACTATAATAAAACATTAAAGCCATTTTTAATCTATTAATAATAGATTAAAATTGGTTGACTTGTGTCGTGAGAGTTCGAAATTCGAAAATACTTTTGAAGTCTTTAAACTGCCGAATAGAAAGTAATTTGAATTAGAGTTTAAACTATAGGCAACATGTCGAGTATTAGGGTTCAATTGCTTTTTTAAACATCAAATTTCTCACGTGTCGATGTCATATCAAAGAACCAAATTTAGTCCTTTACCCTTGTGTAGTTATCTGTTCTAGTAAAACGTGTGTGTGTGTGTTGGGGAGTCTTCAGCTCTCCAAATTCCTTCTATAAGATCCCTATTTACTTACCTTGCGACCAGGGCAAAGTTAGACACAAGATCGTTTTTTAATGTGAAGATATCCAGTAACCCAATAAGGAGAACTCTGTATTGGGACAAAAATGAAAATTGCCTCAGTCTAGAACGATTTCTCCTCTGATTGAGGACTGAACAGATACTATACTTTGAATTATTTATTCGCAAATAATATTGATTTTCTTTACAAATTAGGCACGAGGCCATCAAAAATGCGGGAAGTGGGGGGATGTTTGTGGTCATTCTTTGTCTATCCTTATCTTAACCAAACGCCTTTTTAATCCAATCGTGCAAGCAGATACTACACTTTGCTCTGAGCTCGACATAAAATTGATAGTGTTACTCAATTTGGATTAAAAAGTTGTTTTTTTAATCATCATAGTTTAATGTTCTGTCCTCAGTCAGAGGAGGAGAAATCCTTTTTTTACTGGGGCAATTTTTATGTTTGCCCCATCCAGAGTGCCCCTTTTTTGGATATTTCACACATAAAAAAAAACGACCTTGTGTCTAACTTTGACTTCGTGGGGAGGCAAGTAAATAGGGACCCTAGAATAATATTTATTTCTATTTCACATAGCCTGAAATTTAACAAATTAAGGTTAACAGCACCAGAATTCTCGACTGTATGGGTTCTTCACTTGCTCGGTTTATCTGAGCCTACCAATTCAGTCCTTGGGTTTCGCGTGACCGTTCTTCTACCATTGAGGCGTAAACAACAACAACAACAACAACAACAAAGAGGAAACCTTTTTTTAATTTCTCAGAGCATCGTAGGAATATTATCATCAGCAGGCATCAGGAGGAGCAGAGAGAGAGAGAGAGAGCGAGCCGTCGATCCTCCCAACCACAGAGAGAAATCTTTCAAAACAGAAATAATGCGGCTATGGCGGGGCCCTTCCTAGAGTCTTTGATACCCGGACTGGCTACAAATTCCCTGGATTGTTCCTACCTCAACTCCGATTCAAAGTCCGACCTTGGAGACACGTCCTCGCAGGGCACGAACGATGAACGCCTGGATAAAGATCTGGGGGGTCTCGCAGAGGACAGGTTCCGTGTCGACCGGAGGAAATTGGAAAGAATGTTACAAGGTAAGAGAAGGTCGGTCTTTCTTTTTTTAATTTTCGAAAAAAGAAAAGAAAAAAAAAAGGAATTGGAGACCATTCTTTCAGGTTTGGGGATTCGTTTTCTTTTATAGCCCTCCCCTCTTTTGGGGGAGAGGGGGGGGTCTTTTACTTTTACGGTACTATCTACCACATTTGCCACGACGAACACACGGACCCCAAAAATACCCCCCCCCCCAAAAAAAAAACTAATACCGTTCAAATTAATACTTATACTATCCAATATTTTATTAAATTCCATCACTAATATTATTCTTGATAAAAAAAACCCAAAAAACGCATGAACAAAAAAGAGCTACAAGTTTTCTAAAGTTATTAAGAATGTTTAGCTTTCGTTTTTTAGGCGAAATTAAAACAAAACACGGGTTTTATTCGTAAATGGTTTAATTATTTTAAAAAAAGTCAAACTATTTTTTATTTTTTTAGCGGACTGAAAACGATTACCGTTATTCGTTTCGGGGCGGAAAAAAGTTTTAAAAAGTTTTGTAACTTTTTGTAAGACTCGCAGAAAATGGAAAACGCAACTTTCCTCCTCGATTTTTTTTTCTCGTTCGAAATTTACTGCAATACCAAAAAAGAAGTCGAGTCTTGGAGAGAAATTCTTCATTCTTCATCTTCTATCAATTCGATTCCAATATTCTTCCAAGTTCTTATTTGGCGAAAAGATAATTTGACAAAAAAACAAAAAAAAAACGGAACAATAAATTTTGACAGTTGTTCGCGTTTCATTTTTTAAAAATTTCTAATTTAATTTTTTTTAGAAATGAAAACTTTTTTTTTTATTCTTTCTTATCCAAACGAAAATAAATCCAAAACATCAATTGACAAATTTAAGATTTTATTTCGTGGTCTTTAAAAACAAGCAGATTATTCTGTAAAAATCTATGACATTATGGGATAACTTCTCGTGTGTATGTGCATTTCTCGCCTGTACGTGACTTGCACATTATATTATGATTTACAATTAATCACTTATTTATTGAAATAAAACATGCAATCTAAAATAAATCGTAATTGTAAAAAATCTCATTAATTTTTTTACATTAAATCCACCAGAATGCATTTCCGTTTCTTAAACAAGTCAGTCATTTTAACATTTCGTTAGTTGAAAAAAAGAAGAATGAATTACTTCGTGACCTTTCAAAAATTGAAAATAATTTAGAAGCCTTTAAACTTGGTTTTAAATTCTTAGCAAATTCTCATGTATTGAAAGTTTTGGAAGCTATTTTATTTACATCTAATTATTATCTAAATAAACGTTAAAACATTACCATAACAATAATTAGTTATAGTTTTACAACAATTTAGTTCGATTAATAATTTAATAACCAAACGATACCGTAATAATTATTTTTTATATCTAATTTCAAAATCCTATTAAAAAAGTTGAACAAAAATGAAAGTAAAACGACTCCTGGGCAACGCCGAGTACAGCGAGTTAAGCATTTGTTCAGATTGTATAAACTTTTTTAATTGTCTTTTTCAAATACGCGACAAAAGTCGGATTTACTGTTTAAGTGTTAAAAAAAAAAATCATGCCCTTAAAAAAAATGGAAATAAATAAAATAAATAAATTTAGACTTTAGAGTGGGGGTTCACTTTACTGTATAAATATAACGTAAAATGATCACCCACCCCCTGACCAGAAAGCGTTAAAGATCATCCAGTTCTTCATCACATAGTGCAGAACAGAACGAGTAATCATTTTTTTTTTGCATTTCCAAAATGGCGTTTATTTTAGAAATACAAAAAAGTGGTTACTCGTTCTGTCCTACGCTATGTGGTCAAGAACTGGGTGATCAATTTACGTTGAATTTATATTGTAAAGTGAACCCACACTCTAAAATGTGAAATGTTTTATCTTTTAAAATTTTTTCAGGGTGTTGACGTAAAAAAATAGAATCTCACGTTTATCTTTTTATTGACTGCGTGGGGGCAAGGAGTAGAAATTTAACCAAAATCTAAATAAAAAAAACGTGACTTGCACGAGTAATAAGCATTACTGTAACAATGTTATGTGTGTACTATTATATAAGATACCATTCTTCAATGTTTAAACTAAATTGAGATGCGTTTGGATGATAACACTTTTTTTTTTTGTACTGACAAATTCAATTTACACAAATTAAAATTTTTTGTTATAAATTCCTATTTAAGTCAAGTAAATTATTTAAAGGTAAATTGGTTTTGGCATTCCTCCCAAACAACTTATTTTAGGGCAGTTAGCCAATTGTTTTGCTTTTTTTGCTATTGATGATAAATTCTGTGCGTTTTTTTCTTTTTTTTGGTGGAGGGTCTACTTTTTTAGGCGATTACATCTGGTTTTACTACGACCTTGCTAGTCAGACTTAGTGTTAGTGGTAAAAGAATTTAGTTCATTGTTTAAAAAGTTAGAATAGCCCGTAAATGGGGGATCATTATACGTTAAATTTATATATGAAACTGATCCCCCACTCTAAATTTTCTTTCAGCCGTGTTTTTCAGCGTGTTCAATCGCCTAAATAAAGTAGAATCATTTTTCTTTTTTGTTGGGTAGTGGTGATTTACCTGAGCATGTTAATCTACAAATTCACCCTAATCTTTATAGTGAAACCATGTTCAGTAAAATAAAATAACAGTAAGTTATAGCAGTTTCATCGTATATGTGAAACGTAGAAATGAAAACTAGATCGGGAAAATATAGTCGCCATTTTTATGAACAAGTCGAAGAGAGACGCTAGCTCCGGAAAGACAATAAGTTTATAGCTCTGTCCATTAATTCGAAAATTATGAACTTCAGTTATCGCCCTTCCTTAGATTTCTCGACATTTTTGTAAAAATTGCGACTATTTTTTTCAGGTCTTTTTTCATTTTGGCCATCACGTGTATGAGGAAACTTGCTACAACTTAGTGTTTTTAATGTTATTTTTTACTAAAATATGTGTTTACTATTTAGTAAAAAATAAGTTTGAAAAAATAATGCCTATTTCACTCTAAATAATTTACGTGACTGAAATAGGAATTAATGTTAAATTGCAATACATGCCATAAAAAAAAGTGTGACAAAAATCACGCGAAAACAATCAATTAATTTACGTTAGTTTTATTGAAAGTTTTACTTGGTTGTTATATTAACGTTTTGGCCGATGTGACCTTCGACCTTCTTCAAATGCATATTTTGGAACTCTGGGAAACTATACAGAATTTCGAACTGAACCCTTTATTTAATCCACTGGAGTAGATTGTTCTCGTTTCATCAGCCATAACGGGTAGAAGTGTTAATTTTCGTGTTATTATCGCCTTTAGAAAGGATTGAACTGTCAACACCCAGAAAATACTCACTTAGAAGTAATTGTTAAGTAACGCTCGTAACCGTTAGGTCATATGTTCATGCAACATAAATTAACACTTCTACCTGGTCATGGCTGACGGAATGAGAACAATCGACCTTTAAGAAGGTTCCCAAGCTTGACTAAATTCTGAATTATTAAAATAAAAAGTTCATAAAAAATAATTCGTAATTATTACTAATACCGACATAAATTATTTTAAAGGGACTACCGTTGGGAAATTAGTCAAAAACAATTTATTTTGGTTTACCTACTCATTTGTGACCTATTTGCGTTAAAAGATATATATTTAAAGTTACCGTGAATATCGATTATGAGCAAAGTAGCCATCTGTAGTCAAAGGAAGTAAGGTCAATAACGTAAACAATTAGCTAAACAAAATGGCTACTTTGCTCAAAATCGATATTATAGATATAGAGTGGTGCCCGGTAAAATGGCACAAGTGAATAAATAGGAAAGAATTGGCACAAAACAAGAGCATAGAAAGGGACAAGCATAATAAATATGTCCTGTGTGGAAAATGAATTAGGCGATGAAATAGTTCAGTTTTCATTGGTTTAATTGTGTAACACACAAAAAACAAAGCAATTATTTTAGAACTAGCAGGGTTACCTGGTGTTTCTCGGGTTAGAGTGTGGGATAGCATTATATGCAACATCATATTAAGGAGAGTTTAGTTTAGCAGCAACTTTGTCAACTAGATATCTTACCCACTGAGCTATTCAGATGTGTGCTCTTAATCTGACGCTTTTAATAGACTAATTTCATTGTGTAAAATGTGAGAAAATTGCCATTAGCTTCTTTAAGGGGCAGCTAGAGATGCAGAACTACTTCCATTATGTTCACAAGCAAATTGTACATGTGAATACACTTATATTTACGATACACTCCCTAGTATGTCTTCGTTTTCAGGAATAGACATTGACTTACAGAGGTGTCTCTTTTATATATATATATATATATATATATATAATAATAATAATCCGGGTAAAACATCCACAGGGTAGTAATTCAAAGAATTTCAACCGGGTTTATAAAAAGTGCTCAATATCAAATAGAGCTTTTATATATGATTATTTTTATTTACACATACATGTACAAAATCTGCGACACTGGCATGTCGATGTTATCAATCAATAGCTATTATAAACTGAGATCATATGACCTAAGGTTAAGATCGGATTCTAAATCTGCCTGATGAGATCTCAGTTTATAATAGCTGTTGATTGATAACATCGACATGCCAGTGTCGCAGATTTTGTACATGTCTGTGTAAATAAAAATAATCATATATATATATATATATATATATATATAACTAGCAGGTCTACACGGCTTTGCCCGGGCCCCAAAAAAACAAAATAGAAGAGGTTAAAAAGTGTGTAACATCTTTATATTAAAACTCCTATCTCTTTACCTATCTCGATCCCTTGTTATCTTTCTCTCTTTCCCCCTTCCCGTTTTTCCACATCTCTCTCCCCCACCTCTTTCACCTCGGGCCCAGCCTATTCCTCTCTCTTGTTTTAATGTATTAAAAATAATAATAATCTAAGTCATTCACCTGAGCTTTCAGTTTTAAAGTTATTGCTCTTGGGCATTACCGAGTTTCTTCCCCACTCACTTCCTCAAAAATATAATGAAATTTATATTTGTTTTAATTTATTCCTAGGCAACGCTGAGTTTCTTATCACCCCCCCCCTTAATAATATAATGAAACCTATATTTATTTTAGTGTATTCCCGGGCAATGGTGAGTTTTTCGTCTTCCCCTTCTTCATCAAGCATATACCACATTGAAAATGTACTGTATTATTGAACACTGACTCCCGAGCAACGCAGAGTACCTTTTCTGGTATACAATAGTATAACAAAATACAGTGAAAATTTTCTTCCGGGCAACACAGCGTTTAAAAACACCTGCTCTATGTAGGATTGCTCAATCTAGGATATTGATGACTCCCGGGTAACGCTGAGTAAACACACCCGATCTATCTATGATATTGAGCACTTTGTATTAACTTATACCACTTACCAAATATAATACTGTATTATTACTATTATGACTCTCAGGCAACACAGAGTTAACAAAAGACAGGTAAGTTCTTTCTCCCGGGCAACACTGCGTTTAAACACACCTGCTCTCTCTAGGATGTTGAGTACTTTTTGATTATTATGTACCACTTACCAAATGTAAAACTGTAATCTTACTTTATTGCTTCTGTTTAGCGCGTTACTGAAATCACCCAAATCAAATTAAGAATGCCTCCAGAGTACTACTAAAACCACTCTTTCTGAGTTTCTCCCCCCCCCCTTCCTAGTCTGAAGAGAAGCTTAAGGAACGTTAAATAATTTTGAAAGAAAATTCCGAGCAGAAGGAATACATTGAAATTAAAATGTTTTCTTTCCAAATTATGGCTGAAAAATTCTACCCCCCCCCCCCCATTGACGAAATCTGCTCCATAGACCCCTTCCCCGATTTATGTTACATCAGAATACACTTTTAGATTTTATTACCTTATTCTCTAACCTTTTTTTTATAGGGCAAACACATACACACAGACATTGAGTTTTATACATACATATATATATATATATATGGTTTAACCGTCCCCCCCTTTGTAAACAAAGGGAGTGTCTATTAGGACTAGATGTGATTAGTCTCTAAGATTCATCCTCCATTGTACATATACCATAACGCTATTTTATATTCTGTACTCTCTCTTTTCATCCTTTTTTTAAAAATCCGTCGTTTTTTTTTTTAAATTCCTCGATACAGCCTTTGTTAAGAGAGTACGAAACCGGTCGGCTGGCGTTTTTTTTTTCTTTTCTTGATTAACTTTTAATCATGAACGATAAAATTTGTCTTCCCTTCAAGCTTGCGATAAGAAAATGTTGTACTCCCCAAAAAATCATGAAATATATATATATACATATATATATATATGACAAAGAGACATCCAGTATAAGAGAGCACTTTCATTGTCTTTCCCAGAAAATTTTATACATAGAATTTAAATTTCATCAAAATAGGATATATTTGAAGTTTTAAGGTGGTTATGCCGTTATTAACCCCCTTAGGGGTGCAGTTAGAGATTCACGAACACTTCCGTTATCTTCTCCGGTAAATTTTACATAAGAATAAACTTTTAGATTTTATGTAGGTTCTCTAAGCTTTCTTTCTATAGAGAACACACACACAGATATTGAGTTTTACATATATCGATTCACAGTGGGAGATTAGTTTCACATATACATTTAATGTAAAATGATCTTCCACTTTCCGATCAGATAGCGTTTAACAACATGTAACCATTTTAGTTACATCTTATGTAAACATGCTTTTGCTTTTGTGTGTGTGTGGAGGCATGTTGGCACCTGGATTTAGGGCTAGAGGTAGGGTTAAGGGAATTTCTTTTTATTACTAACTTTTCAGTATGAAAAGATTCTCACTCAAAAAAGAAATGCAATTAACAAAAATGTTTTTGGTTATATGCTTTTAAAACGCAATCCGGCTAAACAATGGCCCGGAAATAAGTGATTATTTTATGTTAAATTCATATGCTAAGCATTTTTTACTATATTTTAAGCCTAAAATTAGCGACCATCTCCCAAAAACATCAGCCACCATCTTTGATTGACTCGTGTTTGGCTAAAGTACCAATAACATATTCAGAGAAAATAAATCTTACAATCAGTTTCTATGCTTTAAAATTATACAGGTCGGTAGAAAACTAAATTTTAATGCATTTGGTAAAAGTTATTTGCTGTATGTTTTGTTTGTTTTCGATTTCTCGGCTGTTAACTATATCGCATGATTGTCAGATTTGAATTTATGTTTTTATAAGGGTTAAAATCGCGTTAAATTGTGGTCATACTTACTGTAGAATGAATGAGTTTAGGTAAAAATAACACGAGAAAAATATAGATGAAAATCTCACAATGAGTTTCAAAATCTAAGATTACAATATATAAAGTGATTAAAAAGTTTGCCAAATTAAAAAATAAATTATATCTAAATTTAAAAGTAAAATTTTAAAATCATAACCTTAAATTTGTCTAAATTTGCCCCCTGAGTTGTCCCTACGTATGCAGCTGACAACTAGTAATATTTAATAACACATATAAAACTAAAACTAGTGGTGTCTTGAGGTACATGATTGGAGTCACCTGAGAAAAAGGTTGGGCACCACTGTTCTATGTTCTTGTTTTGTGTCATTTTTCCTATTCACTTGTGCCAATTTTACCTTTGCCTTTATTACTGTGCCCTAGAATGACTATATATAGCAATACACTTGAACATTTTTTAATTGCTTCAAATATCTCAATAATGGCATATATAGAAAGAGCTTGATGATCTAAGAAAGAATCTTTTTAATTTTTTTAATTCTGACTAAAAATAAGGAAGTTATGACATTTTTTGTGCCTCGCACAATTGGATATTTTCCCCTCTTTAAGACCGTATGCATTTCGTCACATTTTTTACACTAATTTTTCAGTAAAAATGTTATATCTTTGTTAAAACACAAGATTAAGCAATGAAATTTACCATATAAATGTATTTTTGTACAAGAAATCAGAATATGCCACTGAAAATCTCCAGAAATTAATGGTTTCCAAGTAATCTGCAGTAAATGCACATAAATATGCTGCAATACCTGAAAAAATACCATGTATCCATTAACAAAAAGAAGTTAGAGAACTCAAAGTTGAATTGTAATACATTTTATGTACAAGAAACTAAAATCTAACACTAGGACTGTTTAAAAATGAATATATTGCAAGATTTCTTTGGCATTATTCCGCTAAATCACCAAAATATGAGATTCTACTTTTTTTTGGCAATTACATGTTAACACCCTGAACAACTTGGCAGAAAAAAAGAAACAAAAACAATTATTTTAGAATTTAGAGTGGGGATTAGTTTCACATAAATTTAATGTAGAATAATTCAGTTAATCATTTTTTCTATGGGAGATAAATCCTGTGCGTTTTTCTTGTTTTTTTTTTATTGAGGGGGGTAGGGTCTCTTTATTTCTTTTCTTTTTTTTTTTTTTAGATGATTATGTGTAGTTTTAAGAGGGTCTTTGTGTGTGTGTGGGGGGGGGCTTAACACTTGGACTTCGGGTTAGTGGTAGGGCTAGGGGCAATTAAGTGTGAACACCCTGAAAACTTAGCAGAAAGAAAAAAAACAATTATTTTAGAATTTAGAGTGGGAGATTAGTTTCACATAAATTTAATGTAGAATAATTCACCATTTCCGGGCCATTCTAGCGTTTTAGGGCAGAAATTTTTATTCTATGGGAAATAAATCCTGTGCGTTTTTCTTTATGGGCGTCTGCTTTTTTTCCTTTTTTTTTTTTTTTAGACAATTATGTGTGGTTTTAATGGGCTTTTTGTAGGATTGGGGGCTTGCCACTCGGATTTAGGGTTAGTGATAAAGTTAAGGAAGGGGTTTTTGTTTTGGATGGAGGTTGCCATTCGGACTTAGTGTTAGGGTTCAGGGAGTTTTATATTAGGGGATGGCTTGTCACTCAGATTTAAGGTTAATGGTACAACACACGTTCAAGAGAAGGCATTTTTGGGAGGTGGGTTTGTCACTCGAACCTAGAATCAGTGGTAGAGTAATTATTTATTTTATATCAAGTTTTCAGGTTGAAAAAATATTTTTAAATTGCACTAAAAGGCAAGAATGGCTGGGAAATGGGAGATCATTTTACGTTAAATTTATATGCAAAACTGATTCCCCACGCTAAATTCTAAATTATTTTTTTGTTGTCTTTTTGTCTTTTTTCTGCCAATAACTTGTAGGGTGTTCACACGTAATTTTCGTAATTTCGCGGTTGTTAGCAAAATCCGAATTACTTGGTAACAAAATGGTGATAACACAGCATAAAAAAACACGACAAGGGGAAAAGAAAAAATAAGAGGTTCGATAGAGTTAAAAAATAGAGATTTATTAACATAAAAATAGAGCTGGCTGCTTTTAATTCCCAAAGCTAGATTAATAACATTAATCCTAGTAACCAAGATAAAATAAAATAAACTTAAGACATGAAAATTCACAAAGGGGTTAGTTCGTTGGCACAACGAAACTGGAAACAAATTAATTCTTTTCCTTTTTTTTTGTTTTGTTCATATAATAAAGATTGAAGAAGTCTTCTACCCTTTTTTTTTCTTTCATATAAAAAACATACAATAAAGACCAAAGAAGTCTTCTTATAAATTTAACAAAGAGGTCTCAAAGGGCACAAAACAATAAAAAATAATACTCAAATATACATTACCGTAACCGTTGTTTGCAGAATCTTCTCAGGCACAGATTTTTTTTCCTTTTCTATCGAAATGTCCGTTTTAAAAGTCCCTCTTTGTTCTTTTTTCAACATTTTTCATTCCAAGGAGCTCAATCCTCGAAATTACTTCATAAATGAAATTCTCCAAAAATGTTCTTCGTCAATCCTTCACATTTTTCATTCCAAAGGGGCTCAGTCCTCGAAATTACTTCATAAATGAAATTCTCCAAAAACATCAAACACCTTTTCGTCATAAGGTGTTTCTTCCAAGGGGCTCCAAGTCTTGAAATTATATTCCTTAAAATCAGGATCGCTCTGATACCCTGAATTTCATAATAAATCGTTCTTGCTCCAAGAACGAGGAGAAATCATCCAAACATTTTACGTCCATTCTCAAAAATAGACGGAGACAGCTAAAAACAAAACCTCTCTCTCGGGCTTTCAAGCTGGAACTAATCAAAAAACCCGCCAAAAGCACCGGCAAGACACCGGTATGACGTCACCTCTAGACTTCCTTATAGCGCTGCTGCTGCTGTAAAGAAAGAAAGGCGGGAAGCATCACGCCATCAGACAAATAACCTTGACCTTCATTCACGCAGTGGCGATATGTTGACCTCCCCACTCTCCATGCCCAAAATAGAAATAAATTTCCGAAATAATCGCCTAAAAACGTAGAATCTTATTTATTTATTTTAATTGGCGACTAGAAAGTCATTACTACTAGAAGTTCGAAAGTTGAGTAAAAACCAGTATTTCTTGAAGTATTTTTTTATAAAAGAACCACAAACAGCATTAACTTTTTTAAGTACAAAAATTATTTTTTTCAAAAGAAGTTCGTAAACGAATTTTACAAAGCTATACAGCTTTACAAAGTTAGTTTATAGTTAGCTGCTGCTGATTGATTGTTATATCAGCAATACTAGCAGCCATTGTTGACTTTCGCTCAAAAAGGGACAGTATTTTTTTGGGATAAGGTAATTTAAAATTACTACTACCAAAAGACAAAACAACATACAATTATAATGTTAATGCATAAAAAAAGATAAACGATTGATTAATTTACTAGTTGGGTCACGAAAAATAATTTTTTTTAAATGTTCGATACACGTCATGTTGAAGGTTTATTTTTAAGATTACAAAAAAAAAAATAGATCAATTAATTTCGTACCTGACAATAATTGAAATTGATATTTTTGCCTGATTGTTTTCCAAATTTCATGACGAAATTTTTCAAAGATGAATGGTACAATATCTTTAAAAGAAGAGGGGAGAGGTTAAAAAAAAACTGACGTAAATGACCAAAAAATGACGTTAACATTTTTATGACTTTATTTGCTGAAAACTCTCAAAATATATAATGTAGATTATTATTTATTAATGCATGTGAAAGGATATTCATTTACGAACAAAATGGTGGTATTTTGACGAATTAAAGTGCTTTAGTTTTTAAAATATGACTATTTTAGTAGAACTACCTTAAAATCCGTGATTATCCAAACTGTTTTATGGTCGATGGGTATTGCTACTATATAACAGCAAAGTAACCCAAGCATGAAAATAAACTTTTTTGAAATTTATTTTTCACTAATAGATGATACTCTGCATTTTGTATAACTTGGGTTATTCAGACTACTATTCTCATCTTGAGTTTTATTCTCAATGTTTCGGACGCTGTAACCTCCGGCCTTCTTCAGGTGTATCTTTTCGAACTCTGGAATATTTCTGTCGAACGGAACCCTTTATTTAATCCACTGGGATAGCATGCTCTCGTTCCGTCAGCCATGACTGGGAGAAGTCTTCAGTAATTTGCAATTCTTCGTATCGCCCGTACTTAGAACTGAATTTTACTTAATACTATATCCACCGTAGTCGTCCGAATAATCCAAATTATACAAATTATCAATCCTCATAAAAAAATTAAGAAACATAATACTCTGCATTTTATTTATCTATTTGGTGATATTGAAGCGGTTAGCTTTAAAAATGGCTGCCAAATTTTAGCCATTATTATTAATAAAAAAACTTTTTTTTTGTATACATTTTATTGACACAAGGGACTACTGTGATTGGGGGCCAGATTTATAGTAGGCATCCTAAGTGGGAAGTTGTGCAGCAAGATGTTTGTTCACATTACATTTAAATTTCTGCATGTAGGTACAATCAGGAGGAACAGGAAGCATGGAGGGAATTCCAAAGGCTAGCAGTTCGAGGAAAGAAGCTATTAGAATAGAAAGTTTTCTGGCATCTGGGGACCTCTACAGTGAAGAGGTGGGATTTTTTTCTGTTTGTCTGGAATATTTATGTTGAAGGGATACCAGTGCAGTGGCGCATTCCATTGACGTACTTGTAAAACAAGCACATGGATGCAACATTGTGGTGATGGGACAGGGGCTGAAGCTTGGTACACAGTGTGGGATCTATTAAAGACTCTTTTTTTGGACCCTGTCCAAGAGGGAGTCACTACTAGTTGGTGCACCAGCCCAGATGTGACAACAATACTTCATGCATGGGCGAATGGTGGTTTTATAGAGATATAGGATACTGGCAGATGTGAGACATTTAAAGAGAGCCCACTTTCTTTGCAGCAAACTTGGCAGTATCTTCTATGTATTTATTCCAATTCATGTTGGCTGTAAATGTTAGGCCGAGGAGTTCGAATGTTGGACTCTTGGGAAAGGTGCTATCAGCCATGGCAATCGTTGGTTGGAAAGATTTTTTTTCTAATTGTTAAGGAAAGGAGCTTTGTCTTGGTAGCATTGAAAAGTAACCATCTACTTTTGACTCCATTCTATTACAGACTGGAAGTCATTTTCTAAGGATTCAGCCATTGCCTTGGATATGTGTTTGTTCGATTTGCCCCCATGTCACGAATAGAACATAGTATCAATATCATCAGGAAATATACCATAATCTCAGATGCGATTGCATCAGCGAGGTCGTTTATGCTGGGGCACATCCACATTAATGTGATGTTGTTTGGATGTAGGCCATCGAGAACCACCTGGATGTTTCTTTTAGCTAAAAAGGATCTGATTATATTAAATATTCGTCCAGTAATACTATACAAATTAATTTCCTCAGAAGACCTTCATGTCAGACCTTACCAAAGGTCTTGGATATATTAAGTGCTACCACCTGCCTTATCCAGTGTATGATATATGCATTCAAAGATGACCGTTAGGATATCTGCAGTAGAACGGGATTGCTTAACTTTGCAAGTGGTGATGGGGTAACATAATTCACCTTATTATTGTTTTCTGATTTTTTTCGGATTAGTCAACCATGCAAAGCATCCATCATATAAAAGACAATTTCATTGGCAATATTCAATATTTGATAGGCCATTATTATGATGTTTAATTTGTAATATACTTCAATTTCTATTTTAATAAACACTTGTTTGATTTTATTTGTTTCTTACAAAACAAAACATACACTCCCTTAACCTTATATCCGAATGGCAACACTCCCCCACCCCCTAAAAAAACCCTACAACAAACTGAGAAAGAAAAGGTAGTTGCCACCAGGACTTAGGGTTAGAGGAGGATTTTTTTTTTTCAAGTTTTTATTTTTAATTTTTATCTTTTACTTTTATTCCCCTTGCCACTGAGACAAGGGGCTATTGTGAATTAGGGGCAATACAAGGGCATCCTAGGTGGGAAGTTGTGGAGCAAGATGTTTGTTCACATTACATTTAAATTACTGCATGTTGGTACAATCAGGGGAGCAAGGAAGGTAATTTCAAAGGCTAGTAGTTCGAAGAAAGAAGCTATTAGAGTAGAAAGCCTTCCGGCATCTGAGGATCTCTACAGTGAAGGGGGTATGATTTAGCTGATTGTCTGGTGTAGTTCCGTCGAGAGGGCACCAGAGCAGCAAGTTCGTCAGAGCACATTCCATTAAAGTACTTGTAAAATAAGCACCAGGATGCAGCATTGCAGAGATGGAGATGGAGCTTGGTAGACAGCATGGGACCTATTAGATTAGAGACCCTATATTGGACCCTGTCTAAGAGGGAGAGACTAGTGGTTGGTGCACCAGCCCAGATGTGACAACAATATTCCATGCATGGGTGGACGGTGGCTTTGTAGAGATATAGGATACGAGAGGTGTGAGAAGTTTTCTTGCATGGTAGAGAGATCCCACTTTCCTTGCAACAGTCTTGATAGTATCTTCTATGTATTTGTTCTAATTTATGTTACCTGTAAATGTTAGGCAGATGAGTTTGAATGTTGAACTCTCGGGTAGGGTGCTATTAGCCATGGCAATCGGTTATAATTGTTAAAAGAAAGGAGTTTTGTCTTAGTAGCATTGAATATTACCATCTAGTTATGCCTCCATTCAACTATAGACTGGAGGTCATTTTCTAAGGATTCAGCCATTACTTTGAATATGTGTGTGTTCGTTTTACCCACATATAAAGAATAGAGCGTGGTGTCATCAGCAAATATATCCATCTCGGACACAATTTCATCAGGGAGGTCATTTATTAAGATTAGGAACAAAAAGCTCCAAGGATTGACCCCTGGGGCACACCCGCATTAATGTAATGTTGTTTGGATGTACAGCCATTAAGGACTACCTGGATTTTTCTTTTGGCTAGGAAGGATCTGATTATATTAAATATTCGTCCAGTAATATCATACAAGTTACTTTTCATGAGAAGACCTTTATGCCAGACCTTGTCAAAGGTTTTGGATATATCAAGTGCTACCGCCCTAGCTTCACCTGTTTTGTCCAGTGTATGGTATATGAGTTCAGAGATGACTGTTAGGATATCTCCATAGAACGTGCTTGCCTAAATCCATACTGATGGTCATAAAAAAATTTAGCATTAACGAGATGGCGGACGATGTTGCTGAAATTTTGCTGAAAAACACTAATCTTTAATCATAACTCGGGATATTTGCAAAATAAAAAGGAAATAAAAAAGGAAATCTGCAAAACTCCAAAAACTAATTATTTGCCAAATAATCGGCAAAAAACTGACAAAAAATTAATCATTTTGATTATTTTGCCTTTTTACCGCTTGCAAAGTCAGACAAAACTAATCGCTGAAATTTGGCAGCCATTTGTAAAGCTAACTGCTTCAATACAACCATTGATTTATTTTTTAAGAAAACATTAAAAAAAATAGCTCCCAAACCTCCGTCAAAGAATTTATTGGTTTTGACTATTAGATTAGAGAGAATCCTAAAACTGCAGCTCGGCACCATTTCAAAACAACTTTTAAATAAATAAATGAAAAAAGTTTTTTTTTCATTTATCACTCCCATATTACTATCAAAGCAGCTTGCTGTTATTTAAATCAACATAGTATTTTGAAATACTGTATATATCATAGAGATGAAAGGCCCAAAAGACAGCTCTTTGCATAATTATTTTTAAAACTGTTCATGATAAATTAATGTTTGGTGTTATTACTTTTGTAATTTTATTGTCCTATTTTCCTATATATATGCAATAGTTTAAACTATATTAAAAGTAATTAATTAAAGTGATTTAATAAAAAACAAAAGAATAAAATGCTAAACCCTTTCTTAAAATATTTGCTGATTAATTTTCAGGGGAGTTTAATTTAAATTAAACTAACGAGAAAGAAAGATATATGAGGCATAAGTAAGAGTTCAGAAAGGGGAGAGGGTGACTGACTGCCTCCCTCTCTCTCTTTCTTTCTCTCTCCCTCCCGTTAGTGATGCCATATTTTCTTTTTTATTGTTTTAAAATTCAATCAAGAAATTAATTTCAGTTTGTGGGCAAAACAGATAGTATATTATAATCTTAGCCAAAAGTGTGTAGAAAATTTTATTTTTTTGTGTAAACTTTGTTTTCTGTGCTTAGTGTAAAATGAATTTTAAGTAATTTTTTTTTTAATATAAAAAAAACAAACCATAATGCATCAGTTAAAAGGTAAACAAGACACCTCCATTTTGAAAATGGCTTCCCTTATGCGTGTGCAGAGGTAGGCTGTTCATACCAGTCGAGGATACGTCTTTGACAATCAGTTCTGGCCATTTCGAAGTTAGGTTGCCTTGTTTCTGTCTGGCTGAGGTATGGTTCTGTGCAGTTCTAAGAGATCCACCCTCCCAGGCTTTACCTTTTCTCTTTTATTGCTAACCGCCGACAGGACTGCTCAGGCATTTTTTTTTGTAGGCTAGAGTGCACTTTCTCTACTGCGTTCACTTTTCAATCCTCACCTGAGCTTGTGTCTAACCTCCTTCCGTTATGCAAGATAAACATGGATTGTAATTCTTTTTTTTTTTAATTATGTTACATATATTTCGTCCAACAAACATTAAATATAAATGATTTCATGAAATAAGTTGTTTTGAGATAATGCCGAGCAATGCTTTAATATGAAAGAAAGAAATTTCACCTGAATAAAATATTCTTCTCGAATTAATAAATATTAGATTAAAAAGTGTTACTATGATTTAATAATTTAATGCAAATCCGAAATATTTGTATTTTCAAAGATGGTATTATAATTTTGGGCTTAAGCGTCTCACCCTGTCAGTGTGTCTCAAAATTCTTCAAAAATATTGAAAATTTGAGAATCTTAATTTGTGTCTAATATTTATTCAGATTTCATGTAAATCAGAAATATTTGAAATTTTTGAGAGGCAGGCGGAGGGGTCACTTTATGCACTCTCACATCATCTTGAAATTTGGGGAATCTTTCTTACTTGGTTTGTAAGACAACAGGGTTCAAGTTGTTAGTTACATTTTTTTTTTCCGATCTGAGCCAAAAATGACTAAAATTGATTCAAATACAGCCAAATTACCATGTTATATATAGTCAAATTCTATATAATAAATTCTAATTATATTCTGGTCTAGCCATGACTAATAGAATTGCCTGAAAATGGTTATTTTTATCGTTTTTGTACAAAAAAGTGATTACGAAACTTTCCTAGATCTCGCCTGTTAAGGTGAAAAAAAAGAATTAAAAGTGGTTTTAATAATTTGCAATCTTCATGAAACTAATATAATATCTTCTCCAATCATTAAGGACAAATCCTTTAAATTTGATAGCAAAAGAAAGTGTCTATGATGCATTTTATTTATTTATTTATTTTCAAGAATCGTTTTATTTACGAGCTGGGAAATTAAGGTGTCAGGGGAGAAATAAGTGCTAACTAAAATGGACTGAATCACTTTGGGGCTGGTTTAAATGGCTCAATTCCTTGTGCAAATGTAGTTACTGACTGAAAACATGAAAAAACCTGATTCCTATGCTTATTCCTCAAATATTCACCTATTTTCATGGAATTTCAAGAAAATGTGGAAAAATAGGCCCAAAAATTGTCATGCAAAAATTTCACCATTTTTGCAGGATATTTCGGTGAATAATGTCTGGTGATTTTTTTTTTTAGTTTGTTATGCATGAATTGAAACATATAGATTCATATTGGCACCTTTTTAAGTATTTCTTGGAAAATTTCGGGCCTGGAAGTTAAAGATCGCAAATGAATTTTTACCAAAAATGGCTGATTTGGGTCAAATATTTGACTTTGAGATGTAATATCAAGAAAACTACTGACCAGAATCCCAACAAACCATTAAATATTCTGAATCAGCAACTTATAGACTACACATCTAAGCCAAAATGAAGACTTGAAACTGAAAATTTGGAAGTCTACATCTTTTATACTAACCGAAAAAATATGTAGCCAATTGCTTGAACTCTGTCATACCTTCAAATTACATGCAAATTAAAGATATTTGAATGAAGCTGGGGGGACACTTTCATGACCCCCCCCCCCCCGCCCCCCAAGCATCAAAATATGTAAAAACTATGACTAGAACGTCCCCAGTAAGCTGTTAATTACAAATATTAGTGGTTTTGCGAGTAAATGAACGGTTGAAAACTAATGCCTAGACGTACACCTCTTTGCTAAGATATAGTGCATTGTATAGAATGAGTTTTTGCTCCCTAAAACCAAGATAACAGTCGATCCCATTTCATGGTCGTTCTCGAAATCATTAAATTATCATAAAAAACCTAAACTTTATATTTTCTGCTTCTGCAATAATTCTGCAAAATCTTCTGTAGGTTTTCATGTGATTCTTGCTCTGTAAATAGATTTGTCATTATTGGTTTTTGTGAAAAATCCAGCAAAAGTTTTGTTACATATGACAGTATTGGTAACTTCAAGCAAACTCAGCCCCCCCCCCCTCCCCCTAAAATACACTCATCAGTTTTTTTCCTCCAAATCTAACAAAAGTTGTAATTAATGATTGTTTACATTATTTAGGGAGTAATAGTAGCAGGGGAGACGACTCGTGCTTTACTTGATTTTATTGTTGTTTTCGTCCCTTCTCTTCCTCTACCCGGTCCCTTCTCTTCCTCTACCCGGTCCCTTCTCGTCCTCTACCCATCTCTTTTTTTCTACCTCGTCTCTCTTTTCTACGCCCCCTCTCTCTTTCTCCTCTCTTTTATACCATCTCTCTCTTCTCTACCCTCTCTTCTCTCCACCTCCCCCTCTCTCTCTTCTCTACACCTCCCCCCCTCTCTCTCTTCTCTACACCTCCCCCCCTCTCTCTCTTCTCTACACCCCCCTCTCTCTTCTCTACACCCCCTCTCTCTTCTCTCCCCCTCCCCCTCTCTCTCTTCTCTCCACCTCCCCTCTCTCTCTTCTCTCCACCTCCCCCTCTCTCTCCACCTCCCCCCTCTCTCTCTTCTCTACACCCCCTCTCTCTTTTCTCTACACCTCACCCTCTCTCTCTTCTCTACACCTCACCCTCTCTCTCTTCTCTACACCTCCCTCTCTCTCTCTCTCCATTACACCTCCCCCTCTCTCTCTCTTCTCTACACCTCCCCCTCTCTCTCTCTTCTCTACACCTCCCCCTCTCTCTCTCTTCTCTACACCTCCCCCTCTCCTCTACACCCCCTCTCTCTCTTCTCTACACCTCCCCTCTCTCTCTCTTCTCTACACCTCCCCTCTCTCTCTCTTCTCTACACCTCCCCTCTCTCTCTCTCCTCTACACCTCCTCTCTCTCCTCTACACCTCCCCTCTCTCTCTCTCCTCTACACCTCCCCTCTCTCTCTCTTCTCTACACCTCCCCCTCTCTCTCTTCTCTACACCCCCTCTCTCTCTCTTCTCTACACCTCACCCTCTCTCTCTTCTCTACACCTCACCCTCTCTCTCTTCTCTACACCTCCCCCTTACTCTGTCCTCTCTGCACCTCCCCTCTTTCACTCTGTCCTCTCTGCACCTCCCCTCTTTCACTCTGTCCTCTCTGCACCTCCCCTCTTTCACTCTGTCCTCTCTGCACCCCCTTTTTCTCTGTATTTTCTTTACCCCTTTTCTCTCTTCTCTTTACCCCCTTTTTTACACCTCCTCTTTTTTACGCCCCTCTCCTTCCCCATTTCTGCACTCCCTTTCCCCCCTCATTTCTACACCGTCTCTCCCTTTTATTTCTACACTTTCTCTCCCCCTCATTTCTACATCATCTCTCCCTATCACTTTTCTCTACGCCCCTCCCTCTCTTCTCTACACCCCTCCCTCTCTTCTCTACACCCCTCCCTTTCTACACCACCTCCCTCTTCTCTACCTACCCCCTCCTATCTCTAATTTCTCTACCCACTCCTCTTTTTTCTCCTTATGTCTAGTATTGTACTAAAAATAAAATAATTTGTTTCCTTTTAAAATTTCCCATATTTACTTCATGAGTCTTAAACTATAATAAAATTCTCTTAAAACCTTGAAGACATTTATAAAAAAAATGTGTAAAAATTTAAATTTAGTTTGTGTTTTTAATACTTTCTTTCTTTCCTTTTTAATTCAAAGTCAAGAATAATTCTATTTTCTGCATAAAATACAAGAGAATGCGTCATAAATTAGTGAAGAACAAAATAAGAATTATTACTTATGTCACTTTTTGTATGTTTTGCTTAATTTAAAAAATATCTCTACCAGCTCTTTTTGTGTTGTGCAAAAAAATTATTTATCTTTTTTATTTTAAGTTATGAATTTTCTGACTAAACAAATTGGTAAACAATTGGATGGTGTGTAATGTAGTTGGGGGTTTCTTCTCGATCCCTACAGTTGTGTCCACTTCGTTGGCAGAATCAGCTGGTCGAATTTCTGTAGTCGCAGTGGTGACGTGGCAGCCGAAGTTTTCATCTTCTCTTCTTTTTTCTGTAGTTGTAGACATCTTATTTTTCTTCCCCCCCCCCCTTCTCAATAACAGCTTTCATAAAAGTTATTAATAACGAAACATCACAAATGCAATTGGTGTTGAATTGTCAACTGAATATAGTTCTACTCAACCAAGTGGTGATGAGGCCATCGACCTGATCACCGCACTACGTGATAATTACTGCGCTGCAGAGATATCACGTGACATGAAAATTAGGCGCCAAATTTGTTCTTTCAAAATTGTATCTTCAGTCCGAGAATAAAAGTTGTGCAATACGCACGTGTTATTGTTACCCCATTCTATTCTTGTCTTTTCTTCTATGTCTTTGTGACTCATAGTTTACCATGATGTTACGCTCTACTCCTCAAAGCTTAACAATTGGGTTTTTAAAAATCTCTTTGGAGTTTTATTTCTTTATGCTTAAAACATTCATGGGTGGGGGGGGGGGAGCGACAGCTATCCAAACCGAACTGCTTTCTCTCTCTCTCTCTCTCTCTCTCTCTCTGATGATTCAGTGGAAGGAGAAAGATCTTCCCTGCTCATCCGCCATGTAAGACTAGTGGCTTCCTGTCTATGTGACGTCACTGCCGGGGCACGTAGCTCTTACTCGAATTCTAATTGGAAAATTTCACTCTACTTATTTTTGAACCTTACATGGAAATTTAGCACACTTGCATTTCAGTATGATTACAGGTGTACAGTAACGTTCTTACTTTAAAGTTTGCTTACCATAAAATAAAAATGTTACAAAATAACATTTTTTTTTTGATCAGCATTTATCTACGTGGTAGGTGTATTCTGTTGGCGACCTTCTAAATAATAAACGTTAAGATGTATTTAACTTTTCATCAGCCATGCAGTTGTTTCTATTATTGTAACACTACAGTGCACCAATTCTTTGACTCCATTGTAAACAGCTGGCTAGCGGGGTCTCATTGACACGTTGTAAGTAGTCAGCTCAATCGCGAGTAACTTTGGTGACTTTCTAAATAATAAAGATGTAACTTTTAAGATTATAATCTATTACTTTTCAAGGACTTGGCTGAGCTCTCTTGTCCACAGGTGATTGGTTAGCCATCTCGTGCAACCTTGCCCAGTTCCGCCATGCATTGATCGGGATGCGGTGCAGACAAGGGAAGAAGCCGGCTTAACCTGACCAGAGTGAATGTCATTGCAACTAGGGTTGCAGAGTCGAAAAGTATAAGGTCTGACTCAGATTCCTAGAATTCCTAAATATTCAACTCCTTAATATTAGAAAACTTAAAAGTCTTCTAATATTTAAACTGTCTATTGATTCTTCTGAGATTAAAAAAATTCCGACTCTGACTCCTTCCAAAACTACTGATCCTGACTCCTCAACAATAATAACTATTACTCTGCATGTAGTTGAGGACTTCTATTAGTAAACTAATAAATACTAATAAATAAATTAAAAAAAAAAAATGTGAATTCGATGAATAAGCATGGTATGACTGGCTCGATTCTGTTGTTGGCATTTGTTTCCCTGATTCATTTAGAATGTGGTACTTACAGGAGGGACTACGTTAAGATTGCCAACATCCACATGTTAAAGTCATGTATCATTACGGTGCACCAATTCCTTGACTGCATTGTAAACTGGTCAGCATTGTCTCGTTGATATGTAAATAGTCAGCTCAATTGTTAGTAACGTCTAGTTGTAAAAGTGATCATAGTGGAAATATAGAAGCAGAAGTTTCTTTGTCTTCCTTTTCTTGCTTTTACCTTTGTTGTTCACAGCCACCATTTTCTTTTTAATAACAGCGGTTGTTAAAGTTATCAGAAATAACAACAGCACACAATCTTTTGGAGTTTTACAATTCTTTCAAGTTTTTCCTTTTCTTTCACAGTATACAGTATCCATATTTAATACCCTGTGGGTCTTTTCTTAACCTATTCCCCTTGGGAGGAAGGAGCAGCTGTCCCAAACACGACTACTCTCCTTCGCCATTCAGAAAGAAAGAGAAAGATTTCATCAGCTTATGCGCTACGTGTCACTTTGAACTTCCTGTCCCTGACACAACATCCTGAACACGTAGCTCTGATTCTACTCTTTAACTTCTAATGGAATTTTCCAATGTCTCTTTACTATAGCCTTAGGTCGAAAATTCCGTTTTTAACATTATTTTTAATACACTCACATCCAATCTTGCAACAATGGTGCTATGGGACTGGCAGGATTCAAACATGGCAGGCCAGGTCATCAGTCCACTTTGGTATCCACTTCACCACAACCACCTCCCGACTAATAAATAAGCAACAACGGATATTCTTAAGATTCAATCTGCACATTCAGCAATAAAATTACTATTTCAAATTTAGGCGTGACAAAGCGACTGACAAATAGAGCCTCTTATAGAAATGCTGAAGACTTGTCTAAAATAAGATCCGTCCATTCAATCAGCACGTTCTTTTTTATACTAATGAATCACTACTTGCAAGGCCAAAAGCCACTCAAGGATGAGATTTTCGGATGATGAACAATACTATGAGAGGCTTAAAACGATGAATGAAATGGCCAAAATTTGATTATTTAAGAGGACAGCTCAACAAGTATTTGTTGACATAGGACTTGAAGACGACCATGTTGCGGTTGTCAGGGAAGTAGTCCTGTGGCAATGTGTTCCAAAGATGGGAAGTTCTTGGAAAGAAATTCGGTTCATGGAAATTCCGTTTTTGTTTTAGGCACATAAAGGAAAATTCTTTGTTGTGGTGGTAAAAAGACGAGTTTTTGCTGTGAATGTCTTACAAGGATGAACCAGAGATTTGGAGCTCAGTTGAGCACTTTCTATGGAAATAATGATAGAGTAGAGAAAGATTAGCAACGTCCTTTCTGTTTGAAAGGAGCTGTAGGAAAGAGAAGAAACCATCCCCCACTAGATTGCCAAGTTGATTTTTTGCTGTCAAGACAAAAAAAAAAAAGAGTTCTATATGCAGCAGCATCTCCCCAGATGTGGCATCAGTACTCCATCTTGGGACGTGTCTGACTCTTACGTAGTTAGAGGATTGCATCAAAAGTCAGGTACTTTCTGGAGCGATAGAATGATCCAATCATTTTCCCAGCAACCTCAGTAATAGATTGGATAGGTTTTCCATTTTAGTTCTGGCATGAAATTAAGTCTTTGAGGCTTATAAAAGCCAGGGGATTTCTCAAAAAGAGAGCCATTCCTTTTAACTGCAACAAAACAGGGATCTGAGCATTGCATGGACATGGACTTTAGTTAGGGATCCCATTAAATTTAAAAAATCTTTTTGTTGTTATTATAATGGAGATTCTGTGCATTTACATTTCTATGGCAAATGCTCGACTGAGCTCCAATCTCTGGTTCCTTCTTGTAAGACATTCACAGCAAGAACTCGTCTTTTCTACCACAACATCAAAAAACTTTCCATTCTTCCTCTGTGTGCCTAACATCAAACGGAATTTCCATGAACAGTTTCTTTCCAAGAACTTCCCATCTGTGGGACACGTTACCATGGAGCTTCCCTGTGGGATACAATACGGTCGTCTTCAAATACAATGTCAATAAATACTTGTCATAAACTGTAGTCATAAGTAATCCAATTTTGTTCATTCCATTCATGAGTTTCAATCCTCTCATAATATTCTTCACCATTTAACTGACAATTCATCCATCTCATTAACCCTTATCCTTAAGTGGCCTTTGGTCTTGATAAATGGTGACTCATGAGTAAAACATTTAAAAAAATCTTGGTTGTTGCTATTTTCACAAAGTTTTGGCTCGTGTACTCTTGGGTCTTCTTCAGAAAAATAGTCCGAAAGGTATATACATACCTCATCTCAGAAATATCAAGTACTGTCCATTTGTGTGTGTCCCTATTTACTTACCTCCCCATCAGGGCAGAGTTAGACACAAGGTCTGTTTTTAATGTTGGGAAAACCCAGCCCCCCCCCCCCCCCAAAAAAAAAGGTCACTCTGGATTGGAACAAAAAGTTAAAATTGTCTCAGTCTAGAAGGATTTCTCCTTCACTGACTAAAGACAGAGAAGGTGAAGTGTAGTATCGGAACAGATACTACAATTTGCTCCTTGCCAAAAGGCCGTTCCTGTGTGTCTGTATGTTTATAACAAAACATTGAATCTCATTTTTAAAAGGAAAATTGTTTTAGACAAAGTCTGTCATCATATTTACGTACATGTTGAGTTAAAATCTAAGACAAAACAAAAAAGAATTTATATATTTTTCTTTTGGTGTCGGTGTTACGATAAAAACACTGGTTTAGCGGTAGATTTTTTTGTTAGCCAGTCTTGTAACCCCTTCTTTCCCTATTAAGCTCTGGAAGGACATACCTTTTGGCTAGCCTGTTTGGAGTCCAGGGGGGTGAACGCTGGTGGTGGGATCTCTTTCAGGCTTGGTTTGTCTGAAAACTGACAGATGATGAAGGTAGTTAAGTATCCTTGGTAGAGGGAAGGTTCATAGTGCTTTTCTAGTCAACACTTTTCCGGGTGAGAGTACTGAAGACCAAACTCGGGAGTAGCTCCTTGAGAGACTTCTCCATCAGCACCCACAAAATGTGAGTGTATTGTTAAATGCCATGTATTGCATGGATGTGTGTCCATTGAGGTATTTCTGGTGTGGATGACTAGATCCGTCACGGCCATGATAATGTTCCAGCTTTAGATTTGATTATTTTGCCTCTGAAGTTATCACTGTCAGTTATAAGACTACCTTGTTTTGAAGTGATTCTACCTTCCTCTCCCTTTTTGTTATTATGCAACTTAATCATCTTTTATTCTTTTTAGCTTATTACATCAAGTGGCGTCATGCCTTGTCTGAAACGACTTCTATAAAAAAAAGAACAGATATAATCTAACACAATGTTAAATTCTATTGAATGCTCTTAGTGCAAACTATGGGTCCACAAGAAATGTAGTGGTCTTACCGGGAGGCTGGTTGTGTGACCCAGATTATGTTTTCCGTGGATATTGAGGTGTTCCCCCGCCCGATCGATGGTCGAACTAAAGCTCATGTGGATGTAGATAGCATCCCACTTGATGTTGAAACGACCGTCTGCTATTTGAGTGACATGTTGAATCCTGGTTGTGGTTGCGAATGCGTTATCACTGCTCACTGTGGTGTTACTTGGGGAAGGTTCAGCAAGCTGCTGCCAATCCTTACATTTAGGCACATTTCCTTCAAGATTCTGTGCAAAGTCTTTTCAGCCTATGTTCGCTCTGCCATCTTGTACGACAGTGAAACATGAGCCCCAAACGTTTGTGATCTGCAATGGTTTTGGCGTAACAATCATGCCATGGTTATGTGGATGTGTGGCTGCAAACTGGAAGAAAGGATCCATCAACCGTGCTTCATCAGAAACTTTGTATTGGTGAGATTACAGATGCCTTACGTGCTCTGCATCTCAGGTGGTTCGGCTCTGTGCAGCATACCACCTCTTGCATCAACTCCATAACACGTCTGAATATCCCAGACACTAGGGAGCATCGTAGAGCAAGGAAGACCTGACTCGAGTGCGTAAGAAGAGATATGACTATATGCAATCTGACTGATGTTAACCCTTGGGTTCATTCTACATGGTGAGCAGGCCTAAGATGTTGCCTGGTGTTGTCCACTCCGGAGTCTGGAACACTCATAGCACCCTAAATACCAGAATCGGATGAAGAAGTTCCTTTTTAAAAATGATATTTACTTCCTTCGATTGTGATTTTATCATACACACCCATCTTGCGGCTAAACCTTTCCCTGAAATAAAAGTCTTTTTTAATCTTGCTGGGAGGTCACCAGAAATCAATTTCTTCCTATTCCCATCTTTCCTCTTTTTCTCTTTCTCCTGAAAATTATCTTTCACTCTCTTTGCTTTTGCATACCTGGTCCGAGTGACCTTGCAAGCTGGGAGCCGACTACGAATCTGCACCGGCAACAACCTTTCTTGGGCCTTTAGCTGTAATTTGTGTTGATCAGAGACTCGCCGGCGATAACAGATTGATTTCAGATTCTGGTGGATTTAATTTCGTAATTTATTTTTTTTTAAATAGGATTTTTAAAATTTTGTCTTATTTTATGCTATTGCATTTTTTAGCTATATAATACGCTAAGCCATTTCATGTTCGTACGTACTTTATCACCTTTCACATGGAGTTACAAAAATAAGATCGTCCGATAAGTAAAGATGTTGATTGGTGGTTAATCTGATGTCGCTAAGGTAATAAATTCCGACTTTACCTATTTTGAAATGAATTGTTCCAAAATCAAATTATGTTGTCCATCAACTAAAGCAGTGTAATTTTAAATACATTTCAAGAAGTGACATTAGTTTTTAACGATTTTAAGAATATTTAGTTGACGATTATTTTTACGGTAATAAGACAGAGTATTGTTTTTAAAAGATTGAAATTGCTACAAATTTATCTTAATAAATAAATAAATAAATATAGAAGAGATATATTCGTTTTATTTATTTAAAAGAATATTTATCTGACAATTATTTTTCCAGAAGAAAGTAATTTTTCCTGAATAGTATTTACTCTCACAGACATTTATTATTTCAAAGGGAATATTATTATTAACAGTAAATTATACAGATTGATGTAAAAAGCACCGTGTAATTTTCACAGGCGTCCCACTAGTTTCAATAACTATTCGATTAATAGTAAATAGAAAAACGTCTAAGTCTAGTAGTGGAGAGAAACGCACACAGACACATGAAAAGTGGTTACATAATTTAATATACATCTCTTTGCTGTGTATTTTTAAGTCTTTGATTCCTTGTTCAATTAAGAGTTACATATAAACTGTTCATGGCTTAAGAAAAACAAATCTACCAACAATTGAATCCAGTTTCCACTTTCCCCTTCTCCCAATGTAAACCTGCTCTTTATTTTCATTAGGGAGATATATATACAGCACCTATTCAACTTATAACAGACTTTACGACCACCATATATATATATATATATATATATATATGAATTTTACATAACATGGTGCCAATGGTTTCATATACAATCAAAGCCTGGTGAAAAAACCTTAGGCGTAAAACCGATTCGTCGCTCTTCAGCAATTTTCTTGATCAGTGAATCCAAGAAACGCCGGAAGTAAAGCAACAGTCAAACTTCCTGTACATTTTTTTTTTTTAAATTCTTTTTTTTTTTTTTCATTATTTTTTTATAAAACAAATACAGATGTGTTTTGCAATTTTTGAGAGGAGGATTCGTAATTTAAATTATTTGGATTATTCAGACTACTGTTCTCATCTTAGATGTTATTATCACAACGTTTCGGCCAATGTAACCTCCACCCTTCTTCAGGTGTATCTTGTCAAACTTGGGAATCTTTCTGTCGAACTGTAGAATCTGTACGGAATTTCGAACGGAACCATTTATTTAATCCACGGGGAAGCTTACTCTCATTTCGTATAATGATAAGTAGTAAAGCTACACATCTAAAAACAAGAATAGGTTTAAGGCTCCTAAAATTCATACTAGAATTGTCCGCAAGGACCTATTGCGTAACAAATATAAGTGGTAAGTATTAATTAATACTAAGTGACAGTCTTCTGGAGGTTGAAGGTTCAATCCCTCAGTGTGGGCGATACTAAGAATACAATTACGAATTACTTAAGACTTTTACCCAGTCATGGCTGACGGAATGAGAGCAAGCTACCCCCGTGAATTAAATAAATTTGGTCAATTGTGGTCATAAGTCGACGACAACCTGTACATCTGCTTTGTCAGTCTCTAACATTTTGTTTAACTAATAACATGGAGGAACCACCTTCATACAAGAAAACAGAAACAGTACCTCCATCTTTCAAAGACCAAGAAAAAAAAGGTTGTTATAGCATAATTGTGTTTTCACTTGAACAAATTTTGGTAAGTTTAGTTTTTTGAAAAGAATCCTTGCTTGAAGCCTTTCAGTTCTTTCCAATGTTTTGCAAGAAATGTTCTTCCTCTTCAACGAGTTACTGGCGCCATTCTTGTACAGTTTGTTCACTCAGCATAAAAATTGCACTTTGTTTTTGAACGCGAAAATCATCAATGTAATTCTTATGTAATTCTTTTATTTGTTTTTTTTCCTGCTTTTTTCTAATTAAGTTGAGTTAAAGAGCATTTAAAAAGATCTTCCTTGGTTTCACCTTTCTTTCTTGGTGTGGATGAGAGATAATTGGGCTTAACAATCTAGGACACATTTTTTACTGTTATGCTCAAGAAAGAAAAAAAAATGGCGGGTGGTTAAGAATTTGATCTTTTTACCTTTTTTATAAAAAAATTGTTTCCTGCCTAAATTATACTCTGACCAATGATAATAACTTTGGAATAAAAGTAAAGATTTTTCAATTTTCTGTGAATCAACTTCTGAAATTATTTTTACAGAAAATCTGGCACGTGATGACAACATTGTTGGCAAAATTTAGACTTAATTAAAGCAGAAGTTAAAATGAAAAAAAAAGATATTTTAAAAAATTATTGAATTTTTCTTGACCAGAGGTCATAGCTTTTCAATGAAAACAACTAAGTTTTTACCTTTGTTTGTGTAAATAAGGAATAAACATAAAATCAGGATCAATTCAAAGTTTCTTTCACAAATAGTTGCAATAACACAAATATATTTATTGACACAACTTCATTATTTCCCCACATGATCGCCATAGTTTTATTGGTAAACCAGAAGAGTACCCGACTCAAAGTCAGCAGCAAACTGTGTTCGGTCAGATTTAGTTCCTGATATTAAAGACTTACTGTTTTGAGTCGCTTACTCTTCTGGTTTGCCAAGTTTTGTAGTAGTTTTTATTTATTAATTTATTTATTAAATTGTTAGATGAAAGTACATAATAGTTTACAAAGCCCACGCCCCCTACCCATGTTAAGAATGGCTTTCTAAATAATCTTCCGCAGTTTACGGACCATGCTGAAATGATAACGTTATTTCACCTGACAATTTAATAAATAAATTAATAAATTTGGGAAACTGAAACTCCCACTGGAAGTTATAATACGGATGAAGTTTAATATCAGGAACTAAATTTGACCGCACACCGTTTGCTGCTGACTTTGAGTCGGGTATTCTTCTAGTTTGCCGTTTTATTACGTACTCTTGAAATCAGTCAATTTCTTAATCGTCGCACATGGGAGGATTAACTTTGCTGCAGTGTTGTTAGCAGTCTATAAGATGTTTTTCAATGAAAATTGACGTCCATTGGCATAAACGGTCTTGTTTGATGATAGCCAAAATATTT